>JAWDGP010008055.1:140000-172500 GCA_033675545.1 Elysia crispata | reverse complement strand
TCTTTCCTAACTGCCAAAGTCATCTATATATTTATGAAATTTAACGGTGAGGTAGAAAGAATATACTTCATTAAACTTTGTTTTGCAGTATTTGTTTGCTTGTTTCATTAACTAAAAATGACTCTCTGACAATTTTAACACCTATGCCTTTCTCCTCTCCTAACGGAATGATTCACATGTTAAGCCGATGTGCAGGCGTTATAATCCTAGAATGTAATTGCTTGGTTCTGATCACAAGACCACAATACTATAATGTGGAATGATAACTCCTTTAAAATTATGTCTCAGTTTAATTTTAACAATTGAAATAATGTTAGGTATTAGGCTTCCTTCTCTTGCAGTATTTGGATCATATTTCTTTCTTTTTTTTATTTTAACGTTTTATCAATATAAACATTTTAAATCATAGAAGCCTTTGCTAAATTGTCATTCAATCGAAATTTCCGTTTCTCACACTATAAGAAATGATTCGATGATGCTTTTATTTTTAATGGGTTATCCAAAGTCTAGGCCTTTGTTCGGATTTCTTCACTCGCTACCAAGATGATTATGATATAGTCTTCGGTCCTGTTTACAATAAGCGTCTTATTATAAGCTTTCAGAATATAGTATCGTACTTTAAAAGCTATTAGTTTGACAGAGGTCCGCTCTTCGCCCGGAAGTTCAATTGTAGCCAATCGCTATGTCTGCATCAATGCATTAGCGCGAAGAATGGCAAAAACGATGGGTTTCGGACATTGATACAGTGAAGTTGTAAAGCGCATGCGCAGTCCATTCTCCTTGATAGCCTGGCTTAATTGACGAGAAAATGCCGTGACGGAAAGATTGCTTCTGATTCATTCTGATTTTCTCTTGAATGGACTGATGTAAATCGGGTTTCCATTTCACAGAAACTAACAACGGTGGTTGCAAATTGATGTAGATTTAGTTTTTATCTATAAGAAAATTTAGGTTCTCTCTCTCTCTCTCTCTCTCTCTCTCTCTCTCTCTCTCTCTCTCTCTCTCTCTCTCTCTCTCTCTCTCTCTCTCTCTCTCTCTCTCTCTCTCTCTCTCTCTCTCTCCCTTTTTCACTTTCTCCTTCTCTCTGTCTCTATCTTTCTTCTTTTTTCTCTCTCCAATATTATGGTCCTCTTTCTCTTCCTCTCCATCTCCTAATCCTCTGTTTCTCTTTATCCTTCCTCTCTCTTTCTCTCTTTCTTTCTCTCTCTCTCGCCCTCCCTCTTTCCCTCCCTCTATCTTTTATCAATATTTGTTGTTTTTTTACATTATTATTAAAATCTTCTGTACTTTTGCTTTAATGTTAATTTTTTTTCGGGCTTTTTTTTTTCATCTAAATAAATTATTACTCATTCGATTGCAGTTGAAAATCACAACCAAGTCCTGATCTGCTTATGTTGACACCCTTAACCTGCATATAATTGTGAAAAAATTAAAGACAAGAGCTAAGGAAGACTAAAAGGTCGAATGAGAAACTGTGGTTTAAATAGAAGTCAAACGTGAAAAAAAAAATGGAGACTGAGAGATTCTTTTGTAGTAATTTATGTGTCATCTCAGTCAAGGAGATATATTTTTTTAAATGATTCTGCGAGTGCTTTTGTTGTTGTTGTTTTTGTTTTTTTTTTTTTGCTTTTTTTTGTTATTTTTTATTTATAAGCCATCTGGTTTAGAGTATTCGTTTACTCCTTTGTAATTATCATTTTTATTTTTAAATTGTTTCCTTTTGTTCCTATACCTTACCTTGTTTAATTTTTATCAATATTTTACTGGTTTTGTTTTTGCTTTATTTGTTTACTTGTACCCTTCAAAATATAGTTCTTTTGAAGTTTTTTTTTTTCTTTCTTTTTTGACCCATACGAAACTATCTATTACACCGTCAAAATAAAATTGTTAATTTCGAGGAAAGAGTGATAAGCATTCTTTGAAAAGCTTTTTTTTTCTTGACATCAACATGCTTATTGTTTTTTGTGCAAAAAACATGTCATCAAGTTTCAGTTATAGGTAATTCTTTTTTTTTTTTTTACGTCTTTTTCCCCTTCTTTCCCTAGTGCACGTTTCTTTTCATGACAAATGTCGTGATCTGAAAATGATCTAAATATCTCATTTTGCCGCGTAATTATTTGAATACAGTTTTACGTCAAATTCTCAATTTTATCTGGCAAGTAAAGTTCTAAAACTTCTACAAAAAAATCAACATTTACATTGCAACGTATTCTTCGGCCATTGTTTTTTTTTTAACAGATACACGCCGATACATCATTTTGGTTCCACTTGTTGACACCAGAATATTTCTTCTTTTTTTGCATATTTGTTGAAAAGTCATCTGTATAATGCCATCAAGCCCCAGCTAACGTTCGTGTTAATAGTGACATCTAAGTCTTGGAGACAAATTAACTAATTTTCCGCAGTGTAAGAGTAGACTCACGCAAATATTACTAGTTTCATAATAAATTACCTGGAAATATTATCGCGCAAACAGATATTAATGGATCCTATACCCTTGATTGAGTTATTCCATTAATATTGTTTACTTTCATAGTCATGATTGTACAACCATACTCGTTGTAGCTGATTTGTTAATATTAGTTGATGAAATAATTGTCCTCTTGGATCGAAGGATATGATATGCGTGTGGTTTGGTTTTTTTTTCCAAAAATTGCATGATACAAAACATAAAACTGAAGAAGAATTCGCTATCTATCTCATACCTCAAAAAGTTCTTTCTAATTTCATTTTTTCATCCTTTATTTATCTTTCTTTTCTTTTTTTCCCCCTTTGTTTATCTTTTTTTTTACTATTTGCTTCACATGTTATTGTTGTTTTTGTGATCAAACTTGGCGTTTTGTATTGGCAAATGTTGAGGTGCGACATAAGGTTTAGGTGTCGCTGAAGGGAAAAATTTTTAAAACTAGTATCAATATAAGAATCCATATTTATTCAGCAATACAAAAAAATACACAAATAGGATTAGGTCCTGCAAAATAATTTTGCCACGTGGTAACCCTATTTAAGAAGCCGGTACCTAATGTGGTGGGGGCACTCACTTTGGAAGAAGCTCTTGGTTCTGAGGTAAGAGACTGCCAGGCGCAAAATGGAGAGCTTGTCCAGCTTGGAGATGACGCTCTGCTCGAAGGGCAGCAGACTGGCCAGATGATCCAACTCGCCATTCAGGCGCTCTCGGTGTCTCTTGCTCGGGTTACTCTTCGGGGGGTCTTTGGCTGGGGTCTTTACGCTGCTCCAAGGGGGAAGACAAGAAAACAAGCGGAGATAAGAGGATACTGAGGATTGAATACATAATAACGTGGAAAGTTTATGTACCCACACCCGTGATTGTTCGTGCATTTTTTTTTATCAATGGTAGGCCTGACTTTAATACGTTGTCTATTTTTCAGTCGGATTTTTTAAAATTGTTTTATTTAATTTGTTAATTATAATGTTACTATTTGCTGCTGTGTTCTATAGTCTTCCTAGAAGTAAAGCTGTGTCCAGCAATTGTGTACTCTGGTCTATTGAATTTTACAGACTAAAATCAAGGCGATTTAATAGGTTCGCTGTTAATTTTTGTTTTTATGTCTTTTTTAAAAAGGTTTTTATCGAACTGTAATATAACTGGGAAATAAGTTATCATTTATTACTATATGATGTATATGTAGGAACTTTTAATCGAGGAATATGCAAGATCAGTCAGAAGAGTCATAACTAATTTTTTTTTTCTTTTTTTTTTTAAATTGATTCAATCTTCGTCAAAAAGTAAAAAAAATGTTTTCAATGGGAAGAAAACCATTGCGATGAAGATACAATGCTACATACCTACTGTACCAAATTCGATGACCTCCGGCGAAATGTGAATTGCGTTTCCCGATGCGCATCGATTTGCACCACAATTGAATAGAGTCATGTATGGACTACCGGAAAACAATCTATCTTGACAGATTTGTTGAAAAGAAGTCGAAAGTTTTGTAACAAGCATGGGTTTTAGTAGAAAACAAAAGGCATTTTGCGTAGAAAACTATTCGTTACTCAGAAGTCCAAAGCAGGTTCAGTTGCTTTTCTGCAAAAAATATGGCTTGGATAGTAGATCTAGGTCTGGCATACCGACAGCCAAGTCAATTAGAAGGTGGTATGAGCAGTTCAATGTTTCTGGTTGCTTGTCAGTTGGTCACAAACGACGCGGAATGAGCTATGCAAAGCCTGTAAGATGTGGAGAGAACATTGAGGCTGTTCTCATGTCTGTTGAAGCAACACCAAAGAAATCAGTTCGAAGAAGAAGTGCAGAGCTTGGGGTGTCACAATCCTCAGTTCATCGAATTTTGAGACATGATTTAAAAATGAAACCATACCACATTTCCGTTCACCAAGGACTGACCCCGGAAAATGCTTTGCAGAGAAGAACCATGTGTGCCTGGTTCTTAAGACAAGTGAGAGAGGAGGAAGACTTTTTGAGATCGGTGTGGTTCAGTGATGAAGCCCACTTTTATCTCAGTGGTACAGTGAACTCGCGGAACTACGTGCATTGGGCGTCTGAGAGACCAGATGAGGTGATTGAAAGAAATCTTCATGTTACAAAGGCTACAGCGTGGGTAGCTTTGAGTGCACAGGGAGTTATTGGACCTTTTTGGTTCTGTAACGAAGACGGGGCAACGGAGACTGTTACAGCTGATCGATATATGAATGTGCTTACTCGCTTCTGGCGAGAATTGGGACGGTTCTGCGGCCATGAAGCAAGAGGTCAGCAGTGGTTCATGCAGGACGGAGCCGCTCCTCATACGGCAAGACGGGTCTTGACATGGCTTACTGGCCACTTTGAAGGACGCGTCATTAGCAGATTCGCCGAGAAAACATGGGCATCACACAGTCCCGATTTAAATCCCTTAGACTTTTTTCTTTGGGGTCACCTCAAGGACCAGATGTCAGGAGAACAATTTCAAACTTTAAATGATCTCAAAAGTCTTGTCGAACATTTGATTAGAGCTGTCACACCCGAGCAATGTGAGGACACCATTCAACATTTTTTGCTCAGAATGCGGAGATGTGTTCAGAGAGATGGTGGTCATATTGAACAGCTTCTATAAAGTTGTCCAGATGGAAAACCGTTACATGTTTCTGTATAAAATTTTGTTACTTACTTTCCGAATGGTTCTTTTGTATTTCTGTAAAAGCGTGTTGCATTACCTTTCAAGGTCATTTAGTAATTAAAGATTTTGTGGAGGTCATTGAATTTGGTACACCCTGTATACACAAATTTCTTTGATATAAAGTTAAGGTATCAGTATTATCGTAATATTGCAGCAACAGATAGAAGCAGGTAGACCGTAAAGACGTTGGTTGCTCATTTTACTAATCCGTAGAAAAAGTTTGTCCTAACTGAAAGGATATGATAACTGTAAAGAGGAAAAAAATATGGGAGAAGTCTGGCAATGGACTTGGACGTTTTTCCGCCCTCTTCAATGAGTATTTTTAGGAGACTCCCTGTTTAACTTTGAAACTTTCGCACTTAGTTAGACCTCAAATTTTATACTTAACTTTGTGAGTGTCATGGCCCAAACGCCGCCTTTTTAGAAGAGCCGAAATGAATAAATCAATAGAAAGATGGGGAGTTTTATTTAAAAGCAATTTCAGATCTCTAACGAAAGAAAACTTGCGTTAAGAAAATGAAAAAAAGATTCTTGGAAACAAAAAAAATTCATCTGAATCAAAATTACATTCTCCCTAAGTTAATGTGTTCGTCATTTCAAAATTGAAAAAGAATGTTATAACCAAACTCATGATAGTTTTTCATTAAAGTTTTGTATGAGAAATTCGAAGCTAAGTTAATGTTGCTCTAACTCAAGTTATAAATTTATATCTATAAGCAAAGCAAAAGATGTGTTGGAGACGCAAAATAAAGAAATGAATAAATAAATTGTCATAAGTAAATTGGTGAGACAAAATTTTGTCACCGAAGAGAAAAACATTTTGTTCCCTCTGCCATCACAACGAAAGAAATTTAAAGACTGACACGAGACAGTGTAGATGATGGACAATGAGTACTGCCCATTTGTGTTTTTAGGTAAAAAGATTGTCATGCCGGTTTCGATTGTACTCTGTACACCACTAAACAATTTAATATTTGTATTTCTCACGAGCATAGCTGTTTCTATGTGGAGGGTTTTTTTTATACCATTAAAAAACCATGAGACATGCAAGCCCGTAGTGTAGTATCCCGCCGCATGCACGATCTCTGCGGTCATCCGAGTGCCTGTCTGGGTGTCCCGTCGGGGCAGGGATGAGCTGTAAGATTAGAGGCCCTAGCGACTAAAACCTACGTGTGGCCGAGAAATATGCCTTAATTGAGAGGGAGTGAGTGTGCATGGCAGTCAAAAAGCACTCTCTCTCTCTCTCTCTCTCTCTCTCTCTCTCTCTCTCTCTCTCTCTCTCTCTCTCTCTCTCTCTCTCTCTCTCTCTCTCTCTCTCTCTCCCTCTCTCTCTCTATCTATTTCTCTCTTATTCCCTTATAGTTCTCCGAAAAGGTCCAGTCGCTAATGACAGCAGTGGGAGTTTGCAGCTGCCCTCTCCCTCTAGCAACCTTTTCTTCACTCTCCACACAAACGTACACACACACACGCACACTATAATCGCAACTACTAGGGAGACTTGCGACTTAATTGGCACTGAAAACAGAGAGCGCTGCTTGGAAGATTTCGATAAGGAAAGGGTAAAATGTCAATGTTCGGGTCTGGCGGGAGGGAGAATTCGAATTGAGCATTTAATGGTGGTTGTGAAGAAGGACACTGAGTACGTAACAAGAAAATAACTCGAATAGTTATAGCTATTTTCTCTTTGTATCGGTGAGGAGACGAAAGTAGAGGTCAGGCTTAAGCATCAGCGCATGATATCGGAGGCAATAACGATCACTCTAAACACAGCCGATGCATGAGGGAGAAGAAAAAAGAGCAAAAATGGACATTATCCTGTCATTATGGAGCTGGACAGGGGGATAATTCACTGTAACGATGGTGAGCGGTTATACCCCTTTGCTCAAATAATTATAGGGGAGGTAATGCAAGCCTGTCTCATCCCTTGCAGACGAGTCAATCTGAAGGGATTTGGTTTTCTGTCCTTATGACAGTCAGGATTTTTACTGCTGCGGAGCCACACACCCCTTTCCCTATTTCTCAACTCCCTCCACATTCCCCCCAAACCACACGCATAGACACTGCTTATTCAAAGGGACTTTGTTTCTCATGGGATTAAATATTTCACTTAGCTTGACCGGACAACAGACTAAAATAGAAAGATGCAGGGTCAGAGAGGATGCACGGAGAGACCATGGTGTAGGAGACCGGGCAGCGGGTTACGCCCCCTTCATCTCACGGAACTGCCGCTCAATCAGCGAGGGAGGAACCTTGATTTGCGGGGAAACGGTAGAGGCCTACACTTTCCTATCAGAGACGAAATGTGCGATATGAGGGTCAGCATAAACTAACAAAGAGGAAAAATGAGAGAGAGAGAGAGAGAGAGAGAGAGAGAGAGAGAGAGAGAGAGAGAGAGAGAGAGAGAGAGAGAGAAAGAGTGGTAGTGTAGAAGAGAATGGAAACAAAAGCAAGTTTAAAAAGAAAAAAAAAACATGTATAATTTCCAGTAACCAGAAAGAAACATGAATCAAAGCAAGCAAGAAGGAGACCAACCTAAGTCGAGGCAGCCCATCAGATAAACATGAAGGCCGGAAGAAATACCCAATTATTGAATTCTATTCTTTTACACTTTAACACAGGATCCAAAATTTGCCTGACATAAGTTCTTAATTGCTATTCAAATTATGATTAACTGATTTGCACCAATTGCATTCTTCAGTGCTGTTGCTGAAGTTGTTTAGACGGTTATCGGTCGGAAAGTTTATTTTCTTCAACTCTTAGATATTGTCATAATTATATATCGCAATTTTTTTTATGAGGTATGAAGCGTAGATGTGTGAATAGAATCCTTATGTTCTGAAATAGTCTAGAATTATACGGATTATGCTTAGAAGTTTTGGTGTTTTGGTGATGAAATACGAACTACCATAATCCTGAACAGGGAGCAAGGTTTGGGAGGGAAAAAAGGGGGCGGGTCAAATGAAATGAAAACAGTGTCATTTTAAACCAGCTTTGTAATTTATATAACAAAACTGACAAAAGAGCTATTCTCTAATACACTGAAACTTGTGATACATGAAGTGTTATCTTAAACTCTGGCGTTCCTTAAATAGTTCAAGGAATTGTCTATATCCTCACCATGATGAGAAGAAATAGCTATTTGAATAATTAAACTCCTGTACGACATGCAGCAGAGGTTGGGAGACATATCCCTTCATAACTGATTATAAAGTATAGATTACTCAAACAGACAAACCTTTCTTTTTTCTACATCCTATCTGTTTTGGTGTTTGTTATTTTAGTCATTTTTTTATTTGGTAATTTTTGTTATGATCACCCTCAAATGTAGGCCTGATTCCTAAACTGTCCTCTTCAAATGTTTAATGTCTATAATAATCTCCATTATGTTTGGGTTTTTTTTCGTCCGATTGATCTTTTTTTTTCGCACAAACTAAGGCTAGACTATCGTAAACGATGTGCCACGCGATCGACTCACACGCTCGCTTCTAATTTTACCTACGGGTGCCGTGATCGGCGGAAAATTCGCTGTCATACTTCGCGGCGGACCGCTCCGGAAATCCGAGAGGCCTGAAATCAAAGCGGAGGCAAAAATTAAAGAACAATAGCCGACAGATGGGGCCTAACGGCCTGGCGGCCAAGAGTTGTCCTCTTGACTTTTGGGGTCACCGTCAGCTAACTAGGTTCTCTCGCCCAGGTCCCAACACAATTACAATCGGGAGGGGGATCTCCCTCTTGAGGTCTAGTTCTTTTCCTTGGATTATCCATCGCTTCTTTTATGTTATTCTTTTCTTGGAATTTTCTGTCTGGTCTCTCTCGCTTTTGTCTCTATTGAGTCTTATGACCTTATGTTGAGATCATTAGTGCGTTGTTTCATATAATCATTATTTTCTATCCTTAAATTTAACGACCATGTTTTCCTAAAATAGTCTAGGATGGAGGTACGGAGGGCATCTGTCTAAAGCATGAGGGTTAACTTATAAAATCGCGACATTAAATGATGTGACGTTTCTTTGACCAAAAGAAATGAATATTATTAGCTTCGTTTGAAGAAGAGTAGACCACCACAGCCCTGGCGCTCCTCATGAGCTTTTCATTTACTATACTGTCTCGACAAAAAGGTGTTCACTTGAAGCAGTAGGGAGAGTCGATACTTGAAATTTGAGTTGAATTTCTAATTATATTGATAACGGATGTAAACTGCTCGGAGGCAGAATAACGTTTTATTGATGCCTTAGGATTTTTTTTAAATGGAAAAGAGAGAGAGAGAGAGAGAGAGAGAGAGAGAGAGAGAGAGAGAGAGAGAGAGAGAGAGAGAGAGAGAGAGAGAGATTATTTGACTAGTTTAGTGTGTTTAAGTCCGATGCACCAGGGACGGTGATCATACTCTTTCCAAAAAGACAGGCAATTTGATACACAGGAAGATAGATAGTAGTACAATAAAAAAAAAAAAAAGAAAATTACATGTATATCTTCTATTTTTCTCCCGACACAATAAAGTGCCGACACTTAACTGATTAAAGATCTCAAACTTTCTTCTTTAAACTCGAAAAGACTATGGGTTACCCAACAATATGTTTTGAGAGGCATATTGCTACTCTTTCTACAATTATATCGTTTTGTTGTTTTGTTTTTAGATGGCAAAGGTGATATCAGAAAACCCGTTCCTAATGCTTATAATTAGGTTTAGCATAGACAAATGATTCTTAGTGCTTCCAATCCAACAGTGAGACAGTGTAAACAAAGTGACCACAAGATCCGCTCCCCTATCTCTGATGTAAGGACTGGCACTCGGCTAGATGAGCGATGTTCGTGCAGCGCAATTTCTGTTGGGTTGAGCTTTCGCCAACTCGATTAGTGTTGTCATTGCCCAATGAACTGTCTCAATCTTGGGTCAGCGCGGCTCCTGATGGACCACACACTTGACTCCAGGACCCCAGGCTGGATGTATGCCGTCTCCTCTGTGGTTTCATGGAGATGTCGGCAGGGTTTCAATTCGAGTCTATTGGTATTAAAAAAAAATTCCCTGTCTGAAATATCCTGAGATAACAGCACTATTATGCCCTGCTTGGTTTTTGATTGTTTTTTGTTGTTGTTTTTTTCTTGTTTTATGTTTTTTTATATGCTTTTCATTTTCTTTGAAATTTTTATTACGTTAGAAATAGCGTAATCTTTTGTCTCTAGCTTACCTCTCTCCCGTATTATGTTACGCTCTCCCTCTCTCTCTCTCTTTCTCTTTCTCTCTATCTCTCTCTCTCTCTCTCTCTCTCTCTCTCTCTCTATTTCTCTCTCACTTCAATTCTACCCTGCCACCCTCTCCCTCCATATCCCTCATATTGTGATTTCTCTTAGATTAAGGCCAATTCTTTAAGAGTGTTCTGCAATATTAGAGTACTCTTGATTTCATCATCGCCCCATTTCAAAGATCTCAAGGAGCAAAATCTCGTTATATCTCTCGTAATTGTGTGAGGAAATATAACAGCAGCCTCGAAGACGAGTTCATTGGATTACACACTCCATATTATTCTGACAGCGTCTAAAGCGCGCTCCCTGGTGGATAGAAATTCCCATTTATTTCAAAGAAATCCTTGTTTTATATTCTCAAGTTTAGCAGAAGCTCTAATTTTCCCCACAAAATTCACGGAAGGACGTTATTTAAAAAAAAAAATTGCATTTATAAAGCTAAAATTTGAAATAAGTAAAATAGTAATTTCAAAGGGATGCGACTAATTTATTACTTTGAAATTGAAAGATTAAACAAAACTTTCTGAAGGGTTAAATAGTTATGTGTAAGACTGTTCCTTCAATTTGATTACATAACTTTAATAGAAAGTGAGGCCTATTATAAAATTGTAAAGATTGAAAATAATTATTTTTACTAAATAAGTAGGCCTTTGTCTCTATCTGTGTGAGCGTGTGTGTGTGTGTCTCTCTCTCATTCTCCCATGTACTTTTTTTATCCTCCATTACCCTCTTCATCCCTTATCCTCGTTAATCTGATTAAAATTGTACTAAACTTGGTGCTTTCTCTTCCAACCTCTGTCCCCTTCACCTGACTGTTGAGGGGCGCGTGCGAGCTATCGTCATGCTTGTTCCCTGCCTCGCACGCTTGTCTCGTCATGTTAACCTGGACATGCCAGGGACGCGTGGCATGGCGGCCGGCTAGCACCTGTACTCAGTGCCGAGCCTGGCGGTGACAGGGACATTTTCACCTGAACACAAGGATACCTGTCCTGTAATATAGACTAGAAGTCGGCCAGGTTTGGTGAACTAATACCGAAATTAGCACAGGAGTTTAAAGAATTCCTGACACATTCTAATCCTGTGATCGACCCTCTTACAAAAAGAAACAAAGCCGTCGAGTCTTCTCGGTACAAATTTTAACTATGCGAGAATTTTTTTTTCAGAGATTCATAGAAGTGTGCAAGTTTAAAATTAGGTAAAATATTAAAAACACCAGTGTATCAAAGTCCTGTCGTGTCCACTCTATGAAGATATCATTGAGTCAAACAACTCGAGTTTGACTTCATGGTATCCTGTAGTAATTCAAACGTAGATTAGTCTAGCCCAAGCGGTTTGGGTAAATAAAAAAATAGTTTGAGTAATATCATAAGGTATGAATGGGTAAGCCTAATAGCCTCTGTCATCATAGATACAAGCCTGAGAGTGAGAGAATAAGAGAGACGAGCGACCAATTCCGATTTTTTTGGCTTTCATTTTCAACTGAACTCTTCAACTTGCCGTGATAAGTGCTGACGTTTACACAGACCTTCAGCTCATCTGAGAGAGGTTCATTTGACCTTTCCAAAATCTTCACAAAATCTTCACACCTCCGCATGGGAATCGTATTAAAATTAGTTGTATGTTTGTTGTTGTTTTTTTTTTGGTTTGATTGTTTTTGGTGGGTTGTTTTGTTGGAGTTTTTTTGCTTTTTGTTGTTTATTTTTTTGTTTTTGTTTCATTTCTTTTTCTTTCTCTCATGAGTCCACTTCCTTCGACACTCTAAATTTCCAATCTACCCCCCCCCCCCTTTCCTCTCTCTCTCTCTTTCTCTCTCTCTCTCTCTCTCTCTCTCTCTCTCTCTCTTTCTCTCTTTCTCTCTCTCTCTCTCTCTCTCTCTCTCTCTCTCTCTCTCTCTCTCTCTCTCTCTCTCTCCGTTTGTCCGCCTCTTTCTCTCTTGCTCCGTATTATTTCTTTATTTCTCTGTCCCCATTCCTCTATCATTCATTCTCTCCCACCTCACCCCCTTTTTTCCCCCGGCATTTAAAAAAATCTGATTCACAACTTAAATTCACACCCTTTGTTTATATATATATATATATATATATATATATATATATATATATATATATCAGTGCGTCTCTCCTTCATGTATGAGGACGCACATACACGTCCTTAACCCCTCGTGTCCAGTCATACACCAGAGAAATCCCCCGATCACGTCCACCGTTAAGTCCTCCCCTCTGGCATCGTTCTATTCCATCCTGTCGACTTTGGATTCCCTGTGTGTTCTAATTAAGAGAATCAAAAATCGGCTTATCTTCTTTCGCCTGTCGGCTTATCCGGGACCGACAATTTATCACGCGCTCTTTTTGGCGAGGACCGTAAAAATTGCTCAAACCGAAAGAAAAAAAGATACCCCAAAAAAAAAAAAGAAGTATGGCAACAACAAAGGGACAAGAACGAAAACTTAAACTCAGGGGCTTGTTATTTGGTTATGAAGAGGTTGCAGCGCTAACTGGCTGAGTAATCATACGATTTGAAATATAGAAGAGAACGATGAAAGACGGGTTTCGTCCTAATAAGAGCATTAATAAGTCAGAAATGACACAAGTTGGGCAGCTTGGAGACAATCACCTGCGCAGCTAGTCTTCAACAGAAGTATCAGCAGCAAGCAGCTGGTCTTTGAAGGGACTGCGCGCGCTTTTAATGTGGGGCACGCGCCTCTCAACATGATGCGGTACCTGGCCATAGAGATATGTCTGTTGCCCCACTTGCACCAGATTCATATCTCCCCAACATCCCCCCCCCCCCTCCCACCTTTTTTCCCCCATTCCTGTCATCCCTGGTTATTTCCATACACAATAGCACGAAAACACAGAGAAAAAGACCATGCACGTACAAAGCAAAACAAAACAAAAATAAATAAAGGACAAAGTAAAAACTATCCGAATCTTGATCTGATAGTTTAGCTTTGGTTGTTACTGGGTTGGTTTTCTTCCTATTCCTATTCCTTTTTTATTATTTTTTCCCATTTGTTTCTTATTTTTCTATTAAATCACTTATCCAAATTATCCCTGTCTGTTTCCTTATAAATTCTTCTTATGGAAATATAATCTTGTAATCTGTAGTATGAAAGTAATCCTTTTCAGTCAATAACACATTATATCTAAAAATTTTCTTTGTTTTACCTTTCCCTTTTCCTTGACTTTACTCTATACAAATTACCAACCTTTCCATTGGACGACATTTATCTCGATATCATCTGCTTGCTTGCCGTTATTTCTTAAAAGTGAAACAAAATGTACCTTTCCTGAGTAGCAATAATAAGCTAGACTTCGAATCCATGTTTATAGCCTAAATTTACCCTTCATCGTATTATTCCTTAAAGTGTGTTAGAACACAGTTTGCAGTATTAAGAAAAGGTTTTTCTTATATAAACAAAACTGTAGGTGTTAAGATTACAATCGATGAAAAAAACAATAATCGGTATCTGTTGTGCACATCTAGTGTGATATATAAATAAGTTTGCAACTCTAATGCTACGTGTTTTATCCTCATTTATTGCCGTTTAGTTCTGACTAAGGGGGTGATCATACCGCCCACAAAAAAGAAGGAAATACTTTATCATGTTAATTATTAAAGGAACCTTCTCAAAAACCAAAAATAAGTCCAATCTGCTGTTAGATGACTTGTTATCTATGTAAAACATTGGCAAATCGCCTTTCCGAGAAGTATACTGTATGATGATTTGTTTAGTCTTATTTTGTTTTCGCTACTTATGTCTATCAATCAATTTTTTTTCTTTTTTGGGTTATCTTGCGATTGCAATGATTCCAGTGTGATTTGTAGTTCACATTAGGCATAAAAAAAAAAGAGCATGTTATGGCATTACAATAGTACGATTTTTTTGAAAAAAAATTGATTTGGAATTTTTTTTTCAATTTTGCTCCATCACAAGGACTGATTAAGAGCCCAGGCTATGATTGTAAGGTTCAGGCTTGTGAAATTGGATATACCTTAAATCAGACGTGACATCAAAATTTTATCCCATTTTTTTTCATATTCTGAAAGGGGGTAAGATAAGACAGACAAATAATTTCACTTTTATTTTGGGAGGGTCAGAAATGAAGAGTTAAGTATAAAAGTGAGTAATAGGTGTTGGATGGAGGATATGAGCATCAGCCGAGCTGAATAGTCCTGAAATAAAAGGCTTTTACAGGATATTAGGAAAACAAAACGATGTTTTTAAAATATCATAAATTAAAAATTAGTAGATGTTAAAAAAAAAAAAATGATGTGTGTTGATTCCCGGCTTTTTCTTCAACAACGGTTTAAAGTTGTAAGACAAAATTAATCTGTCACCCAATTGACTTTGGCAACATCCGAGACTTGTCTAAAAGTCTTGAGACTTTTCTCAAGAGAGGAAGTTAAATTTGTTTACAAGTAATAAGGGGTTGTATGGAATATTCCAGCCTAGACTAAACTCATGGTTTCAAGGCCAGCTTGGAGAATCCTTATTGAAGCCGCGTATTATAACATTTTTAAAGACTTGAGGGGGATAGATTGCTATCTGTAGGCTTTTCCGACGAGGGTCCGAATTCCCTGGATGAAGACAACCAGTTGTGTGGGCAGGCATATTAATTTATTGCTCTTTTACTGCCGCGATAGAAATCACCGATGGTTATTACAGGACACGGGTTTTTAGCCCTGCATGGAAGGGGTCCTTTAACATTATTATCATAAGGTTGGGATGGACAAAGATTTAGTGTATAAGATTCATACGCTCAGAATCCAATCTACATTTTTTTTATCCTTTGAGAGGGGGCAGCATTCTACATTTGGCAAATAAAAAATTAGACCTACTGGTGAGGTGAGGTTTTCTCTAACACACATGTTCGAGAAAAATAGTATTTGTCAATGTGGCATGTAAGATTGAAATCAATCAAAACATAAGTTCAAGGTAATCAATTTACTAGAAGAAGCGATTATCTATTGCTTCGTTTTGTTGATGGTTAATTATTTTCGTCCAATTGGTTTTTGTTTTGTTTCTTTTGATTGGTTCACTTTGGTGTTTTCGTACTTTTGCTTAAAATTATTAACTATTGTTTTGGTATTATAAAGGCAACTGGAAGCATTCTTAAAAAATTGCTAATCGAAGAAAAAAAATTTGTCTTGGTAGCCAATAATGTTACAAGACTATTATCAAAAAGTAATTGAAAAGAAAAAAAAAAAGAAGAAGAAGAAGAAGAAGAAGAAGAAGAAGAAGAAGAAGAAGAAGAAGAAGAAGAAGAAGAAGAAGAAGAAGAAGAAGAAGAAGAAGAAGAAGAAGAAGAAGAAGAAGAAGAAGAAGAAGAAGAAGAAGAAGAAGAAGAAGAAGAAGAAGAAGAAGAAGAAGAAGAAGAAAAAGAAGAAGAAGAAGAAGAAGAAGAAGAAGAAGAAGAAGAAGAAGAAGAAGAAGAAGAAGAAGAAGAAGAAGAAGAAGAAGAAGAAGAAGAAGAAGAAGAAGAAGAAGAAGAAGAAGAAGAAGAAGAAGAAGAAGAAGAAGAAGAAGAAGAAGAAGAAGAAGAAGAAGAAGAAGAAGAAGAAGAAGAAGAAGAAGAAGAAGAAGAAGAAGAAGAAGAAGAAGAAGAAGAAGAAGAAGAAGAAGAAGAAGAAGAAGAAGAAGAAGAAGAAGAAGAAGAAGAAGAAGAAGAAGAAGAAGAAGAAGAAGAAGAAAAAAAAACAATATTTTGCTAGACAATGAAAATTTGTTTATGATAATGATTATAATGGGTGTACCAACGCAAGAAAACGATGTTATTAGATTAAAATAATAGAGTTTTCGATAGGAAAGTAAACTTAAGCATAATACAATTTACATAAGATTGTTAAACTAAATGATTCAGCGCATTTTACATTTATCAGAATTAGTTAAGTTATTATTGCCAGCAAAATTAAAGCGAATTGGTTTCGTTTTAGATGAGATTCATAAACTATACACCACAAAGTATGAAGAGCTAAGTTTAACTAAATTTGTAATATCAGATTAATTTGTTAATTCTGATGAACTTTGTAATGTAAATAAAAGAAGAATATGTCCCATAATAATTTCTGTTTTAGAGCTGTAAAGTTCAATTCAGTCTTGACAATATTGTAAGTTAAAGGCAATTCCTACAGTTATATATATATATATATATATATATATATATATATATATATATATATATATATATCCATCCAGTGTCACAAAGCACACTTGTACCCTGCTCCTATTCTGAGTTTTTCCAGGTACGACCATAAAAATGTATGGCCTAAAAGGTATAAGGCATTAATGAAATTAATGTATTGATAAAGTCCAAACTATGCCGAAATAAATTAAATTATATTGATCTTTAAAAGAAATTCTCAACAGAGATGCGTAGAAAATGATGGAGATATTTTTTTCATGTATTGTTAGTCAATTATAGATCAATTGATATTGATATTGATGATCATACTGAGTCTTTTCCAAAACGCCAAACAAGTTCAGAAGACGGCCTTGTTGCATGAAGCTGAAAAGATAAGATTATAAAATGATCTTACCACCAAAGGAATGCTTTGACTAAAAAAAAAAAGCAAAAAAGAAAGAAAAGTATTGGCAGAAGAAGTAGAAGTAATAGTAGTGGCAGCAGACACCGTAGCGATAATAGTTGTTCGCGGCAAATTGTCATATTTTAGAGTAGAAAAGGAAGGTCCCAAGCTTTCTTTAAAGAAAAAAAAAGTTTTAGACGAAAAGCGCTCATGAATTCAAATACATATATGTATTCACATGTATAAATATGACAGTACTCAGAAAATTCAAAAGATATAAGGGTAAAAGCACAGATAAGACACACACACACACACACACACATACTCACAGACAGATAGACAGAGACAAACATGTAGAATGCTACAGAGACAGAGAGAAATTTACAGACAAGGTTTTTGGTGAGTAAAATTTCTCAATAAAATTTTTTCTGAGAAATCTTAAAGTAATTTACATCAGAACTGAAGGCTTTTTGTTGTTTTTATGCTTCATTGGTTTAAATTGTAAGAACATGTTTCAGTTTCTCGCCAGAGAAAAGTATAGGCTCGAATAAAATTAAACGAAATCTTTTTTTCAACTCCTTTTTTTTTTTTTTTCCTTCAAACATTTTTATTTGTTTTGAATCAGCTGTACAATACAATACCAATTGATATACATGTAATTATTTACAATTACATATATTACAAAATTATGATTTTTAAAAAATCGTGTTATGGATGGAAGTAGGAATAGAAGCTATTATTATTATTATTATTATTATTATTATTATTATTATTATTATTATTATTATTATTATTATTATTATTACTATTATTATTATTATTATTATTATTATTATTATTATTATTATTATTATTATTATTATTATTATTATTATTATTATTATTATCATTATATTATTATTATTATTATTATTATTATTATTATTATTATTATTATTATTATTATTATCATTATTATTATTATTACTATTATTATTATTATTATTATCATTATATTATTATTATTATTATTATTATTATTATTATTATTATTATTATTATTATTATTATTATTATTATTATTATTATTATTATTATTATTATTACTATTATTATTATTATTATTATTATTATTATTATTATTATTATTATTATTATTATTATTATTATTATTATTATTATTATTATTATTATTATTATTATTATTATCATCATGTTGATGTTGTTGTTGTGATTGTTGTTGTTGTTGTTGTTGTTGTTGTTGTTGTTGTTGTTGTTGTTGTTGTTGTTATTGTTTTTTTCGTTGTTGTTAATTTTATAGATTTTACAAACCTTTTCAGAGATTACTCGCTTCAGTCCATGGTAAGGGATATCAATCAAACATCAGTTAAAATAAGTTTAAAAACTCAGTAAGTATAATCTTGTTTTTAAAAGTTTGTCGCTTTGCATTCTTCAATATCATCTGTCTGTGTGCTTTTCTTTCATTTGAGATTGCGTAAACAAGCACAGTGACATCATATCACCAGCCACCCCTTCCCCCTCCCCAGGACATTAATTTTAAGTGAAAATTGTTTTTTTTTTTAATAGTAGTGATAAGCGCTTGAGAGTAGACAAAAATTATCGGCTCTTGGACTCATTATTTGTTTGATTACATGATAATAAAATTTTTTCTCTTTTAAACATGTAAAACAGCATTTTTAATCGTTGATATCAAATACAAAAGAAGATCAACTATAACAATTATGTGTATGTAATTTTATTTGCAGGAATGGCTGGAATAGATTCTTTTCACTTTTACATCTTACAAATAAAAGCTCAGCGAAGTCTCTTTCTTTTATTTTCTATTAGTACATTGTTTTTATTCTTTTTTTGTTCTTGGGGTAATCAATTTTTTATGAAGGGGAATGGCAGTAATATGCGGCTCCGCAAAATAAAAATGATTATCCCATATGATGTATCATAGGGACTGAAAGGAAATGTTGTCAAAAAGACGGACGTAATAAGAATTAAAAATTTTGGCTCAATATACTATTATAATCTTGTAATAGAAAAGTCGGCCACGCCTTTCACTTTCTGGTACTAAGGTGACTTGGTAACTCTTCAGTGGAAATCCTCCTATCTTTCTGAGTTGCTATGGACTATTTTAGTTGTTTTTTGTTTTTTGTTTTTTGTTTTAAACAGAAAAATTAAATTCAAGTCTCAAAATATGTTTTTAAAGATAACAATATAAGGTAAAAGTGTAGGTATGGTTGGAAGAAAAAAAAGTCCTTTTCATTAGATTTCTAAGGATCGTTACGATAGAAATTGCGAAAAAACCAAAACATTTTGAGATAGGAAAAAATGAAAACTGTTCGGTACTTACTTCACACACTAAAATGGTAAAATTTCGATCTAGATAAGAAATTGTTCTTTAACCATTTGAACTCAATTCAAACGATTTTTTCTGATCATCACTTCTGTTTAACCTGAGGAGTTTAGAATTATCTCGAAAGTTCATTTTGAGAGAAAGTATGTTATTCTTGGTGCTGATGCTGTCTTTTTTTTTTTTTCGGTATCTTTTTTAACTTTATATTCTCTTGACAATAGTTTTTGTTGTTTTTTTTTTTTTAGAAATTGAAATTTATTCTTGTTTCATTTTTTAATTTATTTTCCTGTAAGCCTACTTTGTAAGTGTAAAAAATGTTGTTGATTTTCGTGTACCTTTATTTTCTTGTGTTCGCGTGTATGTGTGAATACTAATTTTTTTTACTTTCTGCCCTTTAGTTTGCTTTGACTGCTTTTGCTAATGCTGTCAGTGTTCTTGTGAATGTGTTGTTAAATTTTTATTACATATGCTTTTTTTTTTCAATACTTCATTATTTTTTTTTTCGTGTGTGGCGTTTGTTTAGTTTTTTTTTTTTTCTTATTTCCCCAACTGTCATTCGTGTGAGAATTACAAAATAATCTATTCCAATTTATTTGATTTCATGCTATTATCTTTCTTTAATCCTTGAGCGATATTCTTTCTCTGGTTCGGCACTGTTTGAGAAAAGTTGTTTTAAAAAATTATTTAATTCATCTGATGCTACCACTTACCGATCTGATCACAGCAGCGCACTGAAGATTTGGATCAATCACGACACATACACACAGAGATTTGCACAGAAAATGTTAACGGAAAAACCCTCCGTATGGGAAAGAAATCACCGCAAAATTTGGACAATAGAAGTTCCCTGTCCACAAATCTTATTCCAATCTAAGTTTCTGATCGAGCCATTGGGCTTGTCCAGCAGACAAGATCTTTTTCTTTGTTTTATAAGTCGAGGCGGGTAGTTATGCGTGACTTGGCGCTTCATAGCGATGCCCTCCTCCCTCACAAGATGTTGATTGTTGGTGGTGTGTCGTGTCGTGTACACTTGTGCGTGTTAGTCTTGTGTTTATTTCCAGACGTCGGACCTACAATGATGCCCCAGGAAAAAATTAAGAAGGATGAGATGGGTAGGTAGGGGGTGGAAGTTGCTTGACTTTTGCGTGTGTGTAAGGGGTAAGACTGGATGGATAAAGGGTGCAAAATTGGTCTTGCGTGAGCTCAACATGTTCCCTAGGCACCGGCTTGAAGACTGCGCCGAAAGGTGCGTGTCCGACTCTCATTGTGCAAGAAAAGTTGAGAGATTCCGTGAGCAATTCTCGGAGCTCTTCATCCTCTACAAAATCTCATACCATAGTTTCTTTTTACTTCTTTCTTTTCCCTTTGGTATGAAAAATGTAGGAATGAATCCGAAGCCATTTGAAAAGTGTAGGCACCCCTTTCGATATCACTGCCCCAACTTTCCCTTGCCCCCTCCCTCACTTCAGAACACAAGTGATTCAATTGATTTATTGCACGAGGCTGCATGACTATTTTTTTTTCAAATTTTGGTTTCATGTTTTTAATCTGCAAAGCAATAAAAAGATTCATGGGCAATGTTTTATATCCAAAGAAAGCAAGGTGGAAAGGTCTTTTAATGCTCTTTGAGTGGTTACGTCACGAAATGAGAATCCTGTACCACGAGATACAACTGATAGTCCTCAGCTCTAATCCCGACCGTGAAGCATCCGTGACGTTTCCGTGTTGTCCGAGGTGCGTGACCACAGGCCAGGTCAGCGAGCGGTTGAGCGACATGGAAGCACACAGATCGAGGATTCCCCAAACGGAACTATCCCAATAGCGCTCCCATTATAATGTTTAGCTTGGAAATTGATGTTCCAGTTTTGTTATTGTTCTTGGTTTCGGCTTCATCATTGAAGGACTGATCTTCGGTGCATATGAATTCGACTAATCTCTACATTTTAGCGTCTTTAAATTTGCTCGGTGGTTTGTTGTACGAAAGTTAATAACTATGTTCAGAAAAAAAATGACGAAAAGACTAAGTATGTATTTCAAAATTTTTATTTTAACTTGTAGCAGCTCTTTGTTGGAGACCTGTGAGCCAACTTAGTTGCAATAAAATTTATCGCAGATTGGTGGAAGGCCCGATATCTCTATATCTCAAAAGTGCATAATCCAACTTGGAAATAATTTTTATTGGTTATAACTAACCTTGATAGAAAACACCTGTTGTCTCCTATATTTGAGTAAGAGTATCAAACTTCAATGTACTTGCGAAAAAATAATTATACAAAATTAAAACTGTATTTCCCCTTCAAATCTCGAATGAATTGCTTTATTCTTCTTTATTTTTTAACCCATCTCTGAAAATTTAGAAAACTAAAACGAAACTGTAAGTTAATTCAGATAAAAAATACCTTATAAAATTAACCAAGTTATCTTACATAATTATATTGTTTTCTTTGGAAATTTCTTTTAACTAATTAATTTTCAAAAGTATTACATTCTTCTCAAAAGCAGACTTTAATTCATACAATGGTTTTATTTCATCTGGATTATACCGGATGACTTAATTTAGTAGGATATAGGTATACGCAAAATATAACTTTGCGTAACATGATTTAAATCAGCAAATAAATCTGTCCAGCCAAGACTCATAATCGGGGTATTTTTCGACAATTCGAAAAGCAGATATTCTCAATTAAGAAACTGTCCAACATGAATCCATTCATTTCTTGGGTGTCAGTTTGAATTTTTTTATTTTTTTAATGCTTTGCACAAATTAACTTTAAAGTGGAGGCTAGACTTTAAAGATGGTAGAATTGCGGCAGTTTCCATAATCAGGCAGAAATGCATTGTTTCAAGAAATCAAAACAAGTGAGTATAATTCGCTTAAAAGGTAATACATTTTTTTTCTTGATGGATTTTTCTCTCACAAGCATGTACTATACAATACGTAAAATTTTAAACTAAGTGCTTGGAACAATTTGACGGGAATTTTGGCATGATTTTTAATGGTATCCTCCTTGAAAGAATAAAACACGTAATAATTATGAAACAAAGAGAAACGCAGCCTTGATAAAGCTGGGTTATGAAAAAGTTTATCACAATAATGCAGACCAGATTACGCAGTTACATTATTGTAGAGCAATTAATAAAAGCAAACTCGCAACTTTTGACTTGAAACGACATTGGCAACCCAAAAAAAAAGCTTTCGACGTGCCAGTAAAAAAATTATAGAAACGCATGAGATAATATAGCATCTTATAAAAGTTAATTATACACGAAACACGTCAAATTTTACAAGAAATCAGCTTTTGGAATGCTTTTAGTTCGGTAGAATGTCTTCTTTGCTTTTCTTTACCTTAGGAATTTAATGAACTAGGAAGGAGACTACAATAAGGGGATCACCTGTACTACCCACGCCCTAGTGGCACAACTTTAATCGAATAACTTCAATCGAACAACCCCGTAAAAAAAAATCAACATTAAAAAAAAAATAAAGATATCCTGAAAATTAGCAGATGGAATTATATACTCGAAACAAATAAATTGAAAGGATACAAAACAGTTAGACAACAGTTTCTGATTTTGTTATAATAGCAGACTATCAAAACGAAATACCTTTTCATATAGTTGCAAAATTAATACCGGAATAATAAGAACTTGTGAGTACATTGGTTTAGAGATTAGTCAACCAGAACTCTATGTAGAGCGCTAAACAGAGTATCAGAGACAATGCTGGGTTTGGCAAAAACTTTACGAAAACGCAGATAGTGCTCTTAACCGACAATAGCAAATAAATTAACTCAAAAAAATTCGACAGTTTTCCATATTTAAGGATATTGATTATATTGATTGTATTTGAGACTTAAATGACTCTGAAAAAACGAACACAAAGTGTTTGTAGAAAACTAACAAATGCATTGCATTTCCTTTTTTCTTTATCAGATATATTTTTGTAAGTTTTTATTAATGTTTTCCGGAATCTTATATCTCTAAACGGGGCAGTCGCTTTTCCGTTACTTTTCAACCATCTGAAGGCAATTCAGTATATGGCTAGCCCATTCATGGAAAACTAATTTTTCCCTTTTTCATTAACGACAAATTTATTCCGGATGTCTGCCTTGCCTGCCTGATTCTTCCACACAAGATAAAACTAAGCAATAGAAGTGTAAGAAAGAGGAAGGGAAAGTGATGTATTTTTTTTTAATTTAAAACAAATGGAACGAGCAAATAATGCAGAATTATCAGTAAGGATGGAATTACGAAAATAATGAAGTGTGCCTCACTATGATGATTTCTCATAACTTTGAAGTGACTAGTGTCTTGGTTAGGATTTTATATTTTTTTATGTCGCATCTATTCATTTTTACCAATACCCTTTTGACTAATATCTTGAAAGTGTTAGTTAAGCAATTAACTTACTAAACATTATGTCGGCATCAGTGGATGCTTTGATGACAAGAGAATATACAACATATTTATTTACTCTCTCGCAGCAATACTAAGAAAAAAAAATCCTGTTCACAGAAAAGTGGAAACTTCAGTGCTGAAATGTGGGTATGGAAATGGGTAAACACTCACCTTTTCACTGTTCGGCGTCGTCTTTTGGTAGCGTACATCCTGATTTCCTGGTGAGTTTTGGAATCGTGATGAGCAGAAAATCTTGTTAAATTTCCAGGTCTTGATTAAAGTTTACAGGAAGAATCTGAAGATGATCATGTTCCTAAGTTAAAACATTTATGTGTTCATGTGGTAGCTAAGTCCAGTAAAATCCACAACAGATTCTCAATTTTTGGAGAGGTGAAGGATCAATCAACGCTCTGTCCCGATGGAAATAAGAAAGTGTTGATCCAAACTCAATGGTTTAAACCAGCATCACGGCAGTTCTGCGATTTAAATTTTCGGAGCTAATTTCTCTTTGATAGTCATTTATGTTCAGCTTCAATATTTTAGTTAAAAGGTTCCATCTTACTAGATGGTCATGTAAGCACAGTTAAAGAGAAAAACAAAAAAGAATTAATGTACTTTCTCTTGTGCCATCACTCTACACGCCAGTTTGTATTGTGCAGTGGAAAAAGCTTTGAGTCGTCTGGGCATCGCGATTAACTTAACTTGATTTCATACGACCGTGAGAATCTGAAAGATCGCGAAAAAAGAGTAAAATCCATAAAAGTTTTGTTGTTCGTGACCAGTGTTTAGTTGGAAATAGTAACCCTTGACAATCTTTTTTCTTTTTTCCTTCTATTCCTTTTCTCCTTTGTCCAGCAGTAAGAAAATCTTATTATTTATTAACATATTCCCGAAGCATGTTGAGCATCGGTGCGGTTCCGTAAACGAGAAATTGGTAGCGATCGTGTTACATAAGACTTACGTGCCGAGAAGCCTTTTCTTTTTCCTTGTCAGGGCGCGCGGGTTACTAGATGGATGGTTGATGGGCTGGATGCTATTGCTGTATCCAGACTATAGATCTATAACGGCCTGCCTCCGTGAGCCCGGGCTGGCCTGCGTGCACGATAGCAGTGAGAGTGCGTTTAGCTGAGTCTATCGTGGTCCAGGCAAGACACAGAGCAAGACGGAGGAGCAACGGGTGCCAAGAGTATGTCGCCCGCCACCTTAATTAGCATCTATGGACGCCAGCAGCAGTCACGGAGATCCTCTTGCACGAGAAGGACTTTTGCTCTTCACGCACTTCTTTTGTTCAAGGGGACACTCAAATGCGAAGGGCAGCAGTTATTCATATCCCAATAAGATGTATGCTTATAAACTGTTTGATTTCATTGTGAAAGTACTCCTCCAAGTCTAAGTTCCACATGAGCACAAATCCAAAATACTTTGGTGAAATCAAGGGCAGAAATGACACAATCAGTTGAAATATAAAGGTAAACATATGAGTTGAAACGATGAGCTTCACAAGATACTTAAAACAAAAAAGCGCATGCTTATATTTCCTGTTACAAAGAATTAAGTGCAGTTTTTAATGGAAAAGGTGATATTCCTATATCACACTTGACAATGATACACGCACATAGTAACCATTACATTTAAGCAATGCTATCCGTAGTAGAGGTGAGCTAAATTTGTCGTCGTTCGCAACAGTAACTTACTCTATTCTAGTTTTTTTTATGTCCTTTTTTTTTTCTTTCGTCCATCTCCTCGACACGGGAGCCTTTACTCTCAGTCGTCACGACAGGTTCTAGACCGGATCAATCAATTTATTTTCTGAGAGAGCTAGCCTGACGAGGTAGTGCGTGACTGGAGCCTATGCCAGTCTCGGGTTGGCCAATATTTCGTGATAGCATTATTGACATGTGCGTGGATAGAACGGGAACAGAGCTCTTGAAAAGAGGGGGAGGAGTGTGGTAGAAAAGAAATGATCGGAACAGAGATGTTAGGGAGGGGAGACTTACTAAGGGATGTTCCAACAGCGAGCCTGTCCCTGGCCAGCTAGCTTTGTCACGAATGTAGGCGGAGTCAGTTGATGCCAGTGTCACAGGAGAGTTTATTGACCGTGATGTTTCTTGTTCACGCTGCGTCCATGCTCTCTCTCTCTCTCTCTCTCTCTCTCTCTCTCTCTCTCTCTCTCTCTCTCTCTCTCTCTCTCTCTCTCTCTCTCTCTCTCTCTCTCTCTCTCTCTCTCTCTCTCTCTCTCTCTCTCTTTCCATCTTTCTCCCCCTCTTTCTCACTCTTGATTTCTTATCTCTGTAATTTTTCTCCACCTCTCACACCCTCTCAATGCCTCTTTATGTCTTATCCCTAACTCTCTCTCTCTCTCTCTCTCTCTCTCTCTCTCTCTCTCTCTCTCTCTCTCTCTCTCTCTCCCTCTTTTTCCTCCTTTTTGTTCTATCCGTTATTTCTCTACATCTTCCATGGTATGAAGAGGAATGTTCCGAATACAACAAAAACAAATTTTTTTTAATGGATGGACGGATACTAGATAGTGGTGTTACTTATAAATGGTCTTTCTGCTGCCTTTCTAATCTCAAAAAACGTTCGATATCAAGAAACAGGCGTTTCGATTTTATGCTTCCGTGATGCTAGCCAATCAGAGCTGCAGACTAGCTTGTCATTCAACCCTAACAGGTCCCGCCCTTTATCGAAAGCTCTAAAACTTGTATCTCATCACGTCTAGAAGGAGATGTTTTTGTGTACGTGTTTGCTTCTCTCTCTCTCTCTCTCTCTCTCTCTCTCTCTCTCTCTCTCTCTCTCTCTCTCTCTCTCTCTCTCTCTCTCTCTCTCTCTCTCTCTCTCTCTCTCTCTCTATCTATCTATCTATCTATCTATCTCTCTCTCTCTTTCTCTCTCATTCTCTCTCTGTCTTACTCTCTCATCTTTTATTTTATTTCTTAATTTTATTCTCCCTTCATCTACCTACCTTTGTAAGTATTGTAATTTTTCTAGTTGCTTATCTGTCTAACTTGTCTGTTTTCTATCGATGTAACTATCTGTTAATCTTCTGTACTTTATTTTTTTTCTAATTGTCTTATCTGAAATGATTATTCTCTTTGTCTTATTTACCAATACATTGTACCCTTTTATCTATCTTGGTAGCTATATATTTATCTATATATTTTACCTCCTCTATCTCTTTACCTCTTCCTGCTGTCGAACTCTTTTTCTCTATTCACTCTCTTTTGTTTTGATCAACTTTCTTTACAGATGCCACTTTTTTTTTTTTTTTGCGTGTTCATTTTCTTTTATTATTCTTTTATTGTTTAAGCCAAAAATGTTTTTAAAAATATGACTATCCCAAATATGTGATATATATATATATATATATATATATATATATATATATATATATATATATATATATATATATATTTCTCTTCATTTCCATTTCTTTCCTCCTCTTCTTTTTCCTTTTTTTTTTTTTAATTTTGTGCTGCAAGTTTGATTTTATCTCTTCATTTCACAACTTCTTATCAAAATTTATATGATTGTTCAACAGTGTTGAAGCCATCTTAGTTTTCCTCATTCTACTATTTTCGGTTAGCCTGCACAGCTCACTCAGACTTTCTCACAAAAGAAAAAAAAATCAATAAGCCATTTCGCTGTGGCCACGCCCATTGGCATCGATCGATAATCTTATCAGCGAAACTTTCTAGACAAGGGCGATCACTTGCTTTCAACGGGCGGGCTCTAATGATGGGCGCTGTGGGGTAGGCATCCAGCCACCACAAGGTCCAGTGTGTTCTTTATGTAGTTTGTTTGTGCATGTTTGTGTTTGATCTTATGAAGGTTTTTTTTGAAGATTAATAGACGATAACTTTTAGTTGCTTCGAATGTCGTTCTCACTCTTTCTGTCCGTCACTTCGCCTTCCGCTGTTTGCCTATGTGTCCTTTCTTTTCCGCTTTCTCTCTCTCGCTCTCTCTATCTCTAGCTCTCTCATCGCATCTCTTTCTCTTCCACCCCTCGTCTCCTTCTTTGTCACTCCATTATCCTGTAATATTCAATCGGCTATGATCATTTCCACACCCTGCTCACTCTATTATAAATTATTTATTTCAACCGCTTTTTATAACTAAAGATCTTTCATTACTTACCATTATAGCGTTTCTCTCTCTCTCTCTCTCTCTCTCTCTCTCTCTCTCTCTCTCTCTCTCTCTCTCTCTCTCTCTCTCTCTCTCTCTCTCTCTCTCTCTCTCTCTCTCTCTCTCTCTCTCTCCCTCTCTCTCCCTCTCTCTCGCTCTAATCTCTCTCTCCCTCTTATCCATCAATCTATTTCTATCTCTCTCTATTCGCTCTCTCGATCTTTCTATCCATCCATCTTTTTCTATCTCTCGATCTCTCTCTCCAATGCTTTCGCTGTTACTCTTTTTTTTATGATCTTTAGAAATCACTGAATAAGTATAGCTTGATCAATGCGGGCTTCTCGTAACGTGCAGGACCCTTTTTATATAATATTAATACCAATATTACTTTCATATAGTTAACTTGCATTTAATATTATATTCAACTGTTTCTATCTTTGTCATCGTCCGAGGCGTTAAAGCAGCATTTTAGGATTACCAGGATAACAAAATAGAATTAATAATCGGTTGTCTTTTCTTTTCTTTTTTCATATTTCGTTCTTTTTTGTCATTTTTTTAGTAAGCTTACAAGTAAAATAAACAGCAAAATCGATATAAAAAAAATTTTCATTCTGTTATAATATCATCAACGTTCAAGAGCACATTATTTTGGATACAGATTTTGGTATGGTAGTGGATAAGAACTAAACGATCACAACCTGTGATCTAAATAATTTTCACTACTTGTATTAAGTAATGACCTAGTTCTTTCTGACGTCTTTGTGTCTTCCAATCACGCGTGTCAGACATGACGATAAAATGATGTCTGAAAGAAAAAAAAAAGTACTTTTATTAATTACTCAATCTTGTCAGTGAGAGAAATGAGTTAAAGAACCACATTTAGCCAATCGGCTGTTTGATTTGAACGCTAGCTCGTTTGTTATTTAATTTGAAATGATATGAAATAGATAGTGTTTACCCTAAGTAATACTGCAGTCTCTTGTCACAAATTTATAACACTTTATAATTTTATATTTATAAATTAATGCTATATTTGAAAGTGTCAATTTTCTCTACTTACCTTCTTTGGTTTTGGATTCCATAATCCAAAGATACTTGAAATGAATTTGCCTTTAATACTTAGAGAAAAACGTGTTACCATCCAGACTATCCCTAAAACATGTTGGGCGCAAAATTCAGTTTAGATTGTTTTGGTATAGGGACAAACTAATACAACGCCTTCACCTCATTCAATAAAATGCTGTGGAGACAGATCATTCTTCTCATGTCATAATTCTGTAAAGCATCATCATCACAATAGGTTTTTTTTTAAAAAAAAAAAACAGGGATTCCTTCAATGGGCATGGCTGCGATGGAATTTCTAAAGCAGAACTTTTTACCTTCAGTGCTGATCAGATGGTTGGAAACTAGATCTACCTGTTTCAAGGGAGGCTGACCACGGTTTTGGACCTCAATGGGAAAAAAATAAAAAGAAATTGTGGTAAACAGTTTCATAATATTTATATGAAGTGTCTTTATAGCCATTTTTTTTTCGAGAAATATATTTAAAGCCTCTCAGCCATTACCTCTTTACTAAGAACATTAAAATAAGATAGGCACAGTAGTAGTGTTTCGTGGACGAGTGTTCTCTGAAGCTGCATGAAGGTGAAATGCCATTACAAATATAACTTTCCCCCTCTTTATGAATTTCTATTAACTTTGTTGGCTCTATTTTATTCAAGAAATTTGCAAACTTAAGAATACTTGCCAAATGTTTACCTTATGTGTTTAACTTCAGTGTTCTGTGTAACATTATTCTAGAGCGGTGAGATACCTCTTTAATTTTAACTTTTATTAACGTCTTAAGCTCATACAAGGAAAAGCTGGCGAGATTCACACAGTTGATCGCTGTCATGAGGTCTTCTATAGAACACCAGATCTTGAGCATATCTCACCGTTTGGAGCCTTTGAAAGTCAAAATCTTGACATTTGGTCTCTTTATGATGACAAAGGATTTTGGAGTATGTCGACTGGAGTATATCTCTGGGCCTGACGGAAACAAAACGGTAGAATAGACAAATGTGAATTGTAAAGTTAATGCAGTTCATTTCATTCACACCCACAAATTTTTGTCATGTTTTTATTTTAATTTTACATGAAATGCAACTACCACTTTCACATGTTGCCTTCCTCCGAAGTTTGTGTTGACTGTAAACGTTATTGGGTTTTTCTTTTCCCTGAGAGAGACCAAGAGGTTTTCTACTACTACTACTACCACTACTACCACTACTACCACTGCTACCATTACTACTACTACTACTACTACTACTACTACTACTACTACTACTACCACCACTACCACCATTACCACCACTACTACCACTACTACAACTACTACCACTACTACTACCACTACTAGCACCACTACTACAACTACTACTACCACCCCTACCACTACTACCACTACTACTACCACTACTACCACTACTACTACCATTACTACCACCACTACTACCACCACTACCACCACTACTACCACTACTACCACCACTACCACCACTACCACCACCACTACTACCACTGCTACCAATGCTACCACTGCTACTACTGCTACTACTGCTACTACTGCTACTACTACTACTACTACTACTACTACTACTACTACTACTACTACTACTACTAATAATAATAATAATAATAATAATAATAATAATAATAATAATAATAATAATAATAATAATAATAATAATAATAATAATAATAATAATAATAATAATAATAATAATAATAATAATAATAATACTATTACTAGTGCTACAGCTATATCTAGGAGCATCAGCGACTCCAGGCTAATAATCCGTAGGTAAGTTCTTGGCGAATTTGTCCTCCATGGCCTCTGTGGGTGAGTTTGAGACCTGATCTTTTCATTTCCACCAACCCAACGGGGGCTTATTTGAAACTCACGAGAGGCCTGCCATCACCTTGTTCAAGGGTTATAAGAAACAAGCAAACAAATCTTTCAAGCTTGTATTGTTTTACGCTTAAGAGCAGTAATAACAACTCCAGATCTTAACACTCACTAGGAAAATTGACAATTGCGTCCATGTTACAAGAGACAACGCTTGTTTCCAGCCAACTTATGTGGCTAAAACTATGTTTTTAACTTCTGTTGGTGTAGTATATCTTTTGGCAATTACGGCGAGCGTAAAATAGCCATGAGGGTTTTCTTTTGTGCTGATTATTATCAATAACATTCGTGATAATGAGGATGCTGTAAGTGACCACTGCTATCTCGATCTTCTTTTACAGGTCGCTCCCACAGGACACAGGACGCCCGACAGGGGGACCGAAGACAAGGCAGGAAGTGCATAGTGTCACCCGCAGAAACAGGAAAATTTGACCCCTATGCCGAACGGTGGGGGATTGTTCTGACGCAGAGATAAAGAGTGAACTTAACTCATTCTTTCGAATACTCTGGAGAGAGGAGACACATCACTGTAGAATTTTGAATTATGTGTCATTCAGTTTCGGCCTCTCTCTCGCAAAATGCACCTCTATTTTCTTTAATGATCACATGCGGAGTAAATCCACCAGAGAAGAGGGAGGAAAGTCATGGTGTCATTTCCCTGTAACAACACATTTACTGGTTCTAAAAAATATGACTTCATATCCGTTCAACTGAAAGATTGTGCAAATTGCATTTAAAGGTATGAAAGACTTTGGAAGATATCACTCTTATTAAGATTGGTGTGGTATTAATACAACTTAGGCTCTACTTGATGTGACACTTGAAGAGGCTCAGCTTTGAGCACAACCCCTACTGTTCTACGAGCGTGTAAAAAACACCTTTGGACACACTCTTTTTTTCCCGATAGAATTAAGCATGTGAATTTTTTTGATTATTATATACAGCGTTTAGTTCATCAGAAATCAATATTATGCAAAATGTTACATAAAAATAACGCAGCAAAGAATAAGTTCAGGACTTCGAAGTGAAAAGTGAAAAATAAATACAGAAGGGAAGTGGGGTTATAGCATTATGAGTACTGAGTGTGTGAGTGTCGTTCACACTTTGGGCGCGCGAGATGGTGGCCATCGTTTATCAGTGTCAGGGGGACGATTATCGCATCGCGTGTCCCTACTGAGGCTGGTCCCGTGCCATCCGTTTCTGCTGCGGCCCGTGGGGTGGAACTGAGTGGACTTGTACTTAGCGGAAAGAGGAGGTGGGAGTTCGGAGGGTGTCAGTGAATTACCGTTAGTAGTGCAATTAAAATCTTCTGTTGTGTGCTTGGCACTCGCACTCTTCTTCTAGTCTTTATGAAAGTCTCTCTCTCTCTCTCTCTCTCTCTCTCTCTCTCTCTCTCTCTCTCTCTCTCTCTCTCTCTCTCTCTCTCTCTCTCTCTCTCTCTCTCTCTCTCTCTCTCTCTCTCCCTCCCTCCCTCTCTCTCTATCTATCTATCTGTTTATCTATTTGTTTATCTATCTATCTATCTCTTATTTTTTTATGGAAGGGGAGAGTTATTTCTGAGGTTTCGCAGGAGAGGCTTACGGGCCCTAAGCTATACTACGACGTAATGTTTTTAGACTGACCGACCAGCGGTACGTAGCATAATCGCTTTTCGCAAACATGCTAGCCCTCCCACCGAGAATATAATTGTTATGTAAGGGTTACACGATGCTCTAATGCTACCGGTACTGAGTACTAGTCTGGACCAGGTGCAAGCACGCTATGGAGAGTGTGCTTCCACTTTATGCT
>JAWDGP010008055.1:0-135000 GCA_033675545.1 Elysia crispata | reverse complement strand
TCTTCTCTCTCCTCCTTAAGTTCTACTTGTGAATCATCCCTTTGAAACTATCTTCTTTGCTTTAAGTCGATAGTGAAACCATGTTATAGGTTCAATATTTTGATACTGAATTTTAAAAAGTTTATTTTCATTATTTTCAGTATTTTCCACAGCGCATAAAATTCAGCAAAAATCTTTCAAGTCTTGCTTTCAATTACAAAGGAAAAAAAAAAAAGCAACAAGAAAACAAACCTTCAACCAACTGAAGTATGCTTTGTTGTACTGTTTACCAATACAGCTAAATTTTTCATGATTTTTCCTGTCTGTAGATCATGTATGGAATTGCATGTAATTTTTCCAACCTCCTGAAACACATTTATATCCCTCCCTTATTATACTAATTAATTTTTTTGTCCGATCTTCATTTTGTTAGACTCGGTCTGTAACATAACCAAAATATTTTTAAGCATGAGTGAGAAGTATTTAGGTTTATGTCAATGCCAGGATACTGCTTCCCAACCTTATTGAACTTTTGGATCAAATTTTTTTTTTTATTTTAAATGTGCTGTTTTCAAAATTTCAAACACTGATTAATTAAACGGATATGTAATTCAAACCCAATTTGCCCCAGTAAACTTTTCTTTTTCGTTTTTTTCTTTTTTTTAAATTAATTCTTCTCTGTATTTAGTGTTGAATACCAAGTATGAGAGATCATGGGCTGGGGCAGTCATGCTGTCAAATTGAGCTAGTCATAAAACCTTACCAGCTAATTGATTTTTTTTTTTGTTAATTGATTTTTAAGAAAATGTGACAATCAGTCTCCCCACTGCTAGTGTGTCATTTGGTAACATCTGGAAATAGTGTGGTGTGCACATATCTGTGAAACACAAATCTAGCCTGCCATTTGCCAATGGAAAGACATTTTTCGTGTAAAGTCATATTAAGATTATTTAAGTCTGTCTTTAGCAAGAATTCTGTCTCTTTAAAGTAAGCTGGTTTTGATCTCACAATTTTAACCTTAACCAGCACTGGCAAGACCAAGATCAATAAATGGGCTTCTATTGTTCAGTTGTAACAACCTCCCTTCTTCTTTTATTGTCACTGTCAAGGCTGTAACCTTGTCTCTGTTGAGCTAAACTATGCTTGTTTTCTGTGTGACAAGATTTACTTATCCTAAGACCAGCAAACCTTTGAAATTACTCTTTAGGCTTTAAGTAACCAAATCTTCAGTGAAAACAGTCCTTTCTGTTGTCGACAATATCATGATAATTATTTTGGTTCCTTTCCTTTTTTCTTCACTGTTCTCCAATTGAGATAGAAGGCACTTGCTTTCTTTCTTGCCATCATTTCCTGCTCTAAACAAATTTCATCTTCCACAATAAAGAGTAAATATGTTTTAAAACAAAAAGCTTGTTAGTTGTATTTTGATTTTTCAAAGTTATTAGGAAAAAGCACTTTATCTTTGTTTTGACTTTTTACATGCCAATAAACTCTAGCCAGCTTGCTTCTATGAAAATCTCTGATAATAGAGGTTGATCATGACTTAAACTAAGTTTATTGCCTGTAAGTTTTTATGAAGCTCATAATAGAAAAATACTTTTAATGGCTGACAATGATACAGAATGTATTATATTCATATTTCAAATATTTATTAAAAAATTTCTTTCAACCTGAAATCCTAGCATTTAAAGCTTGCAAGAGAGAGATGAACTTTCTCTTGAAATTCAAAATGATTCCAGTCTGTGGAAAAAAATGTAATAAAGTAACTTAAATCATGTTTTACATATTTACACTTGTTCTTGCAATGTTCAAAATCTTTATTATTTATGATTCTAGTTAAACTTTATGACTTTATGCTAATTGGCTAACTAACAAATATTCCACATTTTTTATTTGTGTAAACTCAACAGCTTATTTTTTTTTTTTAGCCATAAATTCTTTACATACAAATACCATTTAATGCTCTACCCATCTATTTGCCTGTCCTCAAAATAATATTAAAGAGCCACATGCCACAAACCATGCTGTGCCTATGAGGACTCACTTCAGTTAGGAAGATATCAGCAAAAAAAAACATGTAAAGCACGATTTTATTTTTTGATTAGTTTTGTTTCATGGGTTCATGTGAATTCTTGTTGTATGCTTTTAAGGGTTTAAGTTGTATTGGTAATTATTTTACTTCAGTGCATATCCTTAAAATATGAAATTTGATTATATAACTTGTATTGAAGCAGTGTTTTTACCACTAGGCTGTGACTTTAAATTTATCAAAGATAAAATATGAATTAATTTTTTTCTTGTGAACGAAAGTTTGCTGAGGGAAAATGAGTAAGGCTTTAGGTTGTACCCAGCAAAGAAAGACTAATAACATTTAGTAGAAAAAAAAATTAATTGTGCTCATAAAGTTTGAACAAGGTGAATGTTTTTTGCCACATTTTCTTTAAGAACTGTTAGGCTCAAAATAAGGCCTGGTCAGCTTAAATGCAAAGCAACTGAAAAAATATAATTTTTGATTTGCGCAACTTTGCAATTTTCAGGTTTATGATCCAGATCATCGTGATGGCCCTCAGCAAGTGTGGTCCTAAAGATAAGCAAGCGCATGGGAGATAAAATGGTAAATTTAATCTCTTCGAGTTTTTTGGTGAGGAGTGAACTTTTTTATCGTAATTTTAGAGGGTCAACTAACTCAAAATAGTGACAACTATAATTAGCCATCTTTCCCTTTCAATATGAATGATGACAACAGTAATTTTTCATTATGAAAAGTTATAGTTCTAGTTAAAGATGTATTTTGATTATCATACTACTTCCTGCTTCAAAAAGCTGATGTTGGCTGCAGGTGTACACAGATGTATACATTTGTAAACATGGGGTTAATTTGAGGTGTAGACAAAGAGAAAAAAAATCAAGTCTTGAGAAATATCCATTCTTTAAGATGGAAAATATGGAATATGAAAAAAAACATTTTTTGATACAGTTCATTTTTGTTTATTGATTCTATCCTTTGCTGTAAATGTAATTGAAATGATTTTTAAGAAAAAATTTTGTGAGAGAGGAGGATAGACACTATAAAATATCAGTGAAAATGGAAGACATAGTATCATATTAAGGGGACGAGCAACAGTTACACTTGTATGTAGTAATTATTTTTTACCTCAAGTGATTCTATTAAATTTTATGTTGTTTCTTTTTTTAAGAGTGATATGCTGAATATAATCATCCTGCAAACCTTTGATATTCCATTCCAATCCATATTGTGGCAAAATCATAGCATCTTAACTAGATACTTTAGCTTTTTTTATCTTCCACCAATACCAATACGATTGATTGTATGGCCAAACTCTTTGGCTGCGAAATCAATGACAGTTTGTTCCGCACCATCAAAAACCCGAATTTACACCCTGAGGTTATAGAAAGGTGGGAATGGTCTCAGCAACTCAGCAACGTGTTGCCTATATACCTATTGTAATGGCTTCTATCATCTTTTCCATCAGAAAGAAGTTACATAACAAACAAAAAATTGATTTATCACAGCACAGTATTTTGCCACTTCCTTTTTAAAAATTCATTTAAAATAAATTTTAGTTTAATTCAATCTGGTGTTAGACGTAGACGGGTATATTAATACGCTGCATGCAATTACTAAATATTGAGGATTGCCATTACTGAGAGGTTTTGGTCAGAAAACATGGTGTAGCAAATTCTGTTTCTTTGGTCTACTTTAGCTGAGTGCTAGAGATGGCCCTAGTGCCATAATTTGATGCAGCCTTGACAGATGACCCATGTTCAGGTGCACTTTTTTATCGTTCGGGGCATGTCTCGGTGGGTAGAAATAAAACTTTGTTATGTTTTCCGCTCTTTTGCTGAACCACTCAACACTGGATTCAATTTGTTCTTTCTCCACGATTCCCTGCTTTTCCTCAATATATTCGTGAAAGTCTGATAATTCTAACTTAATTCATGTGATTTTGAGATGCTCTTGAATTAGCAGTATATTTCTATTTAAATTGAATAATAATGAAAGTGAAGTTAAGCAAGTTGTAATGCTAATTATAAAAGTTCCACATGATGAATAAACTTTGTTTTTCTGACATAGGAAAGTGCAAAATAATAGCTTTATGGTAATGTAATATTTTTTCTCTGTTGACAGCATATGTTCCAACCTAAATTTTGGGTTTTTTTTTAAATACAGGCTTTTATCAACCATGAAACATTCAAGAGAAACTTATATAAACAGCTGCTCGGATTGGAAGAAAAATTTTGACAAATTTTCTTACCCCTTGTGAAATTTTACAAAGTGGCAGTGTCGTACAAGACAAAAGATGCCCAGGGATAAGGAGATATAGTACATTATTGTTTTTTTTTTTTTATAATTAGGACAAATAATTCTGTTTTTGTCTCTAGGCATTGTGTGCCATCAGCAACATGGCTGACGGGCCGTTCTGTACATTCAGGCCATGATGAAGTATGGTGAGATATGATTTAATTGTTTTTTCTTGACTTAAAGTCTGAGAGACTATGGACAAATTAATAGATAAGATCTGTTATTTATCCTCATCTGTTGCAAGTTTTCTACCCAACTGGTTTGTTTATCATGTTGTTGGGGGAAAACTTTCACAGCTATAGAAAGCACTTTTTGATCTGAGAGAGAGAGATGCCATCCTGTGCCTGCAGGTGCCTGCCATACAGTTCTTCAATAATCTTGTGGAATCTTTTGATGACGATAAACCTAAGCATTAACAACCATACATTGCTTCTAGAAACAAATCACTCACCACTTGTATAAGAGGTTTTAAATTTGTAAAGCATACCAATTCCACATTGAAAGATGGTTTGTCACAACTCAACAAGTATTTAAGTATTGCCTTCTTTACACAAACCATAGACTGCAACTGTATCCTCAGCTAGAAATGTTAGAAATCAACCTCTTTGGGAGTCCTTGTAACATATCAAGCTTAGTCAGTTTTACAAAAGCCACAGATCTCCTAAAGTATCATGCTTGGAATAGAAGTATCAAATGCCATTACTACAATCGCAAAAGTAATGTCACGTGTACTGTTCAGGTTTCAAGAGTCCGTAACCTGTAAACATGCAGCCTAATACGTGCTATCTTGAACTGAGATAAGTCAAATCTGGGGAAAGATTAAGATAAGATAAACTTTATTGATCCCTCTTGGAGAAATTCAAAATCAACATGCCTATTAATATAAAAAAGACATAAAAAATATATTCATATATGAAAAGGCTTAAAATGCAAAAAAGAGAAGATTAAAAATTATAGCAAAATGCGTACATATTTTGATATCAAGCTAGTTTTCATAGAGAGTAAGTTAAAAGTTACAAAGAGCATTAAGAAAAAAATGTTATATAAAATTAACTAAAAATGGTTAACTTGTTTAGGTTATAATAATAAAAAAAAATAAGTGTATAGTGATGACAGCATTTTTTTTTAATCAAAATTTTAAGAATAGTGCAAATATAACATGTAATATTATACACAAGTTTGAATAAGATATTGTGTTTAGTTTTCTGTAGGCCAAGTAGTAGTATTTATATATGACCTTAATTCTATCACTGAAAAGTGAATTGGATAATCCTGTCCATGCATGGCAAATTATGTTTTTCAAAATATATATATTTTCCTTCAGTAAAATTCGTCAGCAATAGAGCAGTGTAGCTAAGATAGACTAGGCTATTGTTTGCACGCTACTTTATCATAGCGCCCTGTTGCATTAGCATTATTAGGAGTTTAGCTCCCTACTTCCTGTAATGCTCTCTTATGCCTTTTAAAACTCTCTGAAGCATAGGAACCAAGAATTTTCCAGTTGTTGTGGATATTCTCATAAATTTTTAATAAGAAAAAAATTCCTAAAGTGCATAGTTTTTTGTTGGTGTTTATTGTGCTGAAAATATTGGTTATCAGTGGAAAAAAGAGCTCATTGCAGAAAAATGGAACTATTGGAAGAGGAAATGATCAGCATATATTTCAGTATAGTGAAAAGGTTATAGCAGCAAACAGCCACAGTGTATGAATTGAAAAAAATACATGCAGATATCAAAATGTTTTGTGAATTAAAAATGAATTAGTCATAGATGTTTTTCCTTTTAATTTTTCCCCAATGGTTTGATTTCAAGTCTTTGCCATTATGTTAAATTTGCACATGAGTCATGTTGTGTAATCATTTTTATTTCAACAACTTCAGTGAAAGGCCCATCTTTGTGTGTCAATATTTCAAGCTTATAAAATAATTTCTCTCTGTGTATACCAAGTCTTTTTTTTTTGTCAAGTTTCTTTTTTCCTCTTTGCTTTTTTTTTTGTTTCAGGTTTACTATAAATTAGTTTATATTATCAATAACATATGTCTCATCCACATCACAGGAACATATCAGCGTATGCTGGTACTGGAAAACGTGCGAAGGTTTTGGAAGAGATGAGAAGGAAATAGTCGTCAGATATAGAGGCCAGGTGAGGACATGCAAGCAGGAATTAAGAAATAAATAATAAATAAGAGAACAGAGCTGCCAATCCATACATTGTGGGGTATTATCATAGCCTTTTTTTATAATTAAAAATGCCCAATATGGTATATTGTCTTAATTGTGTTCTCCATAAATCAAATCTTTTTATATAGTATTGAAATAGCTGGAAGAATTCTGAAAGAAACACTTAATGTGGTCTTTGAGAATTCGCAGCTCAGCAGACTCTTGTGAACATTCTTGTTACAGATTCTCTATCTCTTTCTCTCCTCTTAAAATACCACATAAATTGTGGAGGGAACCTTATTTCTCCAATGAATTTCTTGCAGGCCAATAATTCTTATCCAGTTTGATAGGGAAAGTAAGACTTGGAATAGCTAGATGAACAGGGAGTTCCAGAGTTGTACTACATTCCTTCCCACCCACCCATCCACCCCCTCCCCCAATAAAAATAAATTAATAGTATGAAAAGGTAAAAAGTAAATGTTTATCAGTTGAGGTTTTATATTCTATGTAATCTTCCCTAAAAACCTTTTCAACTTTGTTATATTGTATTTTTTCAGGGTTTTGGACTGCCTCAAGTACTTCTCATGACATGAGGAGGTTACAGATCTGTGGCTAGTGTTAGGGAGAATGTTAGAGTATTTTCGGTTAGTTCACCTAAGCCTTATCCTAACAAATGCTTGAATTTACAAGATTCAAAACATCGATTTATACATGCTTCGGCACCCATCACCTTGCCACTCACAGAGAAAATAGCTTATACCAATACGCCACTACGCTCACTACTACTACTACTACTACTACTACTACTACTACTACTACTACTACTACTACTACTACTACTACTACTACTACTACTACTACTACTACTACTACTACAACTACTACTGCGACTACTACTACGACTACAACTACTACTTCTACTACTAGTATTATCACTACTACTGCAACTACAACTACTACTACTACTACTACTTTAATGTAGTGCTCAGCAGTTGTTAGGATAAGGCTTATGTGAACTAACCAAAAAATGCTTGAATTTACGGGAATTAAAACATCGGTTTATACATGCTTCGGCACCCATCACCTTGCCACTCAAAGAGAAAATAGCTTATACCAATACGCCACTACGTTCATTACTACTACTACTACTACTACTACTACTACTACTACTACTACTACTACTACTACTACTACTACTACTACTACTACTACTACTACTACTACTACTACTACTACTACTACTACTACTACTACTACTACTACTACTACTACTACTCCTGCTGCTGCTGCTGCTTCTGTTGTTACTACTACTACTACTACTACTACTACTACTACTACTACTACTACTACTACTACTACTACTACTACTACTACTACTACTACTACTACTACTACTACTACTACTACTACTACTACTACTACTACTACTATTGAAGTTATGCTATTTATAGGGATGGGCAAAATAAATTTTCCGGCGGCCATATTGAACTTATGCTATTTATAGAAATTGAAAAAAATTAAATTAATCATCGGCTGTATTGAAATTATGCTATTTATAGAGATGGACAAAATAAAATTCACCGGCGGCCATATTTGAATTATGCTTTTTATAGAAATCGTAAAGTTAGACTTCCCCGGAGGCCGTATTGAAATTCTGCTATTTATAGAGATCGAAAAAAATAGAATTCCCAAGCGGCCATATTGAAATTATGCTATTTATAGAGATTGCCAAATTAGTCTTCCGCGGCGGCCATATTGAAGTTATACTATATATAGAGATCGAAAACTTAAATTGTCCTGGCGGCCATATTTGAATTATGCTATTTATAGAGATCGCAAAATTACACTTCCCCGGCGGCCATATTGAAATTCTGCTATTTATAGAGATCGAAAAAAATAGAATTCCCAAGCGGCCATATTGAAATTATGCTATTTATAGAGATTGCCAAATTAGTCTTCCGCGGCGGCCATATTGAAGTTATACTATATATAGAGATCGAAAACTTAAATTGTCCTGGCGGCCATATTTGAATTATGCTATTTATAGAGATCGCAAAATTACACTTCCCCGGCGGCCATATTCAAATTCTGCTATTTATAGAGATGGAAAAAATAGAATTTCCGGCCGGTTATAATTAAATTATGCTATTTCTAGAGAACGACAAATTAGAATCCTTCGGCAGCCATTTTGAAATTATGCGGTTTTAGAGATAGAAACACTACAGTTCGATTCCACGCGACCATATTTGAAATTAAGCTATTTATAGAGTTCGAAACACAAAGTTCGATTCCACGGCGGCCATGTGCTATTTTCAGAGATAGAAACTGAGAATTCGATTTCCCGGTGGCCTTATCGACATTATTCTATTTATAGAGATAGAAAAATAAAAAATCAATTCCCAAGCGGCCATATTGAATCTGTGCTATTGAAACATATAGAGGTCGAAAATAAGACTATTTATAGAGATCGAAGCACTAGGATTTAAATTCCCCGGTGGCCATATTGAAAGTGTGCTATTCATAGAGATCGTAAAATTAGAATTAACCGGCAGGCATCTTGGAATTATGATGTTTATAGATATTACCAAAAAGGAATTAACCGGCGGCCATATTGAAATAATGCTATATAGAGAGATTGCCAAATTGGGATTAACTGGTGGCCATATTGAAAATATGCTATTTATAGATTTGCTAAATTAGAATTAACGGGGGGCCATATTGGAATTATGCTATTTATAGATATTACCAAAAAGGAATTAACCGGCGGCCATATTGAAATAATGCTATATATAGAGATTGCCAAATTGGAATTAACCGGTGGCCATATTGAAAATATGCTATTTATAGATTTGCCAAATTAGAATTAACGGGGGGCCATATTGGAATTATGCTATTTATAGAGATCGAACACTTAGTATTTCCCGGCGGCCATATTGAAATTATCTATTTATAGATATTACCAAAATAGAATTAACCGGCGGCTATATTGGAATTATGCTATTTCTAAGGATGGAAAGAAATAAAGTTTCCCGGCGGCCATATTGGAAATATGCTATTTATAGATTTCCCAAATTAGAATTAACGCGGGGCCATATTGGAATTATGCTATTTTTAGAAATGGAAAAGAAAAAATATTTCCCGGTGGCCATATTGAAATTATGCTAGTTAAAGAGATAACCAAATTGGAATTAACCGGCGGCCATATTGAAATTATGCTATTTACAGATATTACCAAAATTGAATTAACCGGCAGTCATATTGGAATTATGCTATTTATAGAGATGGAAAAAAATAAAATTTCCCGGCGGCCATATTGAAAATATGCTATTTAAAGAGATCGAAAACTTAGTATTTCCCGGCGGCCATATTGGAATTACGCTATTTATAGAGATGAAAAAAAATGTCCCGGAGGCTACATTGAAATTATACTATTTATAGAGATTGCCAAGCTGGAATTAACCGGCGGCCATATTGAAACTATGCTATTTATAGAGATCGAAAAGTTAGTATTTCCCGGGGGCCATATTGGAATTATGCTATTTAAAAAGATGGAAAAAAATAAAATTAACCTGCGGCCATATTGAAATTATGCTGTTTATAGATATTACTAAAAAAAAGGTTTTCTTCGGGTTTAAAGAAAACAAGCATTAAAATTGTAGGTGCGATTAGCTAGTTATCACCTATTAAAAAATCTACCACAAGTTTAAAAGTTTACAGACCATTTTAAAAATAGCTCTAGAGACCTTAATTATAACTCATTTCACATTAAAAAAAATGATCTGAATAAAGCTAAAAACATGATGAATACTGTGAAGCACAAATATCCAACAAAAGCCGATAAGATCAAGATCATGATTAAAAAAGGTTTTAACTACAGTCAAATTTCAAGTGTTGTACCGCTCTCAGTTATCCGCCCCTGCCCTGATGGTCGGCGAGATTATTACTTGCCCCTGGACAGTTTTCTTGCTAGCCATCAGAGTCCCGCGAGGATGCGCGTGGTCAGCCACCCCAGATCAAAGAAAACCTACAGATTCAGAATTCTAGGTATTTTCGTTGCCGTGAAATATACTTTATGTTTCTTTCTTGTATTTCTTTGTAAACTTTGTAAATTGAAGTCAGTTGTTCTAGCAGTGAAATTATTTAGTATCCATTTTGTTTCTTATCCTGGTTTTCTAATAGCAAGTCCCATCATTTTGATTTCTTTCAGAACACACTTCAAATGCATATAAGCCTACATATTCTCATCAATGTCCAACTATTTTTTTTTTTCAAATTAAAGTATGTGAAATTGAACTTTTCCAGAAAAAAATACTACCACACACGCTGAATTAAACAAACATGTGGCAACAAGGGGGTTAAAATTAATAATGACTTCAAAATATTGTTGTTGTTGTTGTTGTTGTTTGTTTTGTTGTTTGTTGTTTTTTTTCAAATTAACATGCTCTATTTGTTCAGAAAAGATTTCTCAATGTAAACTTGAAAAATAGAAAATCGTCAATGCAACTGTTATTCAAATGATTATTTTGTGTTAAGTAAAAATTCGATTTAAAGGGGAAAACAGTTTTTGATGATTCTTTGGCACAGCTCAAAAAATTTCAGAAAGCAAAAAATCTTATGAAATGTCAACGAATCTGCTGCCCATGATAGTCATTGTCACCCTTTTGTTGAAGTCACTACACAGGATTTTTTTTTTTTTTTTTGGCCAATCAGAGAATCACAAAGCATCTACCCATGATTGGCATCGGAGCATCAGAGACCACAAAAGACCTGAAGCAGCCTAAGACAGTAAGAAAGGCTTTCCAACATGGAAGCACTGGGACCCAAAATGGCGCCTTCAAAGAAAGAAGAAAGTCATGAAGGTAAACAGCACTAAGGAGGACAGAAGAGCTTGTGTCTTCCTGTTGTCAGTTTAAAAAATCTTATGATGAGGCTCAATTATAAATTCCTACTTGTTGCTAACTGTTAATGTCATTCAAATGGATAACTATTTGGTTTTAACTACATTTTTACAAACTTGAATTTATCTTTAAATAATGCGTTTATGTATTCTTTTATGGTATTCTTTTTGCAATATGGGAACAACAGGAATATTCTATCCAAGATACACCTAAGACTTGCATCTAGTCTTTTAGAGGCATTTAAAAATGGGAATTGATGTCATCATTGTATTCAAATGACTTCAAGTAAGCGTCACCCATTTTTAGTTTAGAGAAACCTATCAAGTAAACTCTACTTTGTTACCATTCCTTTCTTCACAAAATGTATCGCTCTGCAATTTCTATGGTTTGCCCATGCTTTTTCCTGCTGAATCCAAAGCAGTCTAAATCTGATATAGAGTCGAGGTTTTGTTTTTCTTTAATATATATATAATTATTGTACTTTTTTTTTTTTTGAAAAAAAATATTTTCATAAATTCATCCTATCCCAACTTTATTCAACTATAGTTAGAACTTCCCAAGTTTATAGAGTTTGAAAAAAAAACACTAAAGATGATGACAGAGCTCCAGACGAGATTTGAAAAGCCATGAAGAAAGACGGCAGGCTACCTCCAAGGACTGTTCAGGAATTGCCATTAAACTTTTCATGCGCACGTGAGTATTGGGGTAATCATTCAATCAAAGTTTGCTCAATTTCATATTTTTGATTTTGTTGTTGAAAGATAGGCAGAAAATAAAATTAAATCTTGAGGCTATTGCACATACAAGAGTTGAAGAGTGCCCCTGTACCTAGCTGTGACGCCAGTGTTGAGGAGAGATACATTCAGAAAATGATTTGAATTATATTTTAAAATCAAATAAAAGCTAAAAATAGAAGTGAAAGCCTAAGGAAAGAGTTGTATCCTCTTTATGATTTTAAGTTTGATGATGAAGCTGTTTCTCTGATTATTTAATTGTTTTCTTGATCAGGGTGTTCTATATTCAGAGTGAATGAAATTTTAGATAGAATTTGGTTGATTGTTTCAGGCTCAGTCATTTCTGAGGTTTCGCAGGAAAGGCTTACGGGCCCTAAGCTAGACTACGACGTAATATTTTTTAGACTGACCGACATCATTTGCATAAATTCCTCCCACCCAGTGGTACGTAGCATAATCGCTTTTCGGAAACATGCTAGCCCTCTCACCGAGAACGTAACTGTTATGTAAGAGTAATATGATGGCTGTCAGCGATGCTCTAATGCTGCCGGTACTGAGTACTAGCCTGGACCAGGTGCAAGCGCGCTATGGAGAGTGTGTTTCCACTGCATGCTCACACAGTTACATTACATAACAATCACATGATTCGAGACAGTTTTACCAACAGCAGAAGATTTTACTGGTCTAAACAGCTGACCAAGCCTAACGCTCGCTTGCGGCTTTCGATGTAAACAATGCAGGGCGATTTGCACACGTCACTAGGGAAACCACGTGGTAGTTACGTTATGACTCATGCTTACGGTACGTAACTCAACCTGCGAAACATGGCTATTATGTGAGAAGGCATAAGTGAAAAAGTGAAATCTGCAATTGAAAGAAAAAGGTACCCCCAGACGATAAACAAGCAAATTGATACATATAGATATAATGGGGGTCATAGACAGAAAGACAAGGAGAGAGAGACAGAGGGAGAGAGAGAGGGAGAGAGAGAGAGAGAGAGAGAGAGAGAGAGAGAGAAAGAGAGAGAGGAAAGGTAGAAAAAAGGTGAAAATAGTTTTTTGGTTTTTTTTTAATAATATGTCTATTAATATAATAACATTCCCTTCCACGAGAGAGAGAGAGAGAGAGAGAGAGAGAGAGAGAGAGAGAGAGAGAGGGGGGAGGGAGAGGCAGACAGACAGACAAACAGACAGACAGAGAGACAGATAGATAGGTAGAATTATCGAGAAAGAAAAGATGGGGAGTTGAAAGGGGAAGTAGATAATCTAGAAACAAATAATATTGATCACGACATGGAAACAAAATTTTGAGAACGCAAAAAGTTTATAGCCTATCTATCTTTACAAACAAATATGCACATGCACAGCCTTCATACAAAGATAATTATGTCTATGCATTGTTTAAGTATATCATGTATCTGTATGTTTGTGGGTTTGTAAATACAGATTGAGCGAGAGAGAGAAAGCAAAAGAGAGAGAAATAGTGAGAGAGAGAGAGAGAGAGAGGCGGGCTAAATTGTGTTTCAAATAGAAGTCAATGTTAGAAATAAAAAGATAAAAAGACAACAAATAGAAATGTGTGTGTGTGTGAGAGAGAGAGAGAGAGAGAGATAGATAGATAGAGAGAGAGGCGGACTAGATTGCGTTTCAAATAGAAGTCAATGTTAGAAATTAAAATGTAGAAAATCAACATATAGAAACGAGAGAGATAAAGAGAGAGAGAGAGAGAGAGAGAGAGAGAGAGAGAGAGAGAGAGAGAGAGAGAGAGAGAGAGAGAGAGGTGGGGGGTGGGATAGGACCAGCATGTTACAGATCGGCAGAGACATTTTACTTTAGTTTATAGGAACTGGTGAAAAAGGAAAAAAAAAAAAAAAGAGTTTTAGGGGAAAGGATAGTATAAGTCAAACAGGGCAACAAAAATGCGTTATGGGGTGAATGATCGAGAAAAGGGCAGATCGATAGAAATTTTAGACTGTTAAAGAGCAATTCTTGACTTAAAAACTTTTTCTGAGCGTTAGAATTATTTTGATGCAAAAGTTTTTTTATAGTTTTGTTTTGTTTGCTTGTTGTGTTGTGCGGGTGGGTTTTTTAGTTTGTTTTTTTTTTGAGGGGGGGGAGGGGGGGGGGGGGTAGCATAAAGACGGAAAATTCATAACATCATAAATTTATGAAACGGTAACCCACAAAAATCTTATGAAAACAAGTTTTGTTCAGTAGCGCATGTTCGAACCTCTCATATTGGATATACCTCACAAAGCACATCCGCTTTCAAGATGGCTACCGAGGCAACCGAATTGTCTGTTTCCCCGAACCTTGCCGGCGTACCACGAGTTGATTTTGTTGTAAGTTTTATGTTTGATTAAAAAAAAAAAGGACTGTTGCTGTTTCACTCAATTACATTTCATTCACAATTCAACGTTCAAGGTCTAGACCGAGATCTAGAGATCCTCCCAGCTAAAGATTAGAATGATTCAACCTCTATAGAGATCCATTCCATACATGCAGATTCTACATCTGCATCTACTACTAGATCTAGATCTAGATCTAAATCTATACCTAGGCTTAGACCTAACATATATTTTTTTCAAATCAAATCTACATCTACCCAGAGGGAATTTTATATTTATTTTCAGGCGCTTTTACCGGTAATTGTTACACTTAGGCCTACACTTTTTACAGGATTGTTTTCCACTTCATTATAAATTTATAGTGATGCCCGGTAAGAATTTTGAAGAACTCTTATAAAAATAATCTCTCCTGGCAAATCTCACACTTGCTAACTTTGATACATATTTCTGTAACTCTTAAAACCAGTCATCTTTAGAAGCTTAAATATCAAAATTTGTTCATTAAATCATCAGTTGCCTTTTTACTGGTAGTGGTACCATCCATTTGCAAGCCAACTTTAATCAATGGCCTCTAGAGGCATTGGCAGAGTCATGTTGGACTCCATCAAGCTATGTGATCAAGTTTTGTAGTCACTATTTAAATTCCACCATAGTTATCATTTTGTCGTGAGGCTTTTAATATTGTTGGTTTGAAATAAAATAATCTAGAATCTACCTTCTGTGCATTCAGATCTATAGATCTAGAGTCTAGTTCACCAAGGAAAAAAAAAACATTTTTTGCTACCTTAGATTCCCTTTTTTTTAATTGCTTTTTAAAGAGACTTAGATCTAAATCTTTTTCTAAATAAAAAAAACAATAAATTATAAGCTTTCGAGCACTTTGCCTTGAACTAATTTTAATTTTACTATTCTAACTTGAAGGTTAAACTTAAAATGTTTTCGTCAGTGCATTTTTCTGAGACTCTTACTGTGGTTGAAACTATTTTAACTCTTTGTAATACCAGTATCCTGATGAAATGTTAAGAAAAAGTTATCTATTTGCAAGTTCGAAAAAAAAATCTTGCCAGTATTCCTGCTCAACATCATTCGTTAACTTTCATCTAGAGACTAAATAATTTTATCCAATCTGCAATTCAGATTTAAGTGTAATCTAATAAAAAAAGATTATAGCATATTCAACTAAACTTTAAGATACAGAAATTATCCTTGTGTCTCAGCTCTGTCTCAGGATACTAATCTGAATGTATTTCAAAAGATAAATCTAACCTTTACATGACTTTTAAGAGGCTGGCCTTTAGTTCGCCAGTCACCCGTCAGTCACTCTCAGTAACCTGATCAGGTCATGAGGTGTACTGCTGGGTGAAACGGTGATTCCTGATTTTGAGCTGGGGTGTTTTAGATGCATCATTTTTAATGTTTAAACATGCATATAATCCCACTGGCTGCATCAATGTTAACGGAAAGCATATACATGTGAAGGTACCATATTCATTTAGTATTGGGGAGTAATGGAAGACTTTTTTCTTAAACTGGAAGAAATGCAAAGCAGTTTTGATGCCCAGGAATTTGGTAGTAGCTGCATTTCATTACAGGGATGACAGTTTTTAATGACTCTAAATGAAGCTTTTGGGACAATATTTTATAATGAAATTTCACCAGTGATTTGATAATATGTTGAATAATGCACATACCAAACGGCAACTGAGGACAGCTCTTAATTCTTTAGCTATCATGATTTAAGTTTTCAATCATGACCTTTTTACGCACCTACCCAGTTGCGATTCTTTACTCTTTGTCTCCTAAGTTTACCATTTATCTCTATATCCTGAGAGGTATTGCGGTTTTAGATCTAGTACCATCATTCTTTCGAGAGGAATTTAATAAATAGTGATCTATCCAAGAAACAAATAACAAATCCGTTTGTCACCTAAAGAAAATAGACTTAGTTTTATAAGTTGATCATAAGTTTAGACTACAGTTTAGAATAAGAGGTCTAATGCTAGATCTAGAGTACGGTAAAATAATCAACAGTAGTAAGCCAACAATTTGAAATGGTTTTGATATCATGTGGCTACATTAATTTTGCTGGTCAAGGAAAGCCTATAATTTTACGACGATAGATCTAGTAGACTTTTCAAAACATATCAACTCCTGATGAAAAAATCATATCTCCTAAGTCATAAGAATATGCGAAATGTTCGTTTTTCGACAGGATATATTTTTTTAAAAATCGTATAAAATCACATAAAAACTTTTCGCAGTCAAAAGTTTTGTAGGGAATTCATATTTAATTGTTTTATGCTATAAAATGGGTTTGGAATAAGAATATTGTTCGGTTTAGGAAATATTCATTCTGAAACAAGCGCATTGTCATAAGTATAGACTCGAGCATTTTTCATTTGCGTAATTTTGGACATTTTGGCGTAATTAAAAAGAATCTTATTTGTGTATGGTGAAAGTTATTGCACTGTGTTGGTCAAAACTGGGGCTTTAAAATGAATCCAACCACAACAATTATTGAAAAAGTAATATTAGAGATATATTACAATCTAAAAACAAGTGAAAATTGTGAATCTCGAGAATCACAGATGATGCACAAGCACGCTTGCCAACGCTGTGCTGTCACCACAGTGTTTATTGTCTCCTTGTCTCCTGACAGGTGATTTATTACTGATCCGCTCACTGGTGGCAGATACCTGGGGTATGCCTAGCTGAAAACTAAAGGGTCGCTTTCAGTCATTTTTAAACAGCCATGTCTAATGCTATAATTTATGTTGTGAAATCAATGGCATATAACAGCAAAGCAAGGCTAGATAAGATAGAAACTTGAATGTTGAATAGATTTAGATCTATGTTATAGATTATGGTTTTAATAGAGTGGAGTGTATATATATATATATATATATATATATATATATATATATATATATATATATATATATATATATACATATATAAATATATGCAAGTCAAGATGTTATATTCTGCAAAATTTGTATGCAAATTATGTGTTGAAGACTTCTCTTAAAAGAAATTACGTCACCGCTCAATGTCATGAATGACTGGAGAGTGTGAAGGAGGTTTACCTTGTTAAGTAACATCTATTCAGAAATCTCACAAAATGTTGAGGCATCTAAAAAAATTCACTCAGGTTGGAAGCTAAGAGTAAGAATGGATAAACCTAAGTGTTGAGATATATATTTATAACTAAACATTAAATAGACAAACCATTTAAATCATTTTGGTGAAACCCTATTCATCCCGATTCGTTGGGCAACTGTCTATACAGATCTATAGTATAATCTGGATTGTAAACAAAGCAAATTATACAAGATTGAAAAGCTTTTAAAGAAAAATATATTATTTATGCCTTATGTCAACTTATCGCTTCTTTTGAGCTCCATAGTATGCAATTAATTTATTTAGTTAGGAATATCCATCTCAGTAAAGCGCAGTTAGCTTTGCAAGCACACTCTGCGGTGATCATCAGCACTAATGATGGAGTTTGAGGGAAATCATTTTGGGGTTTCCATACCTGAATGAACTGTGCTCCTGGCAAAATTGCGGCTATTGCCTGATGGAGTTGAAACTTCATGGTAATAGAGGTCATATGTTTCTTCTGATATCAAATTCTTGGAGGAATTATGATTGCATTTTCTATTTTAAATATAAAATATTTTGAACTCGCTGCTACACCCTCGAAATTAGCCTACATGCTAGAAAAGAACAACGTAGGAAAACTTGTTCAATGTAGATTTTTGTGACCTTCGTTTCAAGTTGACTCTGCCACGAGCGAGAGGCATTTTAGTGGGGTCTGTCAATAAGCCTCACTTGTGGGTGGCCTGCTCTGGCTCTGTAATGCATATTGCATATTGGTGCCTCAAAAATGAACTCAAAGGAAGCATTAGTCATCCAATAAAGAGGAGTTGAAAATAGCCAATTGATACACTCCAGCAATTTTTCACCTCGTGGCTGGCACTTTCTAATACGTAATTATATTATTTGTTAAATTTGTCAACATGCTTGGGGATGTTAAAAAGGTGTGAAGTTGCAATGTTCTGCTGTAAGGAATGAATCAAAGGAAATTAATTATATAATTATATGAACCCTGATAAAATAATTATGAATATGCCAATACTTATTTTTAAACGGCTTTATCATGTGATTTCAGGAAGATGTTGATAGCTTCATGAAACAGCCAGGAAATGAGACAGCAGAAGCTGTTTTGAAGAAACAAGAGGAACTGCATAACAAGTTTAAGTTTATGGAGTATAATTTGAACATGAAAAAGACCAGGTTTGTATTTGGAGCCATATCTTTCATGTAAATTATGGCACGGATATTTTATAGTTTTTCATGGGATGACAGTCATTTCAAATGTTAATTGTTCTTTGATTTTTTTGGGGTCTATCATCAGTTTATGAAAAGAAATGTTTTTTTTTATTTTAATTAGGAAATTTCTGTTTGCATGTAATATGCAATTACAGCATCTTTAAGGGGAGATGAAATTATAGGCCACCTTAGAAACAATCGAGGCTTACCTGCAAGTTGAGTTTTCCAATTTCATTAACGCTCTGATGACAGGGAAGGAGTTGTGAGATGCCCTCCTCTGTATTAAAATTATATTAATCATTATACACTCTCTATCAGTTATATTTCATTTTGATTTCTGTGGCCAAAAACAATCAAAAGCTTGGATTTAAGTTAATGATTATATGCAGGGCATATCACATCTTGATTCCTCTAGCTATGAACAATTGAAAACAACCAAAAGCATGGATATAATGGATAAGTAACCCAATTTTATTAACATACATCTCAAATTTTGTTCATTATAACTGAAGTAAATTAATTGGACAAAAGTCATGGCTCATATGAATCATCCCTGAAACTTTTTGTCAATTTCAATACATGCAAGATAAGGATCAGTATTTATAAATGTAAAAAAGAACTTTTTGGTTTGGGTAAAGTACCGGGGTATCAACTCATCTGTGATTACTGCAACACACAACAAAATTGGTCAGCAAAAATAGTTTTGAAAGAGAAGAAAGACCATTTCATTCTTATTAAGGAAATATTAATTACCCCTTAAAGCGACAATATTTTACAGGCTGCTGTTTATGTTGCTTGTTTTAAATGTATCCATTTTGAGGCTTTATGCTATTTTCAATTCAAGATATAAATAAGATTTAGTAACTAGGCTTTTTGGGAGATCTTTTACCTACGCAACTCCCGCGCTAAAGAACTCTTTCCCTCTGATGTCTGAGTCAATGTTTAACAACAACTGGATCTGAGTTAACAATGGGTATTTAGAAAAAAAAAATTTTGTGCAGCCTGACTTTGTAACTGTTATGTTTGTTATAGTTGCTTGTTTGTATCAAGATTGATGTTTGAGTCTATGGCTGTGTAACTGTAGGCATAGAATTATGGGCCATATAAATTATCCTTGCTATATTATTATTTAAATGGGTTTTTTTTATTGTAAAGGTTATATGCAATTACATCTCAAGAAGGAAATATTGTACTGGAATAAAATTTATTTATTTTTAATAACCTAAATGCCTTTTAAAATGTAATCTAGAAGCAAATGCTATGGAACCGCAATGGTTTGCTTTTATGAATATATTTCCTTCTTGTTGATGAAACAAGCTGAATTATAACTGTAGGTAAATTTCAGCTGTCCTTTTGAAATGCGTGAAAAAATGATTTGTTGAATTTTTACCTTTCAGCCCAATGATAGGATAACTGAGAACATTGTAAAATGAAAAATATTGCCACTCTACCTTTGTTCTTAAGTCTACAAATTTTACTTCATCCAGGCTTATCTGGCTTGATCTGTGAAAAATTGAGATCATGCACAAATCAAATGTAGATTTTAGATTAATAGGAAAATAGTATGGCAAGTGATAGCTCCTGCATATTTTTTATTGCGTTATTCACATCATTGTCCTCGATAAATGCTTTTGATTTCAACTGTTACACCTGCCAATGACAGCAATGCGCTTTTCTTCTGGCACTTTATAGAGTGTCTCAAAATAATCAAAATTTATCGGGCAAGAAAGAAGTTCAAATTCACTGCCTTGAAGATCTAATTTTTATAAACAACACCATCAACTAAGATTTTCATCTTTGGATTTTTAGTTTTTAATTTACATGTACTTAAACTAAATGCCTCACAGATTTGCATGTATATCCATGGCATTAATTTGAATTTAAATATTTTTTTTAATTTTACAGGTTAAAAAACCAGATACCAGATATCAAGAGTTCCTTGGATATAGTGAAACATTTAGTTATAAAGAAGGTATGACCTGTACAAAAGCCAGACCTTTAGAAGTCTGTTTACATTTTTTGCTTATGAAAATGCTATCCTATATTCTAGATCTGAGTGTTTGAACATTATTTGCTCTAAGTGTGTTTTTTTTTTTTTTTCTTGAGAATCAAACTCAAAGTGAAAGGTTTTAACCACAATTTCAGATTTATCATTATTTTCATGATAGTTTTTCTATAAATTTACAGGCATGATATCTTGAATGATACCAATAGAATCTGGTGGTCATCAATAAATAATTGTTTTTTGTTTTTTTTTATTATTATTCAAACATAATTTCTTAGTTTGTAGGCTCATAAATATTTTGTTTTAAAAAGTGTAACTAGAAGCCTTTTTATGTTTTTCTTCCTCAGAACAAGACAGAACCCATGGCAACCAGGTTTTTATTGTCAGATAATGTTTACGCTAAAGCAGTAGTACCACCCACTGATAAAGTGTGCCTTTGGCTAGGGGTAATATACTTAAAAACACTAAGCTTACTTCATAATCTGAATTTTTCATTGCTCAGTGAGAAAGAGTTATCTCGTAATGAAAATTTCTGAAGCTACTTTTTAGTAAAAATTTTCAACATTTCAATATGACTTTAAACATTATTGAATCAAAGCCTTTCTACACTGCGTGCCTAATTCATCTCTGCAAATAGAATTTAATATCATATTTCTTGCTCTTGGATTTTTCCACTATGTTGATATTGTTGTTTAAACCAAACAATAGCATAAAATTTAAATATTTTCATGTTTTCTTCTAATGTGCCTTCATATAATCATCATAGGCCAACGTCATGTTGGAGTATGAGATCAATGAAGCAGATGATGTTCTCATGAAGAATCTGGAAGCAGCAAAGAAGTCTTTGAGCCAGGTAGAGGATGATTTATTGTACATACGAGACCAAATGACCACTCTGGAAGTCAGTATCCTTTAAATGAAGCACATTTTTTAACTGGTGTTTTTGAGTTATTTCCCTTAACAAAAGCTTTTGCTGCAATAAAGGGGAAAACCTAGCCCACTTATATCGACATTTTCAATATTTGTACTAAATTTTTTTGAAGGAGTAAAGCAGCACAAAATCTAAGTGTGTTTTAATTACAGTATAATCCATTAACCCAAATCATGCCTGAAAACACTGATAGCAAAGTAAAGTTGCATTCCTAGCCCTAGTCATCTCTCTCTCTCTCTCTGTCTCTCTCTCTCTCTCTCTCTCTCTCTCTCTCTCTCTCTCTCTCTCTCTCTCTCTCTCTCTCTCTCTCTCTCTCTCTCTCTCTCTCTCTCTCTCTCTCTCTCTCTCTCTCTCTCACCCCCTCCCTTCCTCCCTCTCCCTCCCTCTCTCTCCCCCTCCCTCCCTCTTTTTCCATGTCCTGGGGCTATCGGCACTGCTTAGTACCTTACTTGCAACAGTACAGTGGGAACCTCAGAATTCGAATTGTATGGGAATGGATTAAAACTAGGAATTGAGAGGATTCTATTTAAAAAAAATGGGCATAACTGAACCTATGACTCACTGAATGAAAGTGTTCTGTGCCTGCTACGAGCAAATCTTCCCTTCCCCTGACTCATGTTGCTATCACTATCAGTGCGATTAGGTTCTAACAAAGCTAAAGAGAAAAAAAATGACCTGTCTTCCAGCAAAATTTGGTTTATGAGAAATTTGAATAATCAGACTTCGGTTGTTTGGGTTTCCATTGTGGGCTTCAAATTTATGTTTGTTGTAGAGCAGCGGGTGTCAACACGGCACCAGGAAAATTTAGGTGGGGGAGGGTGGAGATAGAGAGGGGGAGGAAGGGAGTAGCATGCAGTAATGAAATGATAGTGAGAAAGATAAACGGAAGAAAATAGAAAGGCTTCACAGTCCTAAACCTTAATCAAGGTTTGTTTTAGGCCTATAGTGTCAATGCGCATTGCCCCGTTCAAAGGGTGTGTGTGGTACTTTGGACACATGTCATGTGAGTATGTCTGGGTGTGCATTTAAAAGGGTGTGGAGGAGTGTTATGTATGTGCTACCCGGATGGGACTTGAGTATTGTCACCTTAAGATTTAACTTTAGGCCCTAAGATTAGGACGTACCATGCCCTCGGTACCTTTCGCCACGGGGCCTGATACTCGACAGATAGTAAATTATCGGGTAGATTGTAACATCATTGTATTTATAGCCACACCAGAGAGCATGTGGACAGTATCTGAACATATCCAGAACAATGTTAAAATGAAACCCATAATTTTTAGAGCCCATTTGTAAGTTCATCACAAGGTTGCATAGGTACAGATGGTACCACGATAAAATACCTGTTAAATCAGAATCAAGGATTTACAAATTGTTCATTCCCTTGTACATTTATCATCAGTTTAGTCAATAAGGACATTCCAATAGAAACAGTGTCTCATCTTCTCCTAGTCCCATTCCCAGTTAATTTTTTATATATTTTTTAACTGAATTGAGATTTAGTACCATCTCTCGTTAGCCCAGTTGGTGAAATGGGGAAGGAATAAGGGAGTTGATCATCATAAGTTGCAGTTATCAAAGCTTGCCTAACAGTTTCTTGCTGTCTCTTGTTAGGAGAGGTAGTGAGATATGCAGCAGAAAAAAAAGCCACTGTTCATCTGTGCTAAAATTGATCTTGGCATCCCTGCTACAACAGATTCAACCCTGTTGAATCCCTGTTATTCAACTTATTGTCAATGAATTTTAAAAGAGACAAAGAAGATAAAAAAAACGGGGATTGAAAAAGCTGTGTTACTTCTGAATCCCTGTTATATTGGGTTTAGAAATCTTTAGAGAAGTCATGTTGAAATTGTGTGATAATGACTGCTTGAAAATGAAGAAAAGAACAATAAAATGTCCAAATTCTAAAGTTTTAAGATGATAATTTAAGCTCAAGGACTGAGTAGCGGCTTCAGGCAATCTAATTTTATTTTTTTTTTAATTTACAGAAAAAGGATATCCAAAGTGAATTTAAAAGGTTGAATTTCTAAAAGAAATGTCAAATATAAGATTTAAGATTATTGATAGAGTTCTAAATTACAGAATGCAAGTAACTTGAAAGATAAAAAATTAAAAACAGGTCTATTTTGTTTCCTTTTCTTTTTCCCCCCAATTATTTTCATGTTTAGGACCTTAACCAGATCTTTTCACAGACATGGCACGGGTGTACAACTGGGATGTTAATCGCAGAAAAGAGGAGAAGGAAGGAAAGTCTTAGTGTTTGTAAAAATAAATATCTTCTTTAATTTGTCTTTAGTAGTGAAGTCTCATGTACATTGCATATTTAACAAAATTTTTTTATATGACTGTGCTCATGCAAATGGTTAAAATTCAATTTTTTGTTTAAAATAAGGTGTCTTAAATAAAAAAAAAAGATTATGTGGTTTGGTGTGTTTGAATTCCATCTCGAATATAGATGTTTAACTTTTAAAAGAGACAGAAGAGCAAAATTCTATCTGGCCTGTGTGAATCACTCAAGACCATGGAACATTTACATTGTTGCCATTTTATGTTTTTAGGTCTATATCAGTGATCACACAAGACCCTATTGGTATCTTTTATTTTCATCATAATGAACATTATTCCATAAAAAAAAAAAAGTTATCCTGAAAGAAAAATATAGCTATGCAGCTGATCTAAGTATGCCTTTCTAATTTTTATAAACTGGGATAGCACAAACTTTGGCATTCAATTTCAAAAAGCATTCTTAATCCTTGTAACTCAAATTTCAATGTTAACTTTATCATTTTATGAACAAGTGAATCCTTTAACTTTTTTAGTTATTCTTTTTTTCTATTGTTGCTTTCGATTTCTCCTTAAGATGAACAGCTTTTTGCAATCTGTGTGACTTTGTGTACTTAATTCATATTTAGGCTCTATTCATTTCAGACAGCATTTGTCTAGAAAGTTGAAACCAGTTTAACAGATTCAGATGTCAAAAATTTTAAGTGGAAAAAAAGCATCTGAAAGGTTATTCTTCCATTTCTATCAATAGGGGAAGCAATTTCACAGAGTTGCCCGTTATTGGAAGTCGTGAGGGTTTTTTTGTTTTGTTTTTGTTTTTTTTTTTTTTGCAACAATCTAAAAGCATTTTAAAGATCTAAGCGGAACTAAATAACTATGTTGTAAATGTTTTCTCATAAACTCATTTTTTGTTTTTCTTTTTTCACTTCTAGTTTCACACAATTTGCAGTCTTCTTGCAGACGTTATCATTCGATACGCTAAAAATGTTTAAAGTAGAGCTCATGACTTCCAACTAGGTACCTGTGGCTAATTCTTTGTGAAGTCATATCCATACATCAAAAGAGCAAAAAAGTCCTAAATTCTCCCATTTCACCACTCAGTAGCATTGTTCTGGACAGTGCAAGCTGTTTTATACCAGTCAGAGGGTTAGTATCTCTCAGAGTCTCAAGGTCTAAACAAGTAAAAACTTAGTGCATATCTATATCTTTACATGTATATATTCAGTTTAAATGGCTAGGAAAAATTTGGTCATTTCAAGAAAAGCAAACGAGAACATTGCAATGAATTCTGATTCTATTAAATGAAACAGTACTTTAGTTACTTTGTAATGTCAAGTATAAGTGGATCTGATGTATAAAAGCATGAAGTGTGATGTAGTGTGTTTACCATGTATAATACTGCCAAATTAAAAGCCTCTTGAACATATTGTATACATATTAGCACTCAATTTTCTGTCTTGCCTTTATCTTTTATGTGCATGACAGTATGCTCAGTTTGTTCTCTTGAACTGTGGATAGTGCCAAAACAGCTGATACTATAGAGTTGCAGCTCATCTTAAAGTTGAGTCCATAGTAAACATAACATGGAGCAACTTCAACAAGTGATCATCTGCCAACTTTCAATAGAACAAACAAAAGGCTAAAATAAGGAAGGTAAGGCTAATACAAATGTGAGTGGCATCCTTTATGGCTCACTTGAATTTGAAATAAGGGTTGCAATATTGTTACTGATTGGGCATTCCAACAGCTAGTAGTATTGTTCTGTTGTAAGATGTGTGTTGGTTTTTTTTTTTGGATGGGGCTAGAACTAAAGCACAGCACTGTAAGTCTCAACGAGAACCTGAATGAAAATTAAAAGACTTTGTAAAGTGCACCTCTATCAAGTAGGATTTAGATGAGTTATTCACTTAAGTGTGTGTGTTGAGATAATTCCTTCTGTCCCTTCATTAAAATCTGGGTTCTTGTTTATTTCAATCAGATTATTCTTTGCAGTCAAGCAAAACTTGTATGAAGAAAAGGATGGGGGAGTGGCAGATAAAAGTAACACCAAATTTCATTAAAACAGAACCCATAAATGTAATCAAAAGCTGTTTCAAGCTCTTTGTGTTTAGACTGCAAATACTCTAAAACGAAAGAAATTTGTTATACATGTAGTATCTCAATGAGCCTGTCATTGTACGGTTGGTTACGTATTTCAGTATTGCACGTGAAAAGTTAACATGTTCGGTTGGGTTTGTCTGTTTCATAGGTATAACTTCTTTTTTTTTTCAATAATGCTGCAGGGACAAAAAACAAACTGGGAAACTATTGGTTTGGGTTTTTTTCCATTTATCTATGTACTTTTTTTTATTTTAGAAAGAGTACTTAGTGAGCTGAGCTTTTTCGCCAGAATTCATAATGTATGTAAGTAATGTATTTCCTTCAAAATGTGTGCACAAATTCTTTCACTATTAAAAAAAATGCAGTTTTGGCAGAGAGTTTGTTGGGTTTTTTTTTTTTGTGTATGTATTTAAAATTGTCACTGCACTGAATTGTTGCTTTACAGATGTAGAAGTATGGTTCCATCATGTCAAATTTAATATATGAAAAACCTGGCTCTTATTCAATTACTCAGCATTTGTCCTCTGAAAAAGTCCTTTATAAGCCATGAATGAATCAAAATCTACAAATTACAATTTGTTTTGCCATTATCGATCTTGCAGCCTACTGTCTTCTAAAATAGCAATCTTTTTCTGAGTTTTTTCCCTCTGGCTAAGCTTAATCCTTACTCAATTTTCATTGTCAAAGGTTTCTCTTACTTTTGCCCATATTGCGAGTACGAAAAAAAGTTTCAGCCAAAGTACATGCATATCTCAAAGAGATACGTGTGCATGTATTTTTCTCTTCAAATTTCTCTGGCAAAACCGAATAATTTCTGCAGTCTCTAAAACATTGAAAAGCGCTCAAATGCGCAATGCATTTCAAGAGATCTCATCTTTCTACTTGGAATTTAACCTGTTATCATTACTTGAATTTTAAAAAATTACTTTGGTGTAAGCCTACACATGAAAAATGTGGCTTGATTTCTGCCTTTGAAATTTAAAATTGTTTTTCTGTATGATTTACGTCTTAGGATTCTGCTACTGCTAGGATTCGATTCCATATTAGAGGTCTGAATTGTTGGGGTTGATAAGGAGTGGCATGGAGAGTTGTGGGTGGCAATATCAATAAAGATGCATTGTAATTTGATTCGAATAGGACCAACAAAATTTACTTTAATCTCAGGTCTGTTTCACATCTCTCTTCGTCAGAGGCAGAATATTAAAACACTGTATATACCATCTCTCCAAATTACCACTCGGTAAACCTTTGAATAGAGCTAAGCACATGAGTGGTTACAGTGTGTTACACAGGTAAGCAAGTACATGTTTTCTCCAACTGCTGAGGACGCTGTGCTCTCAAGAAGGAATTCTGTAACAGTGTAAGTTATTTCATCTCTAGCTCTCCCTATTTCCTTAGGAATGTCATTCAAAGAGGATATACAACGGAATCCACTTTAAGTCAACTGTCGCTTAAAGTCAACTCAGGCTGCGGTCCCGTTTTTCTCCTTCTTTGTTTAAGTAACTAATTTTCTGATAAAGTCAACAGCTTGGGGACATTTTCGCTTAAAGTCAACACCTTGTGGTGGATGGGAAAAGGTGAAACCCATAAGCGGGGCTGCGTGGGCAGGATATAGCTTTTTTGTTGGTAAACCCAATATAGTCAAGAAGTCTATTAATAATAATATCATGCTTACAAGGCCTAGCTAAGTGTTGTCTTGCGCGGTTGTGACACTAACAAAGAAGGGTGCATAGGGTGAGGACAGGATGGGGGCTGTGTGTGTCTAGATCTTATTTATCATCGGCTTACATCATTTGTAGCAAAAGGTGCATTGTTTTCTCCCCATCGCCACTTGCCATACCCAATAGCATTCTTTTCAGAGCCTCCAATAATGCTATACATCTATATAGCTATAGATATGTTATGAAAGGGAGACCACTATCATAAGTAACAAAAGGGAGCTGAGACAACCTGTTTTTATAAGTTATAACATGAATTTTTTATTTGTTCCCTAGAAATGGATAAAGTCAACCTTGCTTAATGTCAACACTTTTTTTTTTGGTCCAGAGGTGTTGTATTTATATTCAAACTTGCTTTTCATTTTGTCAACAAGGTGATATAACATCACATAATTAAGCTTTGGAGAGGTGACAACAGGTAAAACAACTGGAACAGTGATTGAATGGACAGGTTTTGTCTAAATAAGACTGAATCATTGCTGGCCTTAAGAACGTTACAATTAAATTTGTGCAACACCAGGTTCAGAGTTTTTCACACAATTACAAGACATAGATTTTAAATGAGTGAAAAATCAAAAACTATGGAAACAAAGTAATTGCAATGCAAAATTGTATTAAAAATAATTTCAATTGACGTAAACATTGTTATTCCTACTCAAATAGGCAGGATATAAGGAATTATCAATTGATACCAGTAAAAAATACACAGTAACTAGATGTGGTCTAAATGAGTATGTACAAGTATAAAATGGCATCTATGATCTAGCCTGAAAATTGGGGAGAACATTTTACAGAGATATTATTGTGAAAGTTGAGTTTAATATTTTTAGATGACTGATTTATTTATATTCAAATACTCCTCAAAACAAAATGCCATAAATATGCAAAAGTGATTCTTCCCAATTGATCCAGAGTGGCATTGACATCTTTCATCTTAATAATACAAACAACCTGGCCTGTAGTTATGGTATTGCCAAATATTCTGCTAAGCATGTTTTCATTAAAAGGTAGACTTTAACCAGGAAGATTTTACCATTTGAAAAACTTTATATCTCCACATCTTAATTGCGAAAAAGGATATGAGTAACCATTTCTTAACTTTAATTGCTATTTTGTTGCTGGAACCTTAAATGGCTCTATGGTATATGTTGGATTCTTGAAATAAAAAGCACAGTTTGTGCTGTTTACAGATGGTAAGACCAACTTATGTCCTGCACATAGTTAAGTACTAAGTAGATGTACAAATAATACCAAACACAGTTAACAAAAAGTAGTTACAAGTGTTAGACAAAACCAAATTGGGAAGCTAGCATACTTTAAAAAAAAAAAACAAGCTGGCACTTTCCCTGAGAGGGGCAAATAATTCCACATAATTATCTCTAAAACAGAGACTTTTTAGTCTTAATCTTCCTTCATTTTACTTGAGAAAGAGTCATAACTTCAACTGCAAAAGCTCACCTAAAAAAACCATAGTCTAAAGATTGAATTTTCACAAAATGCTAAATGTACCACCCCTAATTGATGCTCAGTAAAGGAGATTATTGGTGAAAGGCTGTCGGTTTTGCTATTCAGTTTTCAGGCACTTCTGGTTCAGCTGGTGGTTCTAACTGTTGAATCTGGAGAACAAAATAAGTTGTTAAAAGATTTTATTGTCATTACTAAGAATACAGGATATGTTTTCCAAATGGCAAGCATAAATGAGTGTATCTTCAACTTTCACATGTACTTAAGCTGTAGAGCTCTAAAATTTTTATGCAGTGAAGTTGCCACACCCACAAGTTAAGTGGTTAGTTACCTATTTATAGTATAAAACAATATACTTGGATGTCAGGCTCCTTAACTTTACAGATAATGTCCTCTCGCTTTCCTTTCTTCTTTTTTTCTTCTTTGTGCTTCCCATTTTTTTTTATTATAATTTTTTTAAAACTGTTGTCTTATGTCTTCCAACACATATCCATCTGTACATGTCTTTTTTACAGTCCATATTTCTCTATAAGTGCAGCACATTGACATTTATCCATACCAAAAGAAAGAGAAGCTGACTGCATTCCATCATAAACTGAATAAAGCAGTGAGCATCAAATACCCAATCAAAATCACATGTAAATACTAAAAAACAAGATTTTCAGCCTCCAACAAAGAAAATACTCTGTGCTTGCTAGGGGTTCTTCCAGCATGTCAAAAAGACAGACATCATAGCAATATAAGCCTCTTTCATCTAGTGCTCACAACCAAAAACATCACAACAAACCCTGCTGAACACATCTCCTAATTATCTACCATCCATTCTGACTTCATTCTTCCAACTTATTGTATAAGATCATTGAATTTTCAAAAGAATTTAAGAAAGAAAGCAGTCTCAAGAACTTACAACAAATTTTGAGAGGCCTGCTGAAGCAAAGTCAGCAGTGAGCTATGATACAGCAAATTAAGTTAAAAAGACCATTGAGATAGGGCAGCAATTGACGAGATCTGACTCTAGCTTTAGTTCTATACATAACAAACATGCCAGTTTCCATAGTGTTGTAGGGACCATTGCTTATAATTGGTAGACCTAGGACTGCTAGACACTTCTACTGGGCACGGATAAAAAACTACACACTACACAGCTGCCTTGAAGTACGGAAGACCGGCTTGCTTTGCGTGGGAAACTCAAAAAACTGTGTCTCTTTTTCGTCTGTCTGATGGTTGGATTTTGATCATTAAAGTTATCAAAATATATCGACATTGCTTTATTGCATCCTAAAATTGGTGACCCCTACGCTGAATACGCACGTTTTCGATCTAGATCTAGACATTCGCACACTGTTGCCAATTCTGTTCGCTCCCCTAGATCTAGCTTAGATTTCACAGAAATTATGTCTCAGCCACAAGGTGAGTCTACACAGGCACTACTTGCTGCCTTAACAAGTCAACTTCAGTCAATGACGGTACAGCCCAACATCAGCGCAGTTTCTCTTAAGCTACCAGAATTCTGGACCACATCGCCTGAAGTTTGGTTTGCACGAGTCAAGGCGCAGTTCGGTACCAAAAATATATCAACGGACCAAACAAAATATGACTACATTGTCAGTGCGTTAGATGTAAAGACGGCTGAGGAGGTACAAGACGTCTTGGTTAATCCTCCAGATGCAAACAAATACGGTGTTCTCAAAAGAGCCCTACTTAAAGCTTTAGGCAAATTGCAGGCCCAGCAGGACAACGAATTGCTGAACTTCAACGGTTTAGGTGACAGAAAACCAACTGCCCTGCTTCGGAAAATAAATGCTCTAAATGATGACCCTCAATCGTTAAAAAGGGCATTATTCCTGTCCAATCTACCTCCTGATATACGCAGCATTCTCGCAGGCCAGGATTTCAGTGATATCCAAAAACTCGCAGAAGCTGCTGACCGGATTTGGGAGACACGAGGTGCATGTGTGCAGCAAGTTATCCACACTGCCGATAGCTCTCCTCCTGCTCCAGTTACAATCGAAGCTGTTTCCAGGTCTAGATTTCAGCCTCAGCGTCGCCCTGGATCCAAAGCCCCATCAACACAAGCTGTGTGATATTATCACCTCAAATTTGACCCACAAGCTCGTCGCTGCCAACCTGAGTGCAAATTTTCGTCCTTCCTGCCTTCGGGAAACGACAATGCCAGCCGCTAAGCGTGGCAGCAGCTGGCAATCCGCATCAACCAAACACATTTTCTGTTGTCGACCGCTTATCACGACGCTCCTACTTAGTAGATACTGGCGCAGAGGTATCTGTGTACCCTGCGTCTGTCCAAGAACGCAAATCTCAGCCACCTTCCTCTACCCTCACAGCAGCCAACGGAACTTCCATCCACACATGGGGCAAGCGCAAAGTTTTCCTTGCGATAGGCCAGAAAGGACAATACCAGCATGAGTTTTACCTCGCTGAGGTCACTAGACCTATCCTTGGTGCGGACTTCTTCATAAAACACGGACTTGCCATCGACCTGCGGGGTAAACGCCTTCTGTCTCTGGACAATATGTCTATTTTGCTTCGAGAGACCAAGTCTCCCTTTACCCTATCTGGTTTGGGATTTCCTCTAAAACATGAGCATGACAGTCTGCTTCAACAATTCCCCGAACTCCTCACGCCACATTTTCACCAATGCAACAATAAACATGGTGTGGAACACCATATCATCACTCAGGGCCCCCCAACTCATTCGCGAGTACGTCGTTTTGACCAAGCTAAACTCTCTGCCGCTAAAGCAGAGTTTCTCCAGATGGAAGACATGAGCATCATCCGCCACTCCAAGTCCGCCTGGTCCTTACTTCTCCATATGGTTCCTAAAGCTGATGGTAAATGGCATCCATGTGGCGACTACAGACGATTGAATGCCTCCACAGATGATGACCACTACCCTCTTCCACACATACAGGACTTTAATAACCATCTGGCGGGTTGCAAAGTTTTTTCCAAGATAGACTTGATAAGGGGATATCATCAAATTCCTATGGCCCCATCATCCATCCCAAAGACAGCTGTTGTCACCCCCTTTGGACTCCGGGAGTTTCTCAGAATGCCTTTTGGCTTGAAAAATGCCGCCCAGTCATTTCAGCGCCTTATGGACGGCATACTCCGTGACATACCTTTTGCCTTTGTTTATCTGGACGATATCCTGGTTGCCAGCCGTTCATCCCAGGAGCACGCGCAGCATCTTGAACAGCTTTTCAAACTCCTGTCTGCTAACGGTCTTGTCATCAACAAGGCAAAGTGCATCTTCGGTGCCGAGGAACTTGATTTTTTGGGACATCATGTCAGCGCTATAGGAATTGCCCCTCTTTCTGACCGAGTAGCTGCCCTTCGTGATAGCAAACCGCCTCAGAACCGTACAGGTCTACAACGCTTCCTTGGCATGATCAACTACTATCATCGCTTTCTTCCAGGACTAGCTCCTATTCTTGCCCCACTCCACGCTCAAGCGAGTGGTAAAGGACAAAGTATTGAATGGTCTGCTGAGTGTCAAACATCTTTTGATAAGGTCAAGGAAATTTTAGCGAGATCTGTACTGTTACATCACCCGCTACCAGATGCTCCCACTAGCCTCACGGTCGATGCATCAAGCACTGCTGTAGGCGCCCAACTCGAACAACACCAAGGTCAATCTTGGGTGCTGCTCGCTTTCTTTTTCAGGAAACTGTCCGACGCGGAGAAAAAGAATAGTGCTTTTGATCGAGAGCTGTTGGCATCCTACAGTGCCGTTAAACACTTCAGGCATTTTTTAGAGGGAAGACCATTCACCCTCTATACCGACCACAAACCTTTGACTTTTGCCTTAAGCAGTGAAACTGATCGATCTCCACGCCAAACAAGACATCTAGCGTTCATCGCAGAATTCACCACTGATATTCGACACATCAAAGGTGAATTCAACGTGGTGGCAGATGCCTTGTCCAGAATCACCACAACTTCCAACGCAGCAGACACAATAAACCTCTGCCCTGTATCTACCTCACATCCCGTGGAGGTCGACTGGACCGACTTTGCCCAACTAGCTAAGGACCAGATCCAGTCTGGAGAAATGGCTTCCTATCGCACAGCCACCACAGGCCTAATCCTCAAGGACATTGATATTGGCCCCTCTATGCTCTTCTGTGACACTTCTCTGGGAGTTACGAGGCCAGTGCTACCCGTTTCTTGGACTCGACCTGTTTTCAACAAAATCCACGGTCTGTCTCATCCCTGGGTTAGACCTACACAGAAGGCTATCGCACAACGATTCGTATGGCACGGTATGAAGCGTGACATCCGCCAGTGGTGTAAGGAATGCCCTGATTGTCAGGCTTCCAAAATCCACCGCCATACACACTCCGCACTCACCAAACGTCCCCAACCATCTGATAGATTTCGGAGCCTCCACGTGGACCTTGTAGGCCCTCTTCCTGAAAGTCATGGCATGACTTACCTGTTCACCGTCATTGACCGCTTTACAAGATGGCCGGAGGCGGTGCCCCTTCCTCACGCACAAGCTTCCACCTGCGCTTCAGCTTTGCTCCATCATTGGATGGCACGGTTTGGAGTTCCCGAAGATATAACTTCAGACAGAGGGAGACAGTTCACCTCCCCTTTGTGGACCCAGCTTAACAGTCTTCTTGGCATCAACGCCAACACTACCACAGCGTACCATCCACAGGCCAATGGCATGGTAGAACGTTTACATCACCAGCTCAAGGCATCACTAAAAGCCCGCACGACGAGCTCCAACTGGTTTGATAAACTTCCTATGGTCCTGTTAGGCATTCGATCATCCTGGCGGGTTGACCCCGGCTGCTCTCCTGCTGAACTTGTGTACGGTTCGACACTGCGCATACCTGGCGAATTCTTACAACCACATGATGCGCGCACTGTTGAACCAGACATACCATTCCTGAGACATCTCCAACAAACCATGCGTTCTTTTCAACCCCCTACGCCGCAGTTCCACGGGCAACCATCGGTCTACGTTCCTGCCAACCTCGCTCCAGCCAAATTTGTCTATGTGCGTAAAGACTCCCATAAGCATCCTCTCCTGCGTCCTTATGACGGGCCTTATCTCGTTCTGAACAAGAGTGACAAATTTTTCACTGTGGACATTAAAGGGCGTCCAGAGACTATCTCAATTGACCGCCTTAAAGCGGCTTTTGTCACACAGCTGACCACCGCTAGTGACACTGACAGACCACCAGAGCCCCCTTCTGCAAAACCACAGGCAAACTCTCCGCCTTAAACTGTCTTGCCCACCAGTTCCCCTTCAATGGATAATTTAGTGACAAAAACTCGCTCTGGCAGGTCTGTCCGTCTCCCTTCAAGGTTTAGGTAGAATTATTCTGTTCCTAACTTCATCGCTTATACAGTTACAAGTGTTTGACTTTGAGACTGTATCCCGCTGGAAGGGGGGTTATGTAGGGACCATTACACATTGCTTATAATTTGTAGACCTAGGACTGCTAGGCACTTCCTACTGGGCACGGATAAAAAACTACACACTACAAAGCTGCCTTGAAGTACGGAAGACCAGCTTGCTTCGCGTGAAAAACTCAAAAAACTGTGTCTCTTGTTCGTCTGTCTGATGGTTGGATTTTGATCATTAAAGTTATCAAAATATATCGACGTTGCTTTATTGCATCCTAAAGTGTCAATACATGTATTTCTGTTACTTTAAGCACCTCAAACTTTTGCTATCATGTGTTGCGATAAGAATTTTTTTTTTGTATGAACAGAAAACTGTTAAACAAGGTAAAGCTTGTCACTAATCGCTTGTGAAAAGGCTTCAATTCTTTAATTAGTATTTCAGTCAGCCTTACAAGTGTTTGAAAAGTAATTGCATGATTTCGTGTGATAAAGTTTAAGCGAATGTGTACGACCTTTGAGGCAATGCATTTTATGGTATTATATGCTCTTTACAAAGTTATTCAGAGATGCCAATCAAGTCTGTAAATTTGGCTTGAACTTTTTTCACTCCCCATGTCGATCTTTATTAAATCTACTTTGTTTGTGCATACTTCAATGGAATTGTCACGAGAAGTTACTGCTCTAAACCAATCTGTTTGAGTAAGATCGTCTTCATCGTACTTCCTTCTATTTAACAGCATCAATACATAATGGAGCTAGACAAAAAATGAGGAGCGTGTAGCCCAGCATTTCTAGACCACCTAAGAATGTCAAATTTGGCATAAAGTTGTAAATTGCCCTAAAGATTGGAGTGGTAATAGTATTTCTCCCCAAAACAGTATTTGTTGAAAATATAAGGCAAAAATGTGATTACTATTTTCTTAAAAGAAAAAGACGAATGTGCAAACTATTTCAGGTAAGTACAGCTGGACAGAGATGGCAGGAATAAAACTGAAAGTTCCCATACAATGTAGGCGGCAGATTTAAAACTGTCTGGTATAGATCTAGATCTAGCACTGCATGATATAGTGTTAGATTTAAATAAAGAATTTAAGAAGGTTGCTTTGACATAGATTTTAGATCTAGGAAGGGCCTCGATATTTACAGCAGCTAGATTCAAATGAAAAGGTTAAGATCTACAGCTAGAAGCATCTAGATTTTACTTTTAGGTTTAAAGATTTTTAGAACTTTTATGTAGCTTTAAAAAACTGGTCTAAGAATTCCTGCAAGGCAGTGCGCTTTTATGCAATTAATCTGAAAATTCAAAGCGTTTAAAGGGATTTGAAAGCAGGAAAAAATAGAATCCGTTCCAAAAGAATTTAAGTTCTTAATCTAATTTTTGTGTTTAGAATAAGAATTGTCGAGCTATCTAGAATCTAAGTAAAGATGAGTTGGTGGGAGCACAATCTGGATTATATAAGTGACAGGATACATGTCAAGACCATTACTCCTATTTAAATTACACAGATGCACCCGAGCCCCCACAAATTGATACCATGGTCCCTTTCATAGAATGGGGTTTCCAACTTGTGTTTATAATTTTTTTCTCATATCTACATTTTCCCACTTCAGATTAAGTTTACCAGCAATTTTAGAATTGCCTGACTGCCAGAAATTTTAAAATTGCCAGATTTCCAACAATTGCCAGAGAAGTGGCATCTGTGGTTATTTCCTATGCTGTGACTATGATTTGCTTTATCCTACACCTTGCATAATTTGATATTTTAAATTTGAAAAAAAAAGAAAATTTCACCTTTGACTTCAACTCGTTATTCTCTTCTTGTAACTGTTCACATTTCTGCCTTAATTCTGTAACTTCCAATTTGAGGGCCTCAACATCTGCAGCCTCAGGACCTGTCACATTCAAATGTTGCTTCAAGAAGCTAAAACATATGGTTAAGGACAAAAATTATCCTTCTAACCTCTAAAAAATGGCTCAACATCTTAAACAAAAAAAAATCTTATCAGCTTCCTCTAATTTTTAAATGATTTGGCATAGTATCATTTTATGCAAATAAAATTTCATTAAAAAAAAAAATGCTGTAATATATTCAAAGCATGAGAATTGAGATGACTTCAAAACTTTATGATGACAATAGAATGTCTTTCAATCTATGCATCAGTAATGAAGCAAAATAAAAAAAAAGAGAAAATTTTGAAAAGGATACTCCAATGCATTATTGGGCTTCTCAGGTTCCTCATACAGTACAACCAGCACTGGGTAGAATAAAAGGGAAGAAACAAAAGATAACACAGAGAAAATATTTCTTAGAGTTTCACTAGAAAATTTATGCATACCCTCTTAATCACACAATTTAATTCTCTATAATATGTACAACTTGAGTCAAATAGTGAAGCCAATCCAGAAAACAAACAACATTGGTTTCCTTTATTGTTTGTTTTTTATGCATTTTTGTCAACTCTGTAAAAAAAATTAAATGGTCCATTCTTTAAGGCTATATTTGTGAAGAGAGTGGCCTCTTGGGAACAAGAGCCACTCTCTTCTTGTAGATAATTTTGTCTCTGCAATGTTACAGCAAGAAAAATGAGGATATTTAATCTAACTCTAAATATGCTTCAAATATTTTATACATAATTTCAAAACTACAAAATTTATAAATGATAAATTTTAAAATAAACAACCAAAAAAATTTACTTTCAAATCAAAGTTTTTCACATCTATTTAGTTTTATGAATAATTAATTGAACTGAAAATACAGAGACCTGGCACATAACAACAATAAATACCTTTGGTAAGAGTATCAAGAACACCAGCTTTCTCCAAGTACTTTCTGAACTCTTCTCTTTTGGAATCTGCAGCCTAAAAGAATATATTAAAACAAAAAGTCAAATTAATCAACTAATTTTAAAAAAGACAGAAAAGCATATCACTGACGATTAATATGTCCATGAAATCTATAAACCTTATTTCCATTAATAACAAACTGGATAAGGCAAAACTTATTGTATCATAAGGCAAAATTTATTGTATCATATTCTTCACACCTTCCTCTGCTGGCTGTATGATCCTCAAGCAGAAGAGCCAGAACCATGGTTGCATATCTTTTTTGTCTGTTTCTTATTTGACCCGACAGGTTAGTACTTGTATGTTTGAATATTATGCACTTTATTTTTTTTTATGGTTTCTCTAGATATTGTTCCTTTTTTTTTTTTATTTTTTAGACAACTTGATACTTTCTTTATTTCATTTTTATCTTTTGGTATTTGTTATTTCCTGGCCTTTAGCTCTAAAATCCTCTGCAACCATAGTGTATAAGAAAAGACTCTCAATGTGTTCCTTGATCTGTAAAGTCTACACAAAGGCTGACCAATTGCTGCTTTGGGCCCAATGGCTGCACAAACTCTCGCGCTATGGTGCCTTTGATAGCTTTAATTTCAATAATATTTAGTGGGGATAAGGGTAATTTTATTTATTTTTCTATTGTCTCTGAGTCTGCCTTACTTTTGGTTTGAATTTCTGATTTATGTATTATATATGTACTTAGTTGTGCCTTTTTTTCTTTCTTTTCTCTTCTTTCCTTTTTCGTTACTGAAGAAGTTAGGTCCAAAATCTCATTCAAATTTGGGTTAGCAAGTTGTTATTTAGGCCAGTGGCATGTTTATAGCGAACTTTTATATATATTGCCCTTGGGGTGACAGTCATATATATCTTTGTGTGTGCCTTCAGACACAAACATAAGTATGTTTAATCCAGTCATCTCCCCTTCGGCACTTTTCAAGCATATAGTTAGGGTCACTTTTCTCTCCACAATTCAATGGTATGAAGAGTTTTACAACCCAGGCGAACTAAGACTTCTGTTTCTATGTTAACTGGTTTAGGTTTAAATGCATTTTATCCTGAAAAACATTTTACTCAAATGTAAGAAAAGATGTCAGAACATGAAAAAAAGTTAAATTGTTGTTGCGTTATTGTGATTATTTCTAGGTATCATGCTAGTCAAGCAACTCAGTAGAGGTATCGCCAAGAATACCCAACCATGTTGTATTTGCACCTTTCAAGCTAAATGTAAACTGATATAAAACTTCCTGTTCATTTTTATTTTTATAAGTATAAAATATACCAATTCAAGCCACCTTAAACAAATTCAACTTAGGTTGAAAATTCACACATCTTCCTAGTAATCTGTAATTTTACATGAATTTACTCCTCGGAAGAGCGTGTAGAGGTTATTCTTCTAGTATGGTTCACAGAGTAAAGGAACTCACAAGCATGACAAAAGGGTGGTTCCTTCCTTTTGATCATGAGATAGTTTGTTAGCCATGTGCAACCATTGTGAAGTATACACTTAAACCTGGATGTAAGGCACAATGTGATTGTCTGAAAACTAAGAATGCATCCCTACAAGTGCTCTGCCCTGGCAAGGGAAGCGAAAGCATTTTCATCACAAGTAATACCAAAAACCCTGTCTCCCATCATATTTTTCTACAATTAATTTATATTAATAACAATTAACATTACCATTTTGTCACCTTATTTTCATACCTATGACATTTGCCTTTCTTTCTTACTACAGTCTCGCCTTTGGTCACGAAAAAAAAAAAAAAAAGACAAACCCTAAGCCCAGATTTGAAAGTTTTTTTTCATAATCCAAGAGGTAATCCCCATTTCAATCCTTTATTTCTAATCACTGCCATCAAAACTTGTTTCTAATTCTATTTTCTATAGCTTTCCAGTTGGTCATACGTTCATCCAACTGTTCAGTTTTCATGAAATCAGTCCAAGAACTAGATCTGGATATCTATCTTCTAATGGTATTTTAATCTATCTTCACCACAATCTAGATCTATATTTTAACATTGTAATAAACTGAAACTACACCTAGATTTACATGTAGGCCTAGTTAGAAAGAAGAATCTTCACCTTGCTTTGAGTATGCCAAGAATTCATTATCACAATTCATTTTCACATTCCTACTTAAATTCTGGCAATAATTGGCGGAATGTTGACTTTGAATCTGACTACTGGCATTCAAAAATTGTAAGTTGGCAGAATTCAGGCTTGAAGATAAATCTGCAATCAATTAGCATGAAAATATCTAGGTCTAAATACACATAACAGTTTCTTCCTTGCTAACTAAGTCAGAGGGTAAATCTCTCAATAATATTTTTTGTGCATCAAGCTTGAGTCTTTCGCCACAGTATCTATGCAGTTATTAATAGTTTGCTTTTCTCTTACATCATCATCAACCATGCTGAGTGCACTGATAATAACCTACGCTTATTCTTTCAAAGGCTCTTATTTCCATTCCAAAGAAACTTAGTCATAACATGATCAGCTATTTTGATGCTTTGCATCAAGAGCACAAATAAGCTCTCACAAATAAGCTCAACCCAAAGGTTTTTGTGGTGTGAATTTTACTACGTCAATATAATGGATTAGTCATATTTAGGCCATAAGATAAAGTCTTTTTTATCAAAACTGGACCTCTCAGGACCAAGAGAAAAGCATGAGCTGAAAATGAAATAGATTCCTACAATTTTTTCCATGGGTACAAAAGATATATACCCATCATATCTGTCCTGTAAAATCCTGGCTGACCTGCAACTGTTGATTGGCATTTTTTGTTATTCAGGCATTGGCTTGAGCACAACTGAAATTCTTTGGATTTGAACACCTCTTAAAGCTTATTCTATGCTTAAGAAACTGAGTTGTGTTATCTGCATATTGGTTACTTATCACAATTAAATTCACACTTGGAAATTCAATTTCTTTTACATTTGTGTCTTATCAAATGGTTGATGTCAGAAATACTACTAATCCCCGCCTAACGCCTTTCTCTAAGATGAGGAATCCTATTGAAACGTAGCTGCCATTTTTAACCATTGCCAAACATATGCATATAAGTTTTTTTAAATTCACTTAATTTAATTTTTTGAAAACCCGAAAGACATGGAGAAGAAGAATATAAAGCACAAAAACAGAATCCAATGCTTTTTATAATTCCAATAAAAGAGCCAAGACAATCACATTTGACTTTTTAAAATTGCATTCATATGATGTGTTCCTACAATTTATTGACCTTTCAATTGATTAATGTAAAGCAAATCTATAAATATATCAGAGCATGTATTTATAATATATAGAGACCTCTAAATTTACAAAGCCATGATGATCTAAAAACCTGATAAACGTGTGACAGAAATCAAAATATTTTCTTTACAGTTTACTATTACAGTGGAATCCATATTTAACAACAATTGCCATAACAACAGATCTGAAAATCCCTGTTTTTTTCTTTTCAATAATGAGTATAGATACCGCTTCACCCTGTAATAACAACAACTAGATCTGAGGGTACAAAGGAAAAAAAACAAAATTTTTAAAAGGGAAAAAAATCTCCAGCATTTTTTCTTGCCTGCATTGTTACAGTACAAACAAACAGGCGATGCAGGCTTTCATGCTTTTTCTCCTCTCAGTTCCCTCCAGTTAAAAGTAGGCTATGTCTAGTATCAGTATCATCAGAGCTCTGTCACCATACAGCGTGAAGTCCAGCCAGCTGCGAGTGGTACGCAAGACTTATGTATCTCACCCACAGCAAAGATTTTCGAAAACCACTTATCTCCCATGCATCACAATAAACTCTTCTTTATTCTTTTTTGCAGGAATAACGACAACCCTTGCTAAAACGATACTTTATGAAAAGAGATGTTATTCCTGAGTTCCACTGTAGTAAGGTTAGAGAGAGCAATCTATAAATCAAAAGTAAGGAATAATGTAACCACAGTAACGGAGGATCCTGCTCGCTTGAATGTGACAAAAGATAGAAAAGTACTTTACAGCATAGCACCACTGAGATGCAATAGAAACTTGGATTTTTACCACATCAATGTTTGCCTTCAAAGAATGGGGAATTCCCAGGATCAGGAGGGCAAGGCATAAGTAAAACCAAACAATTTGCTACTTCTTAGAGCGTACATGTGAGATCAGCCAGTTGTTCTATGCTCTATGTTATGTAATTTCTCTCTAAGTAATACTAATAGTGATATTATGAGATAATGTTTATGGGAAGCCGTATCTGTTCTCTTGATTACAGGCGTTTCTAAATTGCAAAATTTATACGAATTTTAAAAAGATACATTTCACTGTTTAAAGTCAAGCTAAAGCTCAATCAAAGTTAATTTAATGAAACAAAATTTAGTTTTCTGTATGTTTGCAAATAGTTTATTAGCTATCCTGATTTGTAAAAGAAATAAGTTAAAGTGCAGTTCATTTATTCTCTTGGTTGATATCTTGCTGCTAATATGCATTCATTTCAATCAATTTGTCAAAGATAACCTTCATTTTTGGGTAAACTTTAGTCCAACTTTCGAACGAAATGAACGAATTTTAGCCAAATCTAAGTTAGTTCCCTTCTAAATAATGATAGCGTTAAAAAATTTTAACATTTTCACGTTAAACAATTAAATTTATCAATTTGAGAAATGCAGTTTCGAATTTGTGTTCAGAACAAAGTACGTCAGAAAATTGTTACATATTTGGCCTGAATACAATTCTAAAAGATTAATATTAAACTTGCGTGGAGCCGATAGCAATTATAAAAAAAAGTAGGCCTAACGATTTTCGATTTATGCACATCAAATGCCATAAGCTTACTTCAAGTCTATAGATCTAGATCTAGTGGCAGCGGAATGGAATCTACAACTTGATCTTTTCAAATTAGCCTAAATCTTGATCTAGTGTAAACTTTACAAAGATTGGTTCAACTTCAATTTGTTCTCATCAAACCTAACTATGAAAATGCAATTGCTTGAAATTAACATACTGACCCTATATGTAGCCATGGTTGAGACAAACTGTTAAAGCTAGAACGTCTTGTTTCTATCCCAATGATGGATCTAGCAGAAAAATGTGCTCTGTGATAATACTTCCACAAAGCTCAAATATTTTGAAGTGGTAGATGCATGTTGCCAGGGACTAAGCCAAACTCTCGTACCGCGAGAAGCCGAGAACACACGAACATGTGAGATGGTCGCGCTCGCCGATCCTAGTTTTGACGGAATTTGACACGGGCACGGCTCTCTGGAACGGGCCTTTGGGCCTACCCCTCTAATCACCGCTTTTCGGGACATTCAGGGCTTTTTTTAATGGAGTAACTCTTTGTTACATACAAACATTCCTGGAAAATCCATTTGTCCTTCTGGAGTCAAAGAAAGAACGAAATTGTCTTTGAATTAGTGAGCCTATTAACAATGTGCCATAAAGTTTTACCTATTTTGAGTTATGGTGTGTCTCAATTTTGTTTTAATTAAAGTACATTTTGTAAGAAAAATAGCCTATATATCGCTAATTGAATCTCGGTGTACTGCTATAAAGTTGCCTACGCCAACGGATTTGATATTAAGAGATATTCGATTCGTTTTATTTAGTTTAAACTACGCTGTATTTTGTAAGAAAATTTCCTTCAACATGGATCTCCGCATAAAATTTAATCCTTTATTTTCTGCAAATAATGCGCTTTAGTAGGCCTATCCATAATGCAATAACTATGGTCAACTTTTTTTCCAGCTCTATCAGATAACGAGGGGCTCAAGTGATGAGGTGACGCTTGTAGTGGCATTAGGGATCAAAATATAAAATACTGTGTAATTCAAGTAACCATGTCATCCTATGTTGTCTTAATTTTTTAGATACATAGGCAGATAAACATAAATATTTTCACTTTCCTATTAAATAAAATACTTTGATTATGCAGTAGAGTAGTAGACGTCGACTAGTCAGTCAGAAAATTCTAAATGCTTAAAATTTCCATATATTGGGCGATGTACGCGTAGTAGAGAATCAAGTCTCGTTTAATCAGAACCAACATACAAAGAATAATAATAGCTCTCTTCCACGGCTCACAAGATTGTTTTGAATTTTTGTCTTAGCCAAAATGAGGGGAGGAAGAGTATGCATGATTAAAGTATGTTTGGATAGGGATTGATAATATTATGACTAGCCAGACACTGGGCTCACTTATGTGCCATTCCTGAAATAATTATGAAACACAATCTTGCCAATTTATAAAGTAGATCTAGATCACTTGTAAAGTAAAGATCACCATGGCTGATCACAGACTAAGTCAAGGCTCTTAAACTGTAGCTACTAAACGTATATTAGTGTACGTATAGTATTTATATAAATACTGTGTAAATTGTTATTATGCCCTATATTACATTTGGCCTTACTGATCTACATATAGTATATCTAAACCATGGGTGCCTACATGAAATGTAACATATTGACTTAATCTTTGAGTAAAAGTTTGAGTTTTAAAATAGTTTTTAGACTCGGTCGTTGATCTAGATCTTAAACATTAAAGTAGATATTTTTAGATTTTAGCCTTTGTCTAGATTTCTTTCATAACTTCTTGTATTAACAATGAATATGACTGTTGAAATTCGTCTCTTACAGCAGATTTATCCAGTAACGAACTGAACCACGTGCCGTTTTAAAATCATTAAATGTGAGATGTTACAAGAAAATAAAGCATTGAAACTCCTGTTCCATCACACCGAATGGCCATATTTCATCAAATTTGTTTTTATGTAGCCTATAGGGCCTACCGTATGTCTTAAAAGAGATGGGAAGAGGGGGTGGAGTGTCCTTTGTAAGTCTACAAACGCGTTCATTATAGATCTCTCTCTCTCTCTCTCTCTCTCTCTCTCTCTCTCTCTCTCTCTCTCTCTCTCTCTCTCTCTCTCTCTCTCTCTCTCTCTCTCTCTCTCTCCAACACACACACACACACACTCTCGTTCTATCTGCGGTATTTATATAATTTATTTTCAACCCATTTCTTAAATAGTCTTTAATTTGAAAAAAAAAGGTAGACAAAAGGAAAAAATCGAACTGGTTTCTGAGTAAAAAAGCATTGTATTAAAAAACGATCAAACTTTTTTAATGCATAAATGTTGCTCACTGTGAAATGAATTGGAATAAAAAAATATATAAAAGTCCATTGAGGAATTTAGAAATTATCTAAAATCTACTCATTTATAGAACAATCATTGTGATTACTTTACAATGATGTCTCATTTTCGGATTTGGGGTAAAGCTGAAGAAAAGCAGGTTTTAAAGATCAGGATTAGCTTTCTTAGATGCCCCTTCATATCCATACATTCATTAAAAAATCTTTCATCTAGGAATTTATATTATTCAGCAGGAAAATGATTGCTTTTAGTGTCCTATGACGCATTTTGCCCGGTCTGAGTTGTCATCTCACTACAGATATGATTTTATACGACCGGATACTAGATGCAGACCTTTCAAAAATAATCATGATTTATCAATTACTGATATTTTTTGTAAAAGTTTTTCCCATTAGGAATTAGTATAAACTAATAGATCTATTTTGTTCATTTAAAAAGGGTGAAAAACCAAACGGTACTGGAGTTTTTTGAGGGGTTATTACTGTGCAAAGCCTCGAAGCCTCGTAACAATTCAAAGACATGAGAGAATTGAATTGAATTGAATGAGGTTTATTTGTCGGGCTACCTGCCCATTACAAATATGAAATATGAATACAAAATGAACAATGCCAACAAATTTTTACAAACGAGAAACAACATAATTATTACTACTCATCTTGCACTCTCTCCGTCTCCAACAGTTTTTTTCTTCTCGAAAATACATAAGTCAAAAATTTTGCAACCGAAATAGAGTTGCTGGCTATGAAGATGGACAATGCATTTTTGTTATGTTTTGACATAAATTTTGAGGGTGTAGTATTAAGGCGCAAATCTTCATAGATTGGACAAACGAATAAAATATGAAACTCATTTTCTTCTTCTGTTGTACAAAATGGACAATTCAATAATGTTTTGCTAGGACTGAATTTGTATCGATGGCAATTTATTTGGGAGTCACCAAGCCTCAATTGAATGAGTGCATTTCTTAGAGATCTCCCAAAGCACTTATTGTTTAGTAAATGCTCAGGTTGGATTTATGAACTTAAAAGAACTATCAAACATCATGTGTTGATTAGTACATATTTCAGTATGCCAATGCTGCTTGTAGCAATCAATTAAGCGTTCTTTCATTTGTCTGACAAACAGTTTTTCACTTTCAACTTCTTTACACATCCATACGATGCCAAATCCATTATGCACAAAGCAAGTCTCGTACGTCACTCACCCAATTATGATGTCTTTTTTCACTTAGCATATAAAGCATCTCATAGGCTTGGCGACAAATTTTGCTTTTTGGTCATTTTCAGTACATGAAACCAATACTTCAAAACACGGATTTTGTGACAAATGTACAATGGGTATCTACCCGTATCACTGTTAACAACATAATTTTGACACTGTAATGATCCATTCAAAAATCTCTTAAGACCAAAAGTATGCACTCTCTCAATTCCTGTAATGTCTTGCACTCCCCATAATTGACAACGATAGGAGAGCATGGGGAGGACCTTTGAGTCGAAAAGTTTAAGGAAAATGTCAAGTGTGCAGCAATTAATGGTATCAAGTGACTTCAGAAGTTCTATACATGATTTTTTGGCTTTCATTTAAAAGATGCTATACAGTTGACAAAACTCTACTTGGAAGAAAAATCGACCCCTAAATACTTATATGAGTTAACGACATTCAAATTATTTGTTCCATAATGCCAATGTTCATATTTACTAAGGTGGCCACCCTTCTTAAATACAAAAATTTGAGTCTTATCCAGGTTGACCTCCAGTCTCAGCCTTTCTGATTGCATCTTTATTAGATTTAATTCGTTCTGCGGACCACTAATAGTGTCCGATACGAGTATTGGGTCATCAGCGAAAAATAAGTGGTGGATTATTTTTAGACCTGGCATAAACTGAACTCCGTGCTTAGCATGAGCATTAATAAACTTTGAAACTTCTGCGATAAATATTGTAAATAATAATTTTGGGACTTAAAAGGCTACCCTGTTTAAGACCAATAGGACATTGGAAATATAGTTTGACGTTTCACCATTATTTCTAACAGCTGCCAGAACAGTATTATACAAGGCTTTGCATTTGATTGCGTTTAAAAAGTTCGAGTGATTCCGTTGCATTCTAGGGTTTTAAAAAGTGCTTGTCTATGAATAGAATCAAAACATTTTCTATAATCAATGAATGCCACATACAACTTTTGATTCTTTGAAAACTGTTTTTGAACCATGGCGTAAAGAGAAAAAAATATGATCAACAGTAGAATAACCTTCTCTAAATCCAGCTTGTTCCTCAGGCAGCAAGCCAAGGGCATCTGTAAACAAAGTAAGTCTTCGATTTAAAATATTTGTATAAACTTTTGACAGAAAAGAAGTAAGGGAAATGGGTCTGAAGTTATCGCACACATTGATGTCACCCTTTTTGTGAATAGGTATGATAATGGATTTACCCCATTCATAAGGAAAAGATCACCATTCAAAAATACTTTGAAAAACTCGAGCTAAAAAAGGCGTAAGAACATTGTGGCCATTGGATATCATTTCATGCAAAATATCATCTGGACCTGGTGACATTGTTTTTCAGTGATTTGATACTTTGTCTAACTTCGTCCTCTGAAATGGGGGAATTGAGGATCTGGTCATCCGTAATATTTCTATAAATATACTCATCATCAGAAGGCTCACCGCAGTTAGGGGGAACTGATTTCTGGGCTTGAAATATAATGACAAAGAAACTGTACCATTCATTTATATCTATAGAATTTGTGGTATGTCTGTTTGGATTGAGAGACCGGACTTCCTTCCGAAATAAGGTTGGATTATTTAGGCTTTTAAATAAGGTTGATATTTTTTTAGACGAGTATGCTTCTTTCTTTTCTTTCAACAGTTTTTTATACGATTTCTTATTTTGAATATACTCTGCTTTCCTGACAGCGGATCTCCAGTTCCGATAACGGCCTAGGCTTCTTTGAGCTTTTTTTCTTGTAAGTATAGCACTCATGATCATACCAACCCGACCTAAATTTTGACTATCCAGTTTTCAACGTTGAAGCCTTTTTCATAACTTGAGCAGCATCTTTCAATATATTACAAAGAGACATAAGACATGATTCTGTATCAAAATAGACATTTTCTTTTGGATCACTGCTGCACATGCCATTTAAATTATAAACTCAAACCCTGCGCACATCTCCAACAGACTTCTACCATATCCATTAACATTATCTTCAGAGCGACTACTGTAGAGGCCTTGCATTTCAGAAAAGAAGGATGAAGAGTTAAGATTTTCTACATATTTGGATGCCGTTACGCACTCCACTAAGGGCTGTGAACAAGAAGATATAGCGTTAAGATCGCCACATAGTATAAAACTACATTGCGAATGTTTTGTCTGTAATTCAGTAACACATTGTTCGAGCATGTGAATACCATTATCCTATACCATGGTATTACAGTATGGGGATGAATAAGGAGGAATGTAAGCAGAAACAAAAATGATGTTCCAATTTCCCTCTTCACAAGTGTTTCATAGTTTTAAGGCTATAATATTGTCAAAGTCATGTTTGATTATTTCACAAAAAATCCTTTAAAGATTTCTGTACAAACACAACTGCACCACCAAAGGAACGTCCGTGGGCTGAGAGCTTTAAAGCTGAAGAAAAATACCTGATAAATGATGGTAACAAATCATCTGGTAAAACATCAGTGTCTATAAAAGTCTCAAGGAAACAAACTATATAAAAATCCTCAAGGTTCTTGAAGGAGGAATTATCGTGAAGTTTGAACAAAAGACCTTCAACATTATAACTTATTACATGTATATTCAAATTTGACAAGCAGCCCGCGTTATCCTATGGGCGACGTCTCTCTGCCGTTAGAATCCGCTGTTCTGTTACACAAGATGTTCCTGTGGACTCGGTTGAGGGAGAGGGACAAGGAGAGAGAGAGAGAGAGAGAGAGAGAGAGAGAGAGAGAGAGAGAGAGAGAGAGAGAGAGAGAGAGAGAGAGAGAGAGAGAGAGAGAAAGAATGAATTATACACGCGTACAGAAGAAAAGAAAGACCAAATATAAATAGACAAGAAACAGCGTATCATTCGAGAAAAAAGTTGAAGCAGAGGGGAACATGTTAAATGAAGAAAATATGAAGGCAGAAAGACAGAGAAATAGAGGGATAGACACATGGAGAAGGACAAGAGCCAATAAAATGGGATTAAAAGTAAAGATAGAGATGAAGTCTGAAAAATGGAAAGAGACAGACAGAGAGGGAACTAGTTAGAAACAAAGAAAGACCTAGAGAGAGAGAGAGAGAGAGAGATTGAGACGAAAACCTAATTTTTTCCAATTTTTTTCGTCGGTATTTTTTTTCCTTGGCTAATGTTTCGTGTTTAAAATAAAATAAGTAACATATGCATCATTGATAAGAAAAAACTCTTTCTATAACAATCGCCTGTAACCTAATTTTTTAAGCATGTTTTACCCCAATTTTTTTTGAGTGAAGACCATCAAAAATGTAATAAGATCTTCTTGATCCTTTTTTTTTTTTATTTTTTCTTTGCTGAAATTTATATCATGCACACATGGTAGGATGAGTTTTTAATAATTCTCAAAAGACTGAAAATACACTCGACATAAGGGGAAAACTCTGTGCCCTACCCCAGTTGCTCGTCCTTTCTTTTATAGGCCTATTTTTCATATATATATTCAAACGTTGTGTTTAACTTAACACCATCAAACATCAGTAGCTTCTCGCACGTCCCACCACTTGCTCATGATGATTCTTCACATACTTACAGGAGGATCCCTAAGAATTTCATTTTATCATTTTGATTATGTTTAAAAGTCATGATTTTCATAAGCTAAGTTTTACCTTGAAAAAGATCTTAAATATCTCAAAACAGGTAGTTGCAGTGATTTGCTAGCTCAGTTAAATATTTGTAAGGATAATGATAATTCTAGGGTGTAGAATGGCTAAAATTGATAGCTCCGACATGTATATTTCACATACAAAGGCATAGTAAGTATGATTTGAAAGAATCTATCTTAAGCAGTATGTAGTTAAAAGTATATATTGCATTGATTGAGTTGCTACTTTCAAAGGCACTCACTCATTTGGGTCTAAAGTCTAGAAAAGGCAAAAACATAACAACAAAAAGAAAGTACTGAGTGAACACAAAGTAATGCATGTTCTATGAATTTTATTCCACTTTGAAATTCATAGGCATTTGACATTATACTAGACTATCTTTTACAAAATCGGAAAATTATATTAAGCTTTTGAAACAGAGTACCTATCTTTAATATAAGTAAGTCAAATACTACTTTTTTTTTTTAAACAGTAAGTACATGCATTGAACATAAACATAAAATACTTACACATAGCCTTGCCAAGTGTTTTTGAATGATTTAAGCACAATTAAAATAAAACAGCAACTCATTTGCAACTTTACCGTTCAATACAACAAGATACTTTAATTTCACACCATTTCAAACACTGACAACAACAGCTTGGAACCCTCTGTTTCCAGCCCTTATCAATATGTCATAAAAGTAATAGGCATGATGTAAATCTTCACCAAAATGTAAAAAATCATAATACTGTTGATATAACATTATGTTTAAACAGCTCTTAATTAAAAAATGCTTCTCTTAATTAAACTCCAGAGATTGTAAATTTATCCCATAATGAAAAGAGAAAAAAAAAATCACATACACAACATTAAGTGAACGTTTAACATTTTTAAAAAGTCATATCATTAGCTAAAAATGTCACAAGAATATAGATAAAATTTTCAATTAAGTTTGCATCAATTCATAACTTTCAAAACAAAACATATTTATCTATATAAATTTAGTCTTTTCACTCTTTCTAACAAGCATGAAATAATCTCTTATTGTCTTAAGCCTAAGTAGGCTACATGGAATATTTTTCTAATCCTTGAAAATCATAAGTTTTCTTTTTTCTTAATGATAATTTTTTTTTTGTTTTGAAATGCTTTCAAATCTCTAATGAGATCAAATAATCATTTGTCTTGATAACTGAAAATAGAATATAGGAAGCAGCACAATTAAAGACAACTAAAGTGATTTCTAGAGTAAACAATTTCTTTAAACGGAATCACTTCAAGCAAAACAGAATAAAAATATTTTGAGAAGACTTCACGCTTTTTATAATTAGTTTGATAAATTTTAAATCAACGGTTCTGACTGAGAAAATACATTTACAGTCCTTTAAGTCAGATCTGGAAGACCAAAAGAACTAAGTTTTAACTAGCAAAGATATACAACTGAAATCAAGGAAAAATCATGTTCCTTAAAATTGAGGCATTACATGGCTTAAAATGTATCACAGATATCTTTCAAAGAAGGAAATACTATTTACATGAGACAAGAGTTTTGCCTGATACCGTTATAAAATTAACTTTAAAAAACGATTTAAAAAAATTGGACAATGGAAATAAATTTTCAACGAATTTAAATTTATTCCAAAAATTCAACCCTTTTTATATTTGCAAAAATTTAATTATCATTGATTTCCTTTCACACTTGGGTGAAAATTTCAATTAAATTTAATAATGATAACTATGAATTGAAAAAAAAACATTTCGAAAATCTGCTGCGAAAGAAATAATAATAATAATAATAATAATAATAATGCCTAATTGTCAGTAGAAAATATTAGTTGGGCACTTTTAAATACATTAATATGTTGCTAAATTTCAGCTCCTGGCAAAACTTCTATTTGATATTTCCATGCTGTTGAAATTTGATAAAGTATTTTCTAAAACCAAGTTTCAAACTCATGTTTTTTCAAACCATATCTTTGACCAAGAAAATCAAGCCTATAGTACAAAAGCAAATTTAAAATAAGATTTATTACCTCTTAATTGCAGTACAAATCTCTTTGACTGGAAATAATTTTATAAAATCAGATTCTTCTTCCAACTGTCTTCACAGGCCTATCTTTGGTACTAATACATCTGCTTTTTTCTTGCTGATCCTTGACCTGCTAAGTTTGATTTTCTATTTCAATCAGAATCCATTTTATCAATACTCCTGGTCTATCTTACACCATGATCCTGGAACCAGGAATATACCTTGATTCACTCCAGATATTGGTTTCACCACAGTTATGCACACGCCTCTTGCACTGGCGGCACCTATTGTAACGATCACACTGCTCATGTAGCAGTCCACCAGGGCTCAATGATTTCAGACGGTCCTCAAGCTCCCGTGCTCTTTTCATCTCACTCATCTTTTGCCAGTTGGTCTCAAGTCTGCGCCTTGAATCCCAACGCACTGCATGCTTGAAGGCTCTCTCTTCTCTCAAGCTAATGATGCAGTATAAGGATAGAAAAAAATGTATGCCAGATTTTGTTTCAAATAGATCTTAAAGGAAAATCCAATCATCAAACAGATGTAAAATTAGACCAAGACAGTTTTTGCTGAAAATAAGATTCTCAAAAAAAATGTGGGCATCAAACAGATGTAAAGATAAAGCATGATGAATTCTGCTCATATAAATCGAAGGCAAAAAAATATGATCATCTCCCAGTAAATTTGATCCTTTCAAACAACGTAAAATAGCTTATGTTTACCTAGACTTAAAAACAAAATAAAACATGAGGAAATTTGCTGTAAGAAGTAAGCTTCTCATGCATGTTTCCTTTTACTTGGGCAATATTTCAAATGTTTAAAAATATGTGTAAGTTTCATAATTTAACTTCTTACTCGTCTAAAATAATAACACCTCAACCAAAACTTACTCATCACGAGCTCTCTGTAGCACATCTTCTTCCTTCTGCTGGTCTGCGAGCCTTGCAAGAATAGCATCTCTCTTCCTTTGTTCCACTAAGGACTGCTGTTCTTGGAAAAGGTTGAAGGCACGTCTTCTGCGTTCTGCCATCTTTTCATTTGTCATGTCGTTCTTACCAAAAACCTCAGTGTCAGGCTCTCTCTCAGGCATTGGCAGTGGTTTGAATCTAAGCTATTTCACAGAACAAAAAGAACACGATGAACAAACTGTTTAAATTATGAAATCAATGACTAGTACTGGTAAATGTATCATGCTAAAATGCCAGAGAATAGTGATTCTTGGCAATGATATAGTGGGCAAATGAGGTTAACTGATCCATTGAGTAATTTTAGGTGAATTGTCATCATATACAGATATCTTGTCTCATGTACAACGATAAATGTATTTATATGAGCGACATCTAACATCAAGGTTGTTTCTTTGTCCCTGAATCTGCATCCTCTCTGAATATTTAGGCATACAAGCAACTAGCAAATGCAGCTGGGTCATGCAAGGCTTGTTTTCACCAGCAGAGACAACAACTAAGTACAACCTTTTTGTAACCTATACAGGCAAAGAAACTATTCAACTCCATCAAGCCTAATGATGAGGCTGGTTAGATAAGATTTGAAGGTAACACCACAAAGTGTAAGTCAGTATCCAAATGCCAGACCTACTACTGTCAGTCCAACATTCTACTCACTGAGCTATCTGACATCCCAAACAGTTGGATACAGTACCTGTGCCTCAAGAGCTTTTTTGTAAGTTTCCGTTGCATCTGCTTTGTCTTTAAGATACTGTTCTCTCTGAGCAGCAAGACTGTGAGACAAAAGATAAAGTGTATCACAGGAAACTACGGAACTAAATCCAATAGGCCACATTAAAAATTAAAATCAGCTTCATAGATACATGCAAATGAAAGTCATAATTAAATGAACCTATCTACTCAAACCTTCATATATTCAAAATCCCAGTTTAAAAGTTCCATTTTAAAATCCCAGTTGGTGTATCATGGAACCCAAGACTCAACTTTTATTTGATTTATATTGCAAAACTGTTTGATTGAAACGAAGAACAAAACGGATCCTATAAACATACTCTTCTGCCAGTTGAACTTGCTCCAATCTTTCTAGAAATCCCTCATCTGTCTTCTTTCTCTGCTTTGTCTTCTCTTTTGAATCAACCTGAGAGAAATACAAAGAAATAGGTGATTTGATATTTTATGCACACAAAAAAGTCTCATCAAGACTGTTCTCTAGTGTCATTTATAGAGATAAATAAATTACAAATTAATAGTCATGAAGTAAAAAAAGTAAATATCCCTTCATGGGCTCAGAAATCTATCGAGGCTGAAACATATCCAAGATTAGATAACATTAGGCACATTGTGTACTTGACATGCAAGGTCTGTTAAATGGATTTTTACATCAGTTTAAGCTGAGAGCTTTTCATATGGGGTGAAGTGAGAAAAAAAATATTTGCAATGCTAAAAATCCTGGTTAACTCTTATAATTTGAAACAAGATCATTCTGATCCCAAATTTGAGGGCATAACCATGGCACCAAACATTTCTATTTTAAGTCATAGTAACAAATTACCACTTAATATCTTCAAAAATAAGAGGAAGATTTAAGGTATTGTAATTGGCATTAGCCTTATGAGTTTATAATTTTTATTCAAAATTCATGCTTTTAAACTCACTGTGCTTCATAAAAGATTTTAACTAATACAAAGACATTTTAAAAAGTTCATGTGATTAATTCAATTTACACTGCTGGAAACGTTCAAATATAGTGAACAAAGAAATAGAGAAGACACATATATCAGAGAAAATTACTGTGATGTAAGTAGTGAAAACCAAAAATTTGAAATTGTAAAGAAACAAAGAGTAAGGTAAGAGTCAATTCATTTTCATAACAGCTGAAGCTATCACTATCATTTTCATTCTTTATCTGGTAAGTATATATATATATATATATATATATATATAGAGAGAGAGAGAGAGAGAGAGAGAGAGAGAGAGAGAGAGAGAGAGAGAGAGAGAGAGAGAGAGAGAGAGAGAGAGAGAGAGAGAGAGAAATAGAGAGAGAGAGAGAGAGAGAGAGAGAGAGAGAGAGAGAGAGAGAGAGAGAGAGAGAGAGAGAGAGAGAGAGAGAGAGAGAGAGAGAGAGAGAGAGAGAGAGAGAGAGAGAGAGAGAGAGAGAGAGAGAGAGAGAGAGAGAGAGAGAGAGAGAGAGAGAGAGAGAGAGAGAGAGAGAGAGAGAGAGAGAGAGAGAGAGAGAGAGAGAGAGAGAGAGAGAGAGAGAGAGAGAGAGAGAGAGAGAGAGAGAGAGAGAGAGAGAGAGAGAGAGAGAGAGAGAGAGAGAGAGAGAGAGAGAGAGAGAGAGAGAGAGAGAGAGAGAGAGAGAGAGAGAGAGAGAGAGAGAGAGAGAGAGAGAGAGAGAGAGAGAGAGAGAGAGAGAGAGAGAGAGAGAGAGAGAGAGAGAGAGAGAGAGAGAGAGAGAGAGAGAGAGAGAGAGAGAGAGAGAGAGAGAGAGAGAGAGAGAGAGAGAGAGAGAGAGAGAGAGAGAGAGAGAGAGAGAGACAGACAGAGAGAGACAGAGAGAGAGAGAGAGAGAGAGAGAGAGAGAGAGAGAGAGAGAGAGAGAGAGAGAGAGAGAGAGAGAGAGAGAGAGAGAGAGAGAGAGAGAGAGAGAGAGAGAGAGAGAGAGAGAGAGAGAGAGAGACAGAGAGAGAGAGAGAGAGAGAGAGAGAGAGAGAGACAGACAGACAGACAGACAGACAGAGAGAGAGACAGACAGACAGACAGACAGACAGACAGAGAGAGAGACATTCAAAATAATATCTAGGTGTACTAAAGGTCTCTAATCATATCACTGTTTATCATGTGTTATGTAAAGGATTCATCCTCTTTTTAAGAACAAGACATTAGCATAAAACTATTTATCTTGTAATTTTCTGACCTGTATGTCTAAGTCTCTCAAATATTCTTCTTGTTTTGGCAGACGAGAGGGTGTCAAGGGCCGTCTGTTGAAAATGTATGCTCGCTGTAGTAAAAAAAAATACAAAAAGAAAACCAAGTGAATTAACACTTTGAATGGAACAACGTATTTGTATAAAAAGCTCTCTTGTAATAATCCTGATGTTATCAGAACTCAAGATATCAGGGTGCATTACAAATACTGTGTGAGGCCATTAAATGGCAGACTTGTAATAGATACCGTCTACTTCACTTATCCCCGGACCTAGAAGATCGTTGGGGCACAAAGAATGATTGGGAACCCATTTTTCTCAATCCTTCTCGATTTTCTGCCTCATGAAAACTTTCAAACAGCTTTTAACATGTTCAATCTGTAATGTTAACAGATCATACTGCACACTTCAAATCAAAAATAGATGGTCCCTAAACATTTGCTCCAACAAAATTGGTTAACCATTGATAAACCAGACACGGACAAAGCTAACACATGATCAGTTTATCTGTCATCCATGTCTTTACGTTTGCTATCAGGTTATGAGGTAAAAGATAAAAAGTCTACTGCATTCTTTAGTGTTAAAGATTTTTGCTGTCACCTCGCTCAAGCCTCCATTCAACCATTAAAATTCTCTAAAATTCAGTAACAATTTTTTCTTTTGATACCCATGCCATGGTCATTTAGAGACTGCAAGTTCTAAATAACGATGCAAGGAAGCTTTTAAAATTTGATATAGGTCAGTGGTATAGATGTGACAATATCATTATCAATACAATATTTTATGTGTGTATATAATTTAAAAGTGCAAATAAACTTCAGACACCCCTCCCCTCCCCACACTTACTATCCCTCCTTGGCAATTTACATGTATTTCTAATAAACAGAGGGGACACAAAAGGCAAGATTTATTTTCAGGGGAAAAAATTTGAGCCTGGCTGCCTCTCTCAACTCTCTCACAGATTCATACTGTTTACACCAATGTGCCAGACCGCACCTGAGCATTCCTGCAAAAGTCGATTTGGGCTGATCCCCTATATGTTTTAATAGAGACAAAAAGGAAGAAAAAACTAGGATTGAAAAAAGTCCTGTTATAACTGGTCCTGTTATATATGATTTCCATAATGTATATTGGAAACTATAAAAAGTTTCTTGAAACTGGTGATTGCAAAGCTAAGCAGTACCATCTAAATTCAAAATTGAAAAAAACTAGTACGCTGAAGTCATCACCCATCCTTACATACAGTAAAAATCGGGTATGTTACATGAGTGATTTAAAATAAGTGTTGAAAATATTAATTTATTAAGTATTGATGGTATCATTCAAACACTATTTCTGGTAAAAATTAAATTTAACAAACATCAGCAATGTGAAGACATTGCATCAATCTAATGTTTTAAATTATGTGTACATTTAGTGATAGGTAAATTAATCGCCTTGCTTTTCTTTTAACATCAAATATTCTTTGTAATGATATCAAAATGATTGCTTTACACACACCTGGGCCTCTGTATCTTTGGTCTTCTTCTTTGCTTGCACTGCCTCAGCAACACCGTAATTGAAGGCAGATATCTTCTGGAGATCATGTCTACGGGCATACATGCGCTCCTAACAAAGAAGGAATGAATAGTATTCCATTAACAAGATTTTTTATAAGAAATATGATCTTCAATTTCAAAGATGTAGTAGATTTTAGAAGCACACAGTGAACAAATAAAAAAGAATGCTTAATATTTAATATCAAAGTAATGTAACAATACTCAATTAATTGGTTAATTTCATAGTCAAAAGAAAAATGTGTAGCAGGGAGCAGCATAAAGTAAATTGGATATTATTTTATCTATGAAAATGATGGAAAGTCAAGAGTGGCCAGGCTATCCAAGTGCAGCTTCTGATAATTTTAGATAATTAATAAACATGAAAATAACTTTTTTCTTATTATTTCATTATTACTGTCAACGAAATATACAATTATATTGTTTTCTCTATCTCTGGCTATGCTAAAATACCTTCATTTTTTTAGACTAAATTTGTTTATATGAGTGAGAACAAATCATAATCTTAACTTGATTCCATGTCTTTTCATATATATATATACATAATTAATTCCAAATAATCTTGCAAATTTGATAGTTTTAAATTCTAAGCAAAGAATGTGTGGTGATTTTGGAATACCATTACAATTGCAAAAACTATTGTGCATACTAAAATTCAATGGCAGTAAATTTAAAATCTGTAGTTAAACATCTTAAATATAAAGTCATTAAAGTTGGCTGCGAAAAAAATACATTTTTAAGATTTCTTGATGGCAAAGACAAAATGAACCTATTCTGGAGGTTTTTAATAACTAATGTTAAATGCAGTCTATGTTCTGCTAAAATCATTTGATCAAGCTATTGAAAAGTAGGGCTGGTTCATTATATGCATTCTACAGGGTTCTAAATAATTTAAAATTCATATGGACAAAGTGGTAGAACAACGGTTAATTAGAAGACAAACTTTTACTTACATTGCTGTTTAGAAATTTTACAGTTTGCATATTTTTAATACAAACTCTTTAAATTGGCTTAGCATTTTTTAATTTTGAAAGTCTTTCTCTTATTAATCATCCTGCCGATCATATTTGTTCATACAGGATATATCAACAAAAAGATTTTAAGATGGTTATACAGATGTTAACAATTTTTCTCAATCAACACACTCTTGGCATTACAGAGGATGGAACGTTTTTTTGCACTCAGTCATTGTTCTTAAGACTTGCCTGATAGGAAAATGACTAAAGAATTATTATACTATTTTTCACTTTTTTTTTTCAGGCAATAAACTGGCACAATCATATCCATATGGTAGTCCCAATTCAATTGATTGAATGGAGCTCTATGTGATGGATATATCTGATTCCTAAGCCTTAAACACACAGAATCAATAAAAAATATATCTAGAGGAAATTCTATGCAAAAGTACAAAGTTCACTAGGTCCAAATGCAGCTAAAAATAGAACAACTCACTTGATCTTTGAGGGTCTCCTCAGCATCTTTCATGGTCTGATACTGCTGGAGGAGCCTATCCTCCTCTTCCTCTCGTCTACGGCGCTCTTCTGTAAATGATACAGGCACATTCATACGTGCCCGCTGGTGACACAAATAGCACAATTCTTGGCCAGCTGATGGGTGGCCACAAGCAGAAGCAGGAGGGCTTGGCTGCTTAGGAATAGCATCAGTCTGAAGATTCTCTAAGCTGCGTGAGCGGTGTAGAGGTGCAAGGCGTGGAGGAGTAGGTGGCTTCAAGCTAAAGATGAGTGACAATCGGAAAAAATATTACAGTAAACTGATGTTCCTTACCATCAAAGAAAAACTTCAAAGCTATGGACAGTGAAAGCTACAGCTTATAGTTTTAAACTGACATTTATTTCACTCCAAAAAATCAATACTTCTTTTCAATTTAACATTACATTCCCTCAACTGAAAAATTTCTTCCTTATTGATTTCTAAATGAAACTATATTTTTTGGGACGCATTGCTTGCTCTCTCTCTCTCTCTCTCTCTCTCTCTCTCTCTCTCTCTCTCTCTCTCTCTCTCTCTCTCTCTCTCTCTGTCTCTCTTTCTCTCTCTCTCTCTCTCTCTCTCTCTCTCTCTCTCTCTCTCTCTCTCTCTCTCTCTCTCTCTCTCTCTCTCTCTCTCTATCTCTCTCTATCTCTATCTCTCTCTCTCTCTCTCTCTCTATCTATCTCTCTCTCTCGCTCTCTCTCTATCTCTCTCTCTCCCTCCCTCCCTCTCTCTCTCTCTCTCTCTCTCTCTCTCTCTCTCTCTCTCTCTCTCTCTCTCTCTCTCTCTCTCTCTCTCTCTTTTTCTTTCTCTCTCTCTCTCTCGCTCTCTCTCTATCTCTCTCTCTCCCTCTCTTTCTTTCTCTCTCTCTACCTCTCTCTCTCTCCCTCCCTCCCTCCCTCTCTCTCTCTCTCTCACTCCCTCCCTCTCTCTCTGTCTTTCTCTCTCTCTCTCTATCTATCTCTCTCTCTCGCTCTCTCTCTATCTCTCTCTCTCCCTCCCTCCCTCTCTCTCTCTCTCTCTCTTTCTCTCTCTCTCTCTCCCTCTCTCTCTCTCCCTCCCTCCCTCTCTCTCTCTCCCTCCCTCCCTCCCTCTCTGGCTTTCTCTCTCTCTCTCTATCTATCTATCTCTCCCTCTCTATCTATCTATCTCTCCCTCTCTCTCTCTCTCTATCTCTTTAAACCATACTCACCCGCCATGAGACATCCTCACTGCTCCAGCAGAGGCACCTGCACCAACATGTCTGGAAGGTGAAGTCATAGCTGCTAGCTCTTCCACTAGATTGACACCACTTGCTGTTGCCATTGGCAGTGCCATTCTTGACCCTGAGCGAGCACCACCAACTGGATGTTTGGCTTCCACTGTAATATATATATATATATATATGGGTTTTTTTTATTTCTAATATCTCTAATATTGAAAGTATTTATTACAATCATATTATATTTGGTTCAATATAAAAGATTTTTTTGCCTATATAATTAGCTTTTAAAATTTAAAACTGGACAGTGGCTGAAAAGTCAGAATCATTAAGAATATTTTGCATAAATATTTTCTAAAATTGTTTTAAGACTGGATTTCAGCCTCAGATTTTGGACTGGAGAAGGATGGTTAAAATTGCAATGCATAAAAGTTGAAACACAAGTAGCTTCATGGGGAACTGAAAGCTTTTATCATAGTGTTGTCTTTTAGTTTTTGGAAACCATTTCAAAGTATGCATCACAAAAGAATGGCTCAGGGTTAAAATGCTGATAAAAAAGTTATGAAACTCTTAAAAAGAAGATTTGCCCTAATTTATATGGAGAGCACAAATGTAAATCCTCTTTAGCTCCTACTATCACTAAAATATTGCATCCTTAGTCCTCTAGGCAGAGGAATGAATACTCTGACTCATTTAAAATTTATCAGGACAGGGAAACTATATCTTTCTTTCACAGCCACTTAGCTCAATTTTTTCCTGTTTCTTCTAACAAATAGGCCCAAATCCAGATGAGATAGAACAAGAGTCGTCACATGATTTTTTAATGCTAAGTAATCTCTCGGGCAATTTTCACCCAGACCCAAAGAGCATATTAAATGTGTCTGTTCGAAAGTCTCTTCATAAGGTAAACTACTAGACATTGATATTGTTTTATGTAGACAATATAGCTTCAAAAGAATAGTAAGCTAACTGACAAAGACTTGGAGTTGCAAAATGAGTACAAAGTGTGGTAGATAGCTTACCCTTACTTTGGTGTTGAATCATCTAAAGCAACAGGTTTTTAAAAATTCTTATGCTTCATTGTACAACCTTTCAAATATCTTGCGGCTATGTTTGAGCTCATGGAAACAAACAGCATGAACCATTGTATGCCAGCTAGGGTTATTTATTTATTTTGGGTTTTTTTTTTAAATAAAATTAAGAGAGCCACCACATTTAAGTTTTAGTCTTTCATTCAAAATAACAAAACCAGGGCCCTATACTTAAAATTTGCATCAATGACCATTTTTTCTGTATGTCTTGTAAGTTGAACTATCTTATCCTTCTTTATTTGTTCATCAAACTATATGTAAAATCATTGATTATCGGTTGGTTTGATTGTTCTTTTTTTTTTAAATGAAATATGCTTTAAGCTACTCTTGCAGAGAAGCTTAAAGCCTACAAGTACTATAGTCTAAAACTCTAAAATACCTTCTGTTGGACAGGGCTCCTGTGAGAAATTTGGTTGAGCTTCTACATCTGTTGCAGCGTTGTCTTCTCTCATAATATTGTCAACTGCGTTGGTGGTTGCGAAATCTGTATCTGGACCCTCCATCCCCTCAGTAGCAGCAACTTCATCTCCTGGTGCTCTTTGCTCCTCATCATCATCTCTAGCATGGAGATGCATGCTTTGGCCTATTGGATAGCCATCACCCTGATTTGGTAGAATGCATGGTTCTTCCTCCACAACAGGTGTGAGATTACCATTGGGATTTGAGTTGATCCTTTTGTAAAAAGATGTAATAACAAGGATGTGAACACAACGTTGATAAATGTGCAGCAGAAATGCCAGAATTAAGAGAAAAAAATACAGTCTACAGCAAAGGTCATGACAACTTATTTATTCATCGAAACCAATAACGTTTCCAATGCTATTCTAGGCTCACATTTTTATTTCACTGCATCAAAATTTGCTAACTACAACTTCTGAATTAAAGAGCGTCTACTATGAAAATAAATTCTTTCCACTCCAAAGTTTTCAGTTTTAAGATAAGCATTGATTTCATAGGATAAAACATGTTCGAGTTAATTTCTCTGATCACCTAACAAATTTTTCAAATATGATATAGTGCTAAGGGTAGGCATGAAATAGTTTCAATATTTTAATCTTATAAAACTGACATTATATATTAGGATACATGCCTATACTCTAAACCAAACAAGCATAAACAAATTAAAGGAAACAGTGGCTTATAAGTAAAACACTTCTTTATTTGAGGTTTTTATTCAGTTTACAATTTAATCATATTGACTCACTTTGGTAGAATAAGTGTGTTGCTAGAATGAGCACGAGATGACATTCTATCTGACATGACAGAATCCACAGTCCCAACGCGCTGTTGGAGAAATGATAAAAATCATACTACACATGGATAGAGCTTATGTTCATCATATCACTGATTATTATTATTATTATTATTATTATTATTATTATTATTATTATTATTATTATTATTATTATTATTATTATTATTATTATTATTATTATTATTATTATTATTATTATTATTATTATTTTCATCCTTGCCATTGCCATAAAAAATTCTTCATCATCATCATCATCATCATCATCATCATCATCATATTATTATTATTATTATTATTATTATTATTATTATTATTATTATTATTATTATTATTATTATTATTATTATTATTATTATTATAATCATCATCATATCATCATCATCATCATCATCATCATCATCATCATCATCATCATCATCATCATCATTATTATTATTATTATTATTATTATTATTATTATTATTATTATTATTATTATTATTATTATTATTATTATTATTATTATTATCATTAATTATTATTATTGCTAAGAAAAATAACAGAACATATTCTGAGCTTCTTCAAAGTAAACCTATTGCAAGGACAATGTCTGAGTCATTATGGAACATTTCTAGAGATGTCCCCTGATCAAAAGGAAACACAATTCTGTAAGAAACAGATTCACTGAGATTTAACAGTGAAGGAGGCACCATCTAGTGGTATAATGTATGTAACTTTATTGAAAACTGAAAAAGAAAAAGAAAGGGATTGAGAAACAGTTGCAATCAGTGGGAAGTTTAAGCAGATGATCAATAATGTTTTATGATTTGCTCAGCTTGTGGTTTTATATGAAAGCAGAATGTAAGATATGCACAGCTGCAAAGGAGGAAAATACCTGGATCTGATTAAAGAATTAGAAGAATCTGTCTACTTAGCCAAATTTATGTTTGCCATAAATTTTCGCCAGAATATTTCGAATACTTTCACTTTAATTAGAAATATCTTCAAAAAGAAAGTTTTTTCATTTTTTGCAACAAAGAGCAAAGGCTCTAAAACTGCAAGCTAAAAGAGTTCTCAATTGGAGCATGAGGGAAAAGTGGTTACATATATGAAATTGCTCTCATCATCACAAGCTCTTTTTTCTGAACTAGTAAGATACATGAATTAGTAGCCTATTGAACTTGATCAGATACATAAGCGATACAGAAAAATATTTGAGAGGTTACACATACTGGGTATGGCCTGATCACCTTAAAGTGTCATGAATTCATTACAATGTTTTGTTGTCCAATTTTACTACTACTACTACTACTACTACTACTACTACCTCTACTACTACTACTACCACTACTACTACTACTACTACTACTACTACTACTACTACTACTACTACTACTACTACTACCACTACCACTACTACTACCACAACCACTACCACTACCACTACCACTACCACTACCACTACCACTACCACTACCACTACTACTACCACTACCACTACCACTACCACTACGACTACCACTACCACTACGACTACCACTACCACTACCACTACCACTACGACTACCACTACCACTACCACTACCACTACTACTTCTACTACTACTACTACTACTACCACTACCACTACCACTACCACTACCACTACGACTACCACTACCACTACGACTACCACTACCACTACCACTACTACTACTACTACAACTACTACTACTACTACTACTACTACTACTACTACTACTAAAACTACTACTACAACTACAACTACCACTACTACTACTACTACCACTACTACTACTACTACTACTACCACTACTACTACTACTACTACTACTACTACTACTACTACTACTACTACTACTACTACTACTACTAATACTACTACTACTACTACTACTGCTACTACTACTACTACTACTGCTACTACTAATACTACTACTACTGCTGCTGCTGCTGCTGCTGCTACTACTACTACTATAATTATCATTATTATTATTATTATTACTATTAATATTATTATCATTATTGATTTTATTATCCTTCTTCTTCTAAAACTTACTTTTATTACGATTAATTCCAATACGTTGACTATTAAATAAACATAAAATATGATATGCAGAGAATAAAAGTACCATGCAATTAAATCCAATAATAAAAGAATTCTAATAAAAAAAAATTTACATTCATCATAGAGTCCACGAGTTTGCCAGATGAATCCATCTCATTTATGAATTCTTTATAGAATTTCATCTTCACCCTGCTTTCTCGAATGGTAAGGCGTCCAATGCCCGAGAAACATAATTCAATGTTTCGATTGGCAGCCAAAGCACGGGAGACAGAGCTTATGATTTCTCTCACACATCTTTCCACTGTATCTCTATCAAATGGACTTTCAAAAGATACTGATGCAAAGTTTAAAGGCAGGACTGGGATTGAGCCTGAAAGGAGATACAAGTTTCAAATAAAAAAACGACCAAAGTTAAGAAAGAGATTTATAAAGTAAATCATCTAGTATGATAGTTTAAACTCCTACACAGTGGATCCATTTACCTCATATGTTCTTCAAGTCCCAGCATTTGACCTGTGACTTGATGTCGCATTGATGGAAGATACCCCTAGGTCTTATTTATTGCTAACATTATATCCATTGGTGCCACAGTGCTTGTCTTACAGCACTTCTGGTATGTTCCCTACTCATTGTTATTAATATTCACTTGATATTTTATAGTTGCAATAAAAAGGTTTCATCTTTCACTTAGCCATTCAATGTCTTCCAGCGCACAAGCTTTATTTCACATTCATTTACTAAGGACCCTTGAGAAAGAATAAATGAAGAGGTACATTATTCCACAAACAAAGCGATAATTATTGGTATAAGGTGCATCATCAAGGCGCGCCTGGTCCCAACACACTTTAACGCAAGCCATTGTGTTTGATATCTCACCTCAAATTAACGAGGCAACTTACATTTTTAGTTAGACAGATCAACTCTGTTTTTGGGGTCTATCTAGAAGTAATTATCTGAGTTAGCAGACAAAAATTCAGTATAGAAGTAAATAAATATTTAGATTAGGGAAAAGGCCCACTTCATACTTTGTTGCTTTTTTTTTACCTTGCAGGTCTGGTTTCTAATAAAAATTGTCTGTATTCTGCAAAACTTTATTTTCTTGATTAAGTAAAGCCATTCATTTTTATGGTAATCAATCTGAATATTTCAAGAAGAAATTCAAACCAATTCTAAACTGCCTACAAATGTAAAGAAGTTTTTCAAAATTACACTTACTCAGTTTTTCTTCCTAGCTTTCTTGTTATAACCATATAGAATATTCAACTTAATCGACAAATGACAGTCAAAAAAACACTTTTTGGTGCTTTTGTATTTGTCATTATTCTTAAAACTCTTATGCTTTGTATCAATCAAACATCGCTTAAACAGCAAACAAGAGTCCTTATTAAAAAAAAATAAAAAAAATAGATAGAAATTAAGTATTATGTAGTTCATGCATATGAGCAGGCAAATTAAATAATAATTTCTATGACCTTTGTAGAACATAAATTCTAACAATAAATTAAAAAATTTTTTAAAAAATCACATACTTTAAAAATGTGTCGAAACAACATATACCCATTTGCACAAACAATGCTCTCACCTGGCACATGATATTTCTGAAACTGAAGCCCATGAGTTTGAGCAAACTTCTCAGAGACATTGAATACTGGCCTCTGAGTAAGGACAAATTTATTGTTCCCAATTTCAAGTTTCTTCTGAGATATGGAAAAAATTCCAAGGCCTGGAACTTGAACTCCCTGTGGAGGCAATATGAAAGAAACAAGCTTAAAACGTTTTTTACCTTAGAGTTAATGTAAAATATACCTCCTTATACTTTACTAGACTGCTTCCCATACCATTAAGGACTACCAGTATAGAAAAGAGTGATCCTATGGATACGGCTGAAAATGCTTTTCTCCATATCTCAAAAGTACAAAAATTATTTCAAATAATAAACAAAGAAAATGCCACTTCTGATGTTTACATCATCTGATAAAGCCTTTGAAATCAAACTAACGTTATAGTATGTAATAATTTAGGCTTTATGAACCATTTTTACATAAATCTGAAAATATAGGAGAAATAAAAACAGTTAAAGATTAAATGTAAATTTTACTTTCAGTGTAATATGGTACACATGAATACTCAATTTTTCTGGAAGCCGAGACAAGAACAATATTAAAAGAAAAAGCCAAAGAGAAAACCAGAAATAAAACTTTTCACACAAATTCAAAAACTGTTACCTTTTGTTGAACCATCTGTTTCTCAATATATCCAGAGACATTTTCCCATACGCTCGACACATCTGTAGAAAATGATTCTTTTTGTAGGATTAAAGTTTTGTCTATATTGGGATTTCAAGTTGCAAAATATAGAAAATAAATGATGATATTTTACGTGTAAAAATGCAATATCCACCACAGTTATCTACTAGCTCAATGCTAACCAGATTGGGGTTGTTAGGTCATGACACTCCCAAGGAGATCACCCTAACCAAACAACCGCTGAATAGTGCAACTAGAATATCGTGTCACAGATGCCTCATCTAAAATAATAAAAATCTAATGGTTATAGACTTGAGTTCCTAATAACTTGATTTTTATGAAAGAAAAAAAATGAGCTGAATGGGTGTATAACTACACATTAATATATTTCATGTTCATTTTCTATTAGTAAATATATTTTAATCTATCTATCTAAAGACCATAATTAATTAGTCTTCAAAAAATTCATTGACAAAAGACAACAGAAAGACAAATTTTTCCTAAATTTTCACAAAGTTTTGACAGATAAGTAGCATTTTCAAAAAAATTTCAAGAAAGTTTAAAAGATATTGTCATTATAAAGAGCTTATCTATGCTGAATGATCTCAACTCTCAATTTCATGCCCCCATGAAAACTATCCCTCTATTTCATGTGTTTCTAAGAGATCTAAAACAAGTTTAATAAGATCAGAGACAAGAGCAACAAATTTTTCTTTCAAAATTGTTTCTGTCTCAAAGGCCGTCTTTATTCTATATTATAATTTTTCCTTCCTACTTCCTCTGCATATAGTTCTCCCTATTTTGTTTGCTAGGGATACAAGCCCCTAGTTTTTTTTTCTACTTCTTTATCTCTATTGAGGCTATATCAGCCCCACAGCCTATTTCAAGGCAAGAGAAAATTTTGCAGTCCTTACTATCCTTTCTCTTGTCCAACTTTTTACTAAGTTTTATCGCCTGAAATCCAAAGTATGCCATTTTTTTTATAAGCAACCAAAAGAGAGAAAGTCTCCTCAGCCATACTTTTCAAAGCTGCTACAGCTTTTGGATTGTGCCTGTTTGATCCCACATGTTACACGAGGCTGTTTGTTACAGTTGGCTATGGAAGCTACTAGAGATCAATGTCTGGAAATGAATTTTTGTTGTTATGGGCAGTCTATCCCATGAATTAATTAGGCTAAGACGTAGATGCCGTGTTCACAACAAAAACAACAACAAAGAGCAAGCATCTCTTGGTGAATACCACCATTTGTTCACACAATTTAATTCCGACCGTGATAGTTTTTATGCCTACATGAGGATGATCATAGAAACATTAGGTTAAATCCTACCACTTGAAGAAGACTTGGTACTGACCTATTCTTTCAAAGGATTAACTTGTAGTAAGACAAACAAACAAAAAGACTCCTCAGACAGAGAAACCAACACACAATTTTGAAAAAAGTTTTTGTTGTTTACGTCCTTGTTCCTACTTGAGGGATGTGAATGAAACCCACAAACAGAACAAAAATAATAAATAAAAAAAAATAAATATATATATATATATATATATATATATATACATATTATCTGTCTCCAGAACTAAATGAGACCGTTCTAAAAGAGAAACTCTACTTTATGTACCTGAAGTTGACATTACAGGCTTTTGTGTTAGTATATTATTTGTAGACTCAGCACGGTCTATTATAACCATGAGAAACGGAAAATTATAGATTTGGTGAGTTTTTGCCAGTGCCAACTCCCGACTGACATACATTGCCTAGTCTGAACTGTTCTCTTTTGCACCTTTGCGACTAGTTGTGGCTTTTAAGACACACAGAGAAGTCATTGATGGTCAGATGCTCATCAAAAGATGTCCACAAAGCCTCAGTGTCTCAGGCACATTTCACAACTTTTTCAAATATTGCATTCACTAGTTTCCTCCTAGGGCACAAATGTGTTGTGCGTATATACTACAGAGTTTTTGTCAAAGAATGTCAAGAAAGTTGTAATCAGTATTTACTTAATGATATACACAGGAGATTGCACGAATTGGAATTCAAATAGTCACTTTTTGGTTCTTTTTTTTTTTTTGCTCTAGATTTCATATTTATCTAGAAAAAAGAATTAAAATAAAAAAAACCACATATCTGATTTACAAACCCATACGAAAAAAATTGAATGCTTTTCACATTTAAAACAGTTTTCATACTTCAAAGCCAGAACTTGGTACTTGAGGCTCCCACATGAGGAAAACAATTAGACCAATTTTGCTTTTTAGAATTGACACAACCACCTCTTCTTGATAACTTCATGAGTGAAGTTTTGGGCAAATCAATTGTTCCAATTAATTCAAATCCGTTTTTTTTTTCCAATGAAAAAAAATTATGCGTCTATCATTAAGTACATCTCAGAAACACAAAAAAAGGATAACATAACTGATTATGAATATGAGGCAACAAAGTATTAAATACTGGCGAAAGAAATGGATTTACTGCTGATAGGAAATGGTACCACATCGCTTTTCTAATCTGGCGTGTTTAACAGCCCAGATCTAAATTAAGCTGAGTGTGCAGTGCATGGTTCTCAAGCATAGTGCCTCTGAACAGCCCTGCCTTATTGAATTAAAACAATTGTGTGAGGAAAAAAATGAAAATAGTTTTATTTTAAATGTTGCAATGGCCTAAATACCTGGAAATGTATATAATGGACAGCAAGAGCATGTGCAATTTTAAAATAAGGTTATGAGGACAAGAGCATTTCGAATCCTTGGAACATTAGAGAGACTAAAATGTTTGGTTGAATTTAATCAATAGAGTATGGTATGAAGAACATAATTTAAAAAATTATAATATCCACCTTCAGGGTCAAAAGGATATTAAAGCTGTACAATTCAGGGACATGACTAGCCTATAATTGTGAGCATAGGATTTTTTTTTCAATGTCTGAGGAAAAATGAAATGAGACTTTTTCAAAGAAAAGAACAGTTGTATAAAAGTAAACTCAAGGTATTGATTTAATATTTAAGTCAAATAGAAGAAAAAGGTTTTCTTACAATAGTTCTAGTTTGACCAGTTGAAGGCATGGTATGTAGGTGTAAATTCATACATGACTCGGTTTTCTTTTCAACCTGATTATTATTTTAACTAAGCCTTTGCCTCATTCTGCCACACTGAAATTTGTAATTAAGGTCTCCGCAAAGCTTTAAGTAAAACGGGATGAGGTGGATTTTAGGCAAACATTGGTTGCGCTTTTGACTTACCACTTTCAGACAGAGAGTCTTTGATGGTAGAAAAACGCCCCTTTGTGGCGTTAGCCAGAAGTCCTTGAGTACCGTCTGTCATTTTGAGTTCTGAAGCATTACATGCCACAAATACAGAAAACCAATTTTGAATCTATATTAGGCAGCCATTAAAAGTGTCTCCGACTGGGCACTGTACTGACAACGTTGCTATGGTATTGACTGGAGCACTTGCCAAACAATGCAGAGCTAGATCTAGATATCTAAATTACTTCAGAGTTAAAAAAAAAAATTAAAATCTTTTAGTAGAATCTAAAATATAGCAGGCGGGCTGAAATGATAGAAAAGTATTCAACTGGAATTAATTGAGTGAAGAATAAGTAATGATCACTATTTCGAAACTTTCTTTTGAGACTAGTTTCATACATAGTTCTCAAATTCTCGCTGGCCCAACTTCGTTGATTAAACGAAAAGCGCATTTATCGACTACCGAGAGAAAGACTTGGGCTTGGCTTAGCATAGACCTTACCTACCACTATAATGGACGTTAACCTTCACAAATCTGGAAATCCAGGGTGGGACTACAGTAAGTTTTCAAGTGATAATGAGTTTCACTAGGCTATTGAAAAGTCTTTATTTATCTGTAGGCTTCAGGTTAGATCAAGATCACAATAAATGTAAAATGTTTTTCATTATTTTTCATTTTTACGCTTTATGAATACCACAAAATAAGAGGTCAGAGGACAAAGGTTATTCTGGTCGATAAAACGCCTTGATGGGAAATAATGATGACTACCATAACCATTGCTGAAAGTAGACGCAAACAATAGAAACAAAATCTGATTTAAGTAATGTTGTGTAGCTTTTTTAAACAGGCAGAAGAATGTTATTGATGGATTTGATAAACTTTGTACAATACTACATGTACACTGTCCACATAATACACCGTTTTACAAATCATCTCCCCTTTTTTGCCATGGTTGAAAAAACTACAAAAACCAACAACTTTTATAACTATGTATTTTTAGATCAATAAAATCAGAAAAGAATATATCTGCATTGTAGTTTCATATTATTCGCCTGCTAATTTTCTAATATCATGATAAAACTAATTTGGAAATATGTTGTTTTTAACTCCCAAACACTTAAAAACTTACTGAAGCTCCCCCACCAAAAAAAAAAAAAATGATAGTAGTTAGTACATTACAATTGATAAAGAACCTTTAAAAATAATTGCATGGAGGGGAGGGGGGTGATGAAAAAGAATGTACATGTTTAAAAGTGCCTTGTTATCCCCACGAAAAAATGTCAAGTGTAGAGAAAATATGCTATAGAGAGTATCCTGACTTAGGTTGACCTGTAAGTGAGAGCTGCGCAAACAAATCATATGTTGAAACGCTGTCTGTAATATAATTTTTTTTTTTACTTTTTATCTTTGCTCCCCACCCCTATCTCTCTCTCTCTCTCTCTGTGCTTCTGTCTCTCCCTTTCTCTCTCTCATCATACAAGGAATTACGGTCTTTTTTAGATAAATAAGACTGTTTTCCTATTATTTTTTTTAGACCAATTAACTTTTGAGATATCATCATATAATTTGCCAACAGCTTTTTTGGGTTTGGGTGTTGAAGCAATTTTTGCACCAATCATGATCCTTGAAATTAAGTTTTTTAACCTATCATATTTGCCCACTAAGGCAGTTTGCAGCTTGAAGCACCAGCTGGACAATACAAACTTAACATTCAAGCACAAATGAATTTACACCTTTCATCTACTAAAAATGTTCGGGAAAAAAGGCAAATAAACATTTGATTTACTTTGGTTAAACAGTTAAAAAATTTAACAATTAGTATTGACATTAGTCAGGATAGCCACCAGAAATAAATGAATTACTTATCAAAAAATTAAAGTTGCTTTTATTTAACAGCAGAGTACACAGTACCGTTAATGGATGATATTAATTTCCTAGAAAAAAAATTAAGAGAGGCAAATTATTATGAATAGCCATATTACCATTCTATCTCAGTCTACAAATAAGGATGATTTGTTTGCATTAAAAACACATATCTAACAAGCCTCTAGTTTTTTTTTTTTTTTCTCATGTAAGCCTACTGCAAAAAGTCTTTGAGTAGATCTTATTTGAAAATATTCTGTGTTTTGGCATTAAAATTTTAAGGGTTTTTTGTTGCACTGATTTTTGCCCATCTGGTTTATGCTGTGCTTGCGAGTTTGAAGTCTTTGCGACACTCTTCAGATGGCTGTAGGCAATCATTGGAGACTGAGGTTGACATTTGAAGGCAGGAAATGTTTTTAGTGAATGCATTGTGAACATCATTCAAATATATGCACTAACAGCAACTAGCAGTGATGAGGACATAGAAAAATTTTATGAAGATCTAGAGCAAGCAAGGCGCAATGTAGATAGTTTTGGAGATTTTAATGCAAAAGTAGGAGAGGGGAGAGAAGAAAATATTGTAGGACCCCATGGACTGGGCATCAAAACAGGGAGAAAAACGAATTTGAAGGTGTCATACCGACATCCTTATTATAGGAAATACATTGTTTCAGCAATTAACAAGAAGAAAAAGGACACGGAAAAGCTCAGGAGACAGATGCAGAAACAGGTCAATTTCATCCTGATCAGTAAAAGATTTAGAAATACGCTTCTCAACAAAGACCTGTCTCGGAGCAGACTATTATTAGTGATCATATTCAGTGGCTGCTAAATTGAAACTGAAACTTGAGAAAACTCTAAATCAATCTAAAAATATCAAACTTGACTTAGTGTTATGAAAATCCAACCAGACCCTTTGAGAAAAGTTTTGTGCGGCAGTCAAAGTGAATTATAAGTCATAGGAGAAGTTGAGGAAGTTGACCAAAAACAGGTTAAGTTCAATCAAAGTAGCAGCCAAGGAACTGAAAGTGGAACAAATACCAAGAAATAAAAGGAAAAAAAACGACAGAGGATATTTTAGAAGTTGAAGAAGTGGACCAACAACAGGTTAAGTTCAAAGTAACAGTCTGGGATCCGGGAGTGGAACAAATACCAAATTTCGAAAAGAAAAAAAAAGTGGATGATTAAGGATATTTTGGAACTGATGGAAAAGAGAAAGCAAGTTATAAATAATAGGAAAAATAAGAGACATTGCATGAGCAAATTAAAAAAAAAAAAAATATGATGAAGCCAAAGAGAAGTGGTTCAATAACAAGTGCACAAACAATGAGTACAAAATGTAGAAAAACATTTTAAAAAATGCTCATAAAAAAAAAATAAAAGTAAAAAAAATGATGACATCATTTTGGAAAAAGAAAAAATCTTAGACAGACCAGCAGAATAAGTAAGTGAACTTTCTGAAGACAACAGAAAGAATTACAATCATACAACATAATGAAGCACAGTTTTGCTGGTCCTCCTATCATAAAAGCTAAGATCCAGACTGCAATCTGAAAGATGAAATTAGGCAAAACAACAGGCCCAGACAGTATATCAGTGGAACTTTTAGAAGCTCTTCAAAACTGTGGAATAGAAAAGATCATGACATTACTCAACGAAATCTATAATATAGATCAAATTCCACCAGACATCTCCAAATCTATATTTATAACACTACCAAAGAAACCAAGGGACAACAGAGTGTGAATTACATAGAACAATCAGTTCTAAAATACTTTTAAGAATCATTATGAAGTGAGTCCAAAACAAAACCAAATGAAAAATAGCTTGCAAAAAAGGTGGCTTTGTGGAAGGAAAGATACAACAAATGATGTCCTTCAAATTATTATTAACTGAGCTCTGGAAGCAGAAAAAAAAAAAAAACGAGCTTGGAATTGAAGTACAAAAAAAGTATAACAGTGCTTCATTGAGTACACCATGGCAATTTGGCAGAGTGCGACATGATGAGATAATCATAAGACCTATACAAATGAAGGTAGATCTACGAGTGATCAAAACCATTTTACTGGGAACAGACTGCACTAATGGGAGTTGATGAGGAAATCAGCTCATTTTAAAAAAATAAAGTGCAGTGTCAGGCAAGGATGTGTAAATTTCTTCACACCTTTACTCTCTCTCTATAGTGAAATTATAGGGAAACTTTGAAGGATACCTCGGAATTAAAGTAGGAAGGCACAACATAAACAACTTGAGATAATTATGTGGATAACACTGTATTACATGTAATTACAGAAAAAAAAAGAAGACTTGCAACAATTATTAGATATTGGTGAAGAAGAAAGCAGAAAGAAAGAATTGGCATTGAATAGCAAAAAATACACAAGCAATGGTCTTCAGTCGAAATAATGAGTGCTCACAGATCAACGTGGTCATCAGTGGGAATAAACTCAAACAAAGGGATGAATTCAAATAATTTGGAACTTTCATATCAGGTGATGGTCGCAACATTACTAAAATTGAATCAAGAATAGCGCAAGCAAAAAAAAAGTTTTCGAAGAATGAAATCACTGCTATATAGTAAACACATCTCCATTCACACAAGAAGTGCCTTGGAGTGCTATATCGAACCCATTCTGATGTATGGATGTAGGTTTGGCAATTTCAAAAGAGTTTACAAAAGTAACAGGAGGCAGTTGAAATATTGTTCGTAAGGAGAATGTCATGAATCTCATGGACTGCAAAGAAATCAAAGGAAACAATGTTAGGAGAAGTCAACAATGGACAAGATAAGTCATAAAAAGAATATATAAATGCCTTTTTTGGCCATGTAATGAGAAGAAAGAAACTAGAACATCTTGTGACAACTGGAATGATCAAAGGAAAAGGCAGTTGGGGAAAAAAGGTGTGTGATGGTTAAAAAAAGTGGCTAAAAGCAGGTCATGTGACAGATGCACTGAAAGCGAAGAGGGATATAGACATGTGGAAGGTTATGATCGGCCAATGTAAAGGACAGGGCACCTGATTGATTGATTGAATGTGAGAAGATATCCTTTCTGACGTTTAATTTATGTAAATTTTTTTTTCAATTGTACTATCAACTTGCCTTGAAATTATACCCATATAGGTGTTTAGCACGAAATGTCATTATGCTTTATCAACAGATGAATCCTTATTTAAAAGTATTAGAATCAACCTCTCAGCTGTGAAAGCCAGAGCTGCAGAAATTGGGATTAACAGATCTGTAAAGAAGCAATGGCAGGTAGGAATATGTGCTTTCTTTCATCTGTGACAAGTGTATATCAAATATGCATTCAAATGTAGTGCATTTTAATTTTGGCTTTTTTCTTTAGCAAAGCATGTATGACCTATACCTTTTATTTTAGACCTGATGATTTTTTTTTAAATATTGATTTAAATATTGATTAAGAATGATGGTGTGACATACTTATGAAATTTTCTTATTTTATGATATAATCAATCTATTTTAAATAGCCAACTACTGTATAAAACCTTTCTTTTGTTTGAAGACAAACAACACATTGCTTTTTCAAACTTTATTTACTCTGCAAATTAACTTATATTTATGAATTACAAATATACCAAACAACCTCTTTCTGAAATCTGTTCAAGTTTTCATAATGAATTGAAGCCAAAGTAGTATCCAACGGACATGTTGTGCATATCAAACCAACCTTACCTGACAAAAAGAAATATTTAAAAAAAAAACTCCAATGTTAACAAACTATCATTGAAAACATCAATCAATGTCAATGATCAAGATTGGAAACCTTTTATTCTTTAAGAATATGGTACTCATAGATTGAAACAAAGTGGCCTTGAGAATAAGCACACTCAGAGTTTTGTTTGATTATGCATGCAATTTATAGAGACAGGCTGTTAAATTCTCTACCCTAAGATTATGAAAAGATGAAAGTTCAAATTTACCAACAGAGGATTGTAACAGCTTTTTTCTGTTTGCCTCACCAAATAAAGTCATTATTTATCGTTGTTATATGTGACTTCAATTAAAAAACAATAAAATAAAATAAAATTTTGCCCTGAAATCTTGCTGAAAAGCTGGGATCAAGGCCTTAAAGTAATTGTTTGCTATTTTTTTTTCTTTCAAGTTATATGAAACTTGAAAATGAATTGAGATGGAACTTTAAGTTAAAAGACCTGCCTTCAACCCTTGTCAATATGCAGGCTGCTTGGCAACTCAGAGCATTGGCTTGCATTGATTTAACAACACTGGCAGGGGATGACACTCCAGTCAATGTTACCAGGCTATGTGTGAAGGCAGCACATCCTATCAGCAAGGATATTGTAAAAATGCTCAATATGAATGAAAAAGGTATTTCTACAACCTTCAACTTTAATGTGTGCCAAGCAATTTTAACTCAATGTATTCCATAGCCCTATAAATTATGAGATTAATAATATAATATTTAGTCAAGCAGCAGCAGTAGACTTAGGCTATCATAAATGTACTCAGGGGACAGCTGTCTTGGGTTTAGCATCAGGAGGTTAGATCTAATTTAGAAACAAAGCTCAATTTTTTAATATTTTTGTCTCATTCAATATTGATAATCATCTTTGAGAGATACTCTTATCAAGAAGACACAGAGTTCAATGAAAAATTAGTGCATCATAAATTCCAGCTTATAAATGTACAAGCACTATCATTGGATCATCCTCAGTTTCATTTAAATTTCATTTGATATCTATGTAACCAAATGATGAAATTTTATACCAATTTGCTCATTACAAAATTTAAATATACATTAGTTTTGTAGAAAGCTTTATTCATCTTTTTGTTTAAATTGGCTAGATAAAACATAACAGTGATATGATTTTTAAGGCTGTTTATTCTTGTAACAATCTGGGATTTCATTTACGCATTGAAGAATTAGCACAGGTACATCAATGAAACATTCATATGATAAAAACCACTACATGAAATTAATTACTATGCAGTATATATGGTCAAGCAATAGAGACTACTGTATCAAAAACCATTGAAGAAATACCAAAACAAAAACAATACAGACTGTGGAATAAAGAAGTCAAAGACCTGTCAGAGAAACAAAAAGACTTAAGGATACAAATCCAAAACTGCAAACAGGAAGAAAAGATCAAAGAACTAAAGAAAGAAAGAAATTATGTTTTGCACAACATAAGAAGAAAAAATAGCGAAACCAAAGAAAAACATCTCGACCATTTAATACAAGAAATTGACAACTCTAAAAGCGATGGTGGTATGTTCAAGGCCATAAAAGTGTTGAACAGAAAACAGTTTACAAATCCACAAGTTAATGATAAGGACGGGAAGAAAGTAACAAGCCCAACGGAAATCCAAAACATCATAACGAAACATTTTAAATCCAAATTCAGAGACGAACGTACAGAAGACATTCAGCCATTTAGTGGGCAACCCCGTGCACTTAACAACCCAATCAGTGAAAAAGAAGTTAGACAAAGCATAAAACAGCTAAACAATGGATGCGCTCCTGGAGAAGATAATATATGTAATGAATACCTTAAGTTCGCACCGGAAATTCTTGACAATCAAATCACAATGATAATAAATAAGACATTCGAGAATCATGAAGATCTAGACATCAACAAGGGAATCCTGGTAGCGCTACCCAAGCCAGGAAAACCAAAAGGACCACCACAAAATCTGCGCCCTGTTACGTTGTTGAACTCTATAAGGAAAGTGCCTTCAACTATCGCTCTAACTAGAATAAGGCCTGCTGTGGAAAACTATATCTCTTGGAGTCAAAGTGGCTTCAGGCCTAACCGTAGTACGTCTGATGTAGTATGGGCCCACAGATGGATCTCAGCCAAGGTTCTCAATTATGCGGACATCGAAATAGACATCACAGGGATAGATATGTCTGCGGCATTTGACACAATTGATAGAAAACAGCTACTGCAATTATTGACAAATCTTGTCACGGAAGACGAAAAGCGAATAAAACAATTCCTGCTGAGCAATACAACACTCAACGTCAAAATCAGCGGCGCCAACACTGAAGAACCCTTTCTCACAAACATAGGCACCCCTCAAGGAGACAGCCTAAGTCCAGTACTTTTCATCATCTATCTTGAACAAGCACTGAAAAATGTGAGATCAACGCTCGACAGCCCATCAAACACAACAGAGGCACATCTTCCTAATGAGATAGCATATGCTGACGACATAGACTTTATTGGCAACCAACCAGTGAATGTGAAAAAAATATAAGAAACACTCAAAGTTCACAAACTCAAAGTCAATGTAGACAAAACGGAGCACACCTCAGTAAGAAAACATTCAGAGGAATGGAAAACATCAAAGAAAGTGGGTTCACTGCTTGGCAGTAAAGAAGACATAGTACACAGAAAACACCTATCAAACATAGCATTGAACAAGATGGAACAGATATGGCACAGAGCGGACAAAACCAAGCAGCGCACAAGAATTAAGCTATATAACACCTTAGTGAGGTCAGTTCTGTTATACAATTGCGGCACATGGGCACTGACCAAAACAGACGAAGAAAAGTTGGACTCTTTCCATCGAAAACAGCTGCGCAGGATTCTGGGAATTCGATACCCAACAAAAATTTCAAATAAGTCCCTCTACAAAAAATGTGAACAAACCCCAATTTCTTTGGAAGTGTTGCAAGCAAGGTGGAGGCTGTTCGGTCATGTACTTAGGCGAGAACCATCGATCCCTGCCAACAAAGCTATGGCATTCTATTTCCACGACAAGGCCAAGTGAGCCAGAGGTAGGCCGATCACCACACTCCCAATGACTCTCAATAACGATCGCAAGATACTGCAAAATCGGAGCATCTCTCTCACATCACAAAAAGACCTGGAAACAATAAGAAAGATTGCAGAAAGAAGACAAGAATGGACTACCTTCACCGCAGACATAAAGAAGGCTGCCGAAGCTGCGAGGTCGGACGACACTCCTAGCGGAAGGCCTTTATAATAATAAAAAAATAATATATGGTCAATTATATTTGTGGAAAATTCATGAAAGAAAAATTGAAAAAAGTATTAAACAGTGAAGGCAAAAATAAAAGAAAGAAAATAAACAAAAACCACCTAGCAGCATCTGTATAGTTTTTAGCTGAAGATTCTTTGGTTTTTGAGATCTCTACAATGGTTAACATGCTATACAAGTGGTTCGGCAGGTCAGATGAAATGCCACATGTTCGGAGGGTAGGCTTAAGAGATCAAAGAAAGCTTGCATCTGAACTGAAAATGTAATTTTCTTGCCTGTAACTAGGCATGCCCAATACATCAGGAGTTTGCCTTTCCTATTGATGCTTTATGCCAGGAAATTGAACTCAAGCAGCATGAACTGATCCTTTAGAAGTTTCAACTTTAAACGATATGATGAAGCTTTTGAGAAAAAGGTCCCAAGTCAGGCTGAGATATTCTTCCTTTTTTTGCTTCACTCCATCTTGAAAATATCCTAGAAACACATCGCTCTTCCCTAACTGCATATTCTCTGAGACCTCAATTTTAGATACCACAAGAAACTTGAAAAAATAACTTTTGATCTCAGACATGACTAAAAAACAAATGTCACTTTAACAGAGTTATGGAATTTATGAAAGAAAAGTACAGGGAACAAATAAGAAATGATAAAACAGCATAAAGGTTGTTTTGGCCTTGATGAATTTCAACAGAACAGAGGAAGACAAGAATCTTGAGGAAAAGAGGATGGAAATCTAATGATCTGGACTTTCCTCAGATTGGTCAGGATAAAAGAGCAGTTTAGATGATTACTAACATAAACATTTAACTTTTCTGCTACAATGAAAAAATATACTCAACTAATTGTATATTGTGACGCCATATGAGCAATAATCAAAGAGATATGAGAGTGTAGGAAAAGCCCTTAATATCCAAAAAGTTTTGCTTTACAGATCATAGCTTCACTCTACCCACCAAACATTTCAACTATACATGCTTGGAGGAACAAGGCATTGAATACAACCACCAAGCTAATAAAAACCGTAGAGAAGATCCAGTGTTTTTATTAATTGAAATAAATTGGAAGGAGTGCATTTAACATATCTCATCTTCAGATTACCCCTTGCTTCCACATCAGGCAAAGATGAGCTAAACTGCTGAATTAGCATAGGATATATGATGAAAAAAGTACATGTATAAAGGTTATAGTTATACACTGTTGTTTGTTAACCAAATTCAGTTCCTATTTATCTCCTTTTAAACAATGTTATCTTTCTTTGACAAGTTCATAATAAAATGTAAGTATTTTAACTTTTTGTTAAAGATTAACCATATATATGTAGTAACTGTTCAAGTGTAGTTGTCAAATTCTTCTACAACAAACTTCTCCCCTATGAACTTTAGAATGAATACACGAATAGACTAGATATTTGTGTTAGACTTAGAGTAGAGATGCAATTCTTATGAATATTTTAATGTAAAATGCTTAACTTTTTTTTTTTTTTGGGGGGGGGGGATGGCTCACTTTAACATTGCATATAGTTTGAATCAATAACCTTAAAGCCACCATTCTTTCTTTTATTATCCTAGTTTAATCGTTTAGATATCTACCTTTTTTCCAATGAGCAGTAATGCATTAGTTTAATGTGATAATTTAGAGTATTAAATTTGAAGTAGCGAAACCAAGACACAAGCCTCAGTCATATCAGGTAGCAGGCAGATAAAATGATCTCTTGTGATCCTCAGTAAGACAAGTATCTTACAATTTTGTTTTGTTGTGCTAAAGTCAGAATGATGTAAGTTGAGTTTAAGCATAAATCATAAGTAGATAAGTAGATTTGAATCTATATATATATATATATATATATATATATATATATATATATATATATATATATATATATATATATATATATATATATTAATTTTTCAATAAAAAATGAAAAAGACAGATATGATACTCTATGATGTTCTATGATTGCACCGCAGAATGTCTTTTAGAGAAAAACATGTAGTTTAGCTGTATTATCAACTGAAAATATTTAAATTTATTTAATATTACGTAGGAATAAATTTCAGAATATTAAATTGCATTATTTTGACTGTTAAATTCATTGTGAATATTTTATCAATAGTTACTTTCCTTTGCGAAACTTCTTTTGTGTTAAAGTTGAGATGATATACTAATTAGAATTCCTTTATGATTTCAGAAGCAAAACTCACAACAGGTGCTGTCTGTGTGTACCCAAATCAAGTCCAGGTTGCACGAGAGACATTGGACAAATGTGGAGAAGAGGGCCGTTCTCTTCCAGTGGCATCTGGTATGATTTAAAGATAAGATTTGCTTTGTTCATTATTATGGGATTATTTTTTCTCCTGCCGCTTTAGTTGTGGTTAACTAAAATCGGATGAGGCATCATTCTTTAAAAAATATGAGAGACTCAATTTTAAAGCAAGGACCATATTAGTAGAGCCTACATTGGGACTTGATCCTTTTACCTTCCATTGGTTTTACATACCTAATGCTTTTGAGTGAATGAAGTTCCTGAACTCATTTTTCACACGTAGATATTTTTTTTTGAATGTTGAAAATAAGGTTTTCATAGCCAATGTTTCTTCCTTAGTTGCCACAGGATTTCCTTGTGGTCAGACTCCCCTTGGGCCTCGTCTGGATGAAATACGATCAGCAGTGAAAGATGGTGCTTCTGAAATTGATATTGTAATAAACAGGACCTATGCCCTTTCTGGAAACTGGCGAGGTAAGAGTCTATTGCGACTTGTATGTGAAGTCATTTTGGCTGTGGCAAGCTCTATCATAATTTTATACCCATGAAAAAAATGTTTAACATATAAATGTAATCTTAATTTTTAGCATGACTATGGCCCTAATTGTAAAATATCCTTTCATGTGCTTGGGATAAAATCTAGCCAATAAAGTTTTTGAAATATGATAAGTCAGCTCTTGATTTAATTTTATTCAGGAGTTTATGATGAGGTGCGCCAAATGAAAGTGGCCTGTGGCAATGCCCACATGAAAACAATTTTGGCTACTGGAGAACTTGGATCTCTGAGAAACATTTACAAGGCTAGTCTTGTGTGTATGATGGCAGGTTAGTGGTTAATGTAGTTTGTCTCGATTCAATGTATGAGCCTTTTTTACTCACTCTCTCAGCTAACTCAACCCTAAATTAATTTAGAGCCTCTGCTAAAAGTGATTTTTTCAACTTTTCATCAACAATGATTTCAAAGAAGCAAAATCTTAGTATGTTCCAACAATAAGTAATATTTGTCTCTCAGTTTAATTTTGATACTTTTATGGAAATAATTCATCAAAGAGGGCATAACAATAGAGAGTTGCTCGTGTTTGTTTTTGGCTTTTTTTTTATCTTCAGAAGCCAGTTTACTTAAAAGTAATAATATTTCTTGGTGAGAGTCTGCACATTCAATAGTATTAAAAATATGATGGTTGCTCTAAAAATATATTTGAAACTTATTAGAGAATCCTCCAATGGAATTATGACTTTTTGTTGTGAATTCTAACCTATTCTGATCAATAAGGTAAGTTTGAGAGTCCTGCATTTGAATGCCAAAACAGTTTTTGACTTTTTCTATCCATTGTTTTGCTCTTTAGTTGGCTCTCCAGCAGAATTTTTCATATTTTTTTATATTTATTTTATTTGCATGATGTGTATTTTCAAATATATTATAACAAGTTTTCTTGAGATTTTTGACGTGCTCATTTATACTTGACAAATTTTCTCAGCAGCAACATTGACATAAAGCTTTGTACCTAGATCCATAATGTCAGATTTATGGTTTGGTTCAAACGACAAGCAAATCTGTGATATATGAATCTAAATAGGTAACAAATGTTTTGCCTTTTTTCTTAGTCATTTTTAGACAATCTTTTCCATTCTGAGCCAACAGTCATAACATTTGATTAAAGAAAAAATAATGAAACAATATTTTCTTAAAACTTTTGTAATTATAGAATTCATGAAGAGTCTTGGTGATATATAAAGTTTAAAGATGAAAATTTTAGACATTAGTTGAATTTTTCCAGATGTGGTGACATGTTTTCCATTTGGTGTTGTGGATTAATTTGTTATATTTTTTATGATTTGCATTCAAAAGTCTTCTGTCTCCTAAAAAATTCAGGAAAAAATTGACAAAAAATTACTTACTTTTAGAAAATTGCAAAGCTGAGCTGGTGAATCATAGTGCCAGAAATACTTGCATGCAAACAAAATATTTTACCTGTCACTACCAGTTTATAAAAGCCTATACTGAATAATGCTGCATCCACCACCCGTCCATATCCATTCTCTTTTTTTTTTCTTTTTTTTTCACTGAGTCACAGATAATTTAAATAATATGTACTGGAAAGAATGCAACTGGGTGAAAAAGATGATGGAACAAAACAATTTTGGCAGAGTTGGATTCAAGCTGAGTTGGTAATGAACTAAAGGAGATGGGCCAAGCAGAATATTTAACTAAGCAAAAAAAAAATTGGTGAGAAGAACAAGTGACTGTAAAATCTTTTATAAGTTGACTGAAATGGACTGTATTTTTACCTTTAGAGCCTTCGATTTTATTTTAGTAAATGCTATGAATTTGCCTGTTTTTATTTTTTTTGCAGGAGCTGATTTTATCAAGACATCAACAGGGAAGGAAGGTGTGAATGCAACACTGGTTGTTGCTCTTGTAATGATCAGAGCTATCAGAGACTATTATGCTCTCACAGGCTATAAAGTAAGCTTATTATTTTCCTCATCCTTGGACATAAGGCAACTACTCTGATTCTGACAAAGTCTTGCTTTCTGCACAATCTGTTGCCACAGCACATTTTCTTACGTTTTCAATATGGCCATCTTTCAAAAGTCATTACAATTTTTTCTAACAGGTAGTTCAGTTCTTTCATTTATTTTAGGCGGAGTGTCTTGGAAGTTAGTTAATGATTTATTGATGGAAACCATATGAAGATATGAAGTTGGTGTTCAATTTTTTTTTTTCACATTTTTTTTCTTTTTTACTTTTTAGTTGATTGTGTCCAACAGCTTAAATGTAAAGAAAGTAAATTTGTGTTATTTTATTTCAAATAAAATGGAATAGAATAAATTTCTTTATTAATCCCAGTTTAAGTGAGTTAACCTTTTTTTAATTACAAAATGGCAGACATTAAATCCAGACAATTCATTTTCTTTTCACTGATCTGCACAACTTAATTGACATTGTTTTGGATAGCATCATGAACTTTAAATCGAAAAAAAAGTTAGCTCAAATTTTGTTAGAGATTGAGAGAATGTATATGTGAGAAATGTAAATAAGCATATGAGGCATTTACAAAAAGCTGAAGTGGAAATGGGGAGGCATTATTAGAGAGATAGACAGATCCACACATATGAAAAAATTTTTATTAATATTTGCCTGTAAAGAGATATCAGTTTGTTTAAATTGAAATCTGATGAAAAGATGCTGTTAATTCAAAATTACCAACGTTTTTTGAGGCATAGTGGAAAGTATTTGATCCTGGTTCAAGAGAAGACAGTGTGCTGCTCTGATTGCCAAACATTCCCTCTGTCTTTTTGTGTGTGTGTATGCAAGCTTGTGTTCTGCTCACTTAGTTTAATGTAAGACCAATTTTCATTGCCATATTTCCTTTTCAAATTCTCTTTGAGCTATGGCAAAAGTAAAGAATAGGATGGAGCAAGATCTGGGCTCCATTGTAAATATGCCAGTGTCTAAGTCTCAGAAGCTGACTGTGTTGAAACAAGCTTTGTCATGATGGACACAATGGAACCTTTATCAATTGCCTCAGCCTTCTTTTAAGTCTTTCTAATGTTTGTTTATATCTAGCTGAATTGACTGTGTGCCCTTATTGGAGAAATTCCATGCGGACACCTTCCAATTCCCAAAAGATGTTTAACAGAATTTTTTTTGCTGGAGGCGAAGTTTCTAAAGTTTTTGTAAGGGAGGTCAAGGTGAGGTCTCTATACTCCATTGAATATTGCTCTTACTGATAATACTGAACTCATGATTCATCCCCTGTGATGATTTGACTGAGGAACACATAGTCTTCTTGTTTACATCATGCAAACATTTGCTTACACATCTGCACTACATGTAATTGGCGCTTCAGTTCAGTTGTCAGCTTTCTTTGCACCTATGGTGCAGAGATTTTTCTGTACTCCAGAATATATACTTTTGATAATGTTGTGAATACAGTTTTTGAGATATTCTTATCTCAGCTTCGATAGCCGTCTGTTTAATCGGGGGATTAATATGAATCATCTTTGTGAGATTGTTGGTCTGCATTGAATGTTAGTACTGGTCTCCCCGATTGGGGTTGATCTTGACTAAGACTGGTGGCTTTCTGTCAAGCACTTGGCCCATCTCCTCATTGGGCTAACGTCTACTTAAGCCTCACCATCTGCTGCTTTCATTCATGCAAATCCATAATAAAGATCATGTTTGCACTTTCACCAAGGTTCATGCCAATAATATTGATGCAATGCACTATGTGCATATATGTCTTCATACTCACTTGAAATTTTACACAAATGTAGCAATATGGTTTGAAATTATATATGCAAAATCATACTTTTATGCTTTGAAAAGCATAGATGATAAGCATTGGGGGCATTGCTTTTCAATATGCCCTCATAGATTCAAGTTGTTGTATTTCAGAGCCAATAATGTTGAGGTTCCTTTTAAAAAATTTTTTTAGATATGATGGTTTTCAAAGAAAATTTTATGTCTTTACGTAGTTGGACCCTGCCACTTGAAATTTTTTCGTTCAATTCTCCTTAATCTTTTTACTTCCATTTCATATCTAACTGTCTTTAATAATAAAGACTGCATTGGACAGCATCGTGGAGTCTTTTTTTTTCTAAATGTCTGCATACTTGTGGTAAGAATCACCAGCATCACCAGATGTATTGCTCTCAAATCCATTGTGAAGATCAGTAAGGATTGTATTTGAGTTCTAAACATATAGAAATTTGGGACTGCAATGTCATCAAAGATGTCTTGAATTTCCATTACAAGCTTTCAATGATCTCCTGAATTATAATTGTTAATTTGTATTTAATTTTCATCAGGTGGGATTCAAGCCAGCGGGTGGGATCCGTACCGCTAAAGATGCGTGTGTGTGGCTGTCCCTCATGCGAGAGGAACTTGGTGAAGAGTGGACTAGGCCAACTCTTTTTCGCATTGGAGCAAGTGCCTTACTTGGAGATATAGAGCGGCAACTTTACCACTATGCTACTGGTTGTTACCCTGCTATGGGACAAATGCCAATGGGATAGTTCTCATATGTTGTGCTAAAATATCAAGATCATTGCCATTCCATCTCTGACTTATACATTTATTAAAAAGCGTTTTTAGGAGTATATCCTGGAAAAATTATCATAGGATTAAAAAAAGCTTCATTCAATTTTTTTTTTCCTTCAATTAAGAGAAAGTCAATTCTAGTATAAATACTTAATTCTCTCTGTACACATTACTTAGAGACATGTTGCATCTAAAAAAGAGCAAATTTTCAAGATGACTATTAAAAAAAAGGTAGCTTGTTTGTCAAAAAATTTAAATGTCCTCCTTGGACTAGTCCGTTTGAAATTGATATACAAATGATAAATGTCAAGAATTGCAAGAGAATGGATTTTATAAAAAAAAAATGCAACTTGGGGTTGAACAGCTCTATTTTGAGAGCAATGCAAAAAGCCATCAATATTTTTCACAATTACTGATCTTTGTGCTTGGGCATCTTAAAAGAGTCATGTGTTTTATTGCATTTTTACACTCACAATATTGTAAGCTTCTAGTTTTTCAGTCAGAGCAAGAATTCTCTTTTTTTTTTCTTAGTTAGGCTCAGAAAATAGTTATTTTTGTTTCAGGTGAAGCTGATGTATGGATTATCAGAGCATAGTAGACCACACTGTCAGATACAGCTGACATTGATTTACATTCAGTAAAAGTTTCCCTGTATTTGCTGGTCAGGCTGATTAAATCATTGCATCAGTTTTTTGATATATTGGAATGAAAACAAAAAAGCACATTTTCTTACAACATTCAGTTGATAAATATGGCATTTCAGGCAAATAGTAAAAAAAAAAAAAATTGTATCAGTTGGGTGTTGGTAAAGGTGACAAGTTTGTTGTGGAAACAAAAGAAAAAAAATGTACTTAAGGAAATCTGTTATAGAAAAGTTCAAAAATATTTTAAGTAAGGCAGAAACCTGCATAAAGATTTCATTCATTCCTTAGTGAAGGTTCCTAATAGAGCTGGATCTTCTTTGAAAGCTAGGAACTTGCAAGTCACAACTGGTGTCTGACTAATTTTTTGTAAGCACATATTTTATGTTACAAATCTTAAATTTTCAACATTTGAACTCTTAAATGAAATTAGCACTAATCTTAACAATTATTATCCAGTTTACAAGATGCAAGTTGTGGGTTTCTCTTTTTTTTTTGCTCTCATCAGCATCAGCTCATTTGTTACAAAATATAATCAGCTTTAAGATGTGCAAAGCTATAGCCTAACAAAACTGTATATTAAAACTACTTGGGCCTTTGGCCTGTCATTCCTCATCGATGATAAGTCAATTAACACAGTTATCTTAATGAAACAAAAATTATTTTCATTCTTAACATAAAATGTGTTTCTATTAACAATAAATTTACGGGGCATCAAACCTTTGATCTTGTGTGGAAAATAGCTAGCTGAGTAATTCTAAGTTTGTTTATGTTTTCTCAGTTTTATTGAGGGCAAAAATGTAACGCCCATTAACAAATTTTATATTTACAGTAAGAATTGCTCAGGATAAGAAGCGTTACAGTTCAGCCCCATTGAAATATAATACAAGCTATTGATACAGCAAATCAAACAAGCTCATTTTCATCTCAAAGTGTTTAGTGTTACTTGCTAAGTTATATGTAGATTTTGTATACAGAACTGCGAGTTGAGAAAAATATTTTTATGCAAGTCCAAAAACAGGCTAAGCTGTAAGTTTTGATGGTTGCATGTGTCCAAAAGCTGACGATACAACAGTCAAAGATATTGTCATCTGTATTCATTACTCATGTTGAATTTTCTACAACACTTTGCATGTTTTGAGCACTACCTAGCAGGAACAAAATTCACCCAAAATATTTGAAATATAAAAGATTGATTAAGAGGGTTGCTAGTATCATACTATCAATGAGTCTCTGTTGGTGCTATTAAAATAAAGAGTGTTTTTATAGACAGATTAATAAAATCAAGTCAGTCATCTTAAGCCAGTTTGGCAGCTTTCCATCAACTCAAACAGTTAAAGATGGAGAAAAAAAAATATATGGATGCTTTAGTTGGAGAGAATCAGGCTGTTAAGAATGGAAATTCTAAGTTCTCCTTAAACGTTGATTACAAAAAAAAAAAGATAAACAAAAATTAATATCTTTCTTCACAATATGCATTGAATGATGCAGCTGACTTGTCTTATACATGATAATACAATCATAAATGTACCAAATAAGCGATGAAAATAATTTTAAAATCTTATGTTTTAAGTCATAACAAATTTTCACAATTATGTCAAGCCATCTTTGCTTGTAGACTGTTGCCATCACATGTTGGTCGTTTTTTTTTACTTTTTACAGCATGTAACAATTTTTTGTATTACCTGCCATTATATTATATTATGTATTGTTAAAAAAGAATACCTTACATTTAAACAAACAAAAATCATGTTGGTATTAATATACAGACAAGAAATTACCTAGAGCCATACTTACCTATACTAGTCATAAATGTAGTTGAATCTATGCATTATTTAACATGTTTATACATTTATAGAATTATACATGTACTTCTTAAATGTATATATAGTGAAAAATTTTAATCTAATGAACCATTTTGCATTTCTACCAAAGAATAACTCAATTAGGTCTTTGCCCTATTCCTAGCCTTAACCCTCACCTCCCCTCATCCCCCTCAAAAAAAAAAAAAGAGCATTTTCCTTATTTTTAATTGGCCTCCCTCAAAAGATCCATCTTTAATGAGCATTCTCGATCTTGAGGGATCATTTATTTATGTCTCACAATTATTGGTGTCCCTGCTATACCATACTAATAGAAAAACTAGCAATCCTACTTGTACAGTTGAAGAGATTTGGATTGGGTCCTCTCCTAGTGACAAGTGACAACATATTACATGTAGAGCGCACACTACTTACATCAACAGTGCCTCTATCGACTTTTTTTCTTTAATCAACATGCTTTATCAAGTCACAATTTTTCCCCTATTTGCTGTTTATAAATACTGTCCTCTATATCGACACGCTCTTTCTCTTCTCTTCTCTTAGTCTACACCGACATCGATAGCACCAAGATAAGCGGGCAAAAGATCTTATTCTCATCTTTGTCTTCTCAAAATGCATCATGCTGGTGTGTTGCATCGCAAAGCGATTGGCAAATCCCTTTAGTTTGCTGTGGCTGGAGGTGTGATGGAATAAGGGTGGGGAGGGGGAGGGGGGGAGAGTTGAACTGTGATGCTACCACTGGGCCCGTAATGTAGTGTATCACATTCAGTGATTCACAGGGAGTAGAGGGGCTTAACCTACTGTGCTGATTGGTAGGTGTGTTGGGACCTTGAAAAGTTGAACTCTAAGGAAGAGTCAGTCAGGACTAGGCTAGCACTAATCAGGCTTTGGTACAATTACCTGTACAGAACCCACAGGTTGAATCTAAATTCAGGGGAGGAGGGGAGGGAGAGCCTGTACTTGTGCAAGAGGTAAGTCACATGTATTTAACAAGGGAAGTAACCGAAAGTTTACAAGCTGCTAGTAGTAGCTTCCCCTTAAGTGTAAAACCCTGTACTTGAAGTACATGTACTGTATATGTAGTGTGATCTAAAAGGGGGGTATTTAAATTAAGAGACATCTTTATATCAACTTTTGCTTATACATGTATCGACATTGAAATTTTGAACCCTTATATGTCAATATATCAGAAGTGCTCTGTATTAGGAATGCTAAATCTACTACCACTAGATAACGGTTTCCTCAAGACCAGATATATAAATAAATTTACATATATATCTACATATTTTAATTCTTCTTTTCATTATTTTCTTTAGTGACAATAAAATATCCATTCATTGTTTATATCCTGTCTGCTTGTGTAGTGTTTTCTCTCCAGTGTTAAAAGTAATGTACATTTTTGTCAAAGATAAATAGAAATCTCCAAAGAAAAATTAACAGGAAGCAGCCTTACAAATAGTAGAACTATGCACCATGAGTTTTATTTGAAAGAATATTTAAAGTGATATCAGTTTACCTTAGCGACTGGTGCTTTATTTAATTTAAGTTTTATATGATATAAAGGGTCTTTGAAGTGTTGGAATATTATGCAAAGTAAAAACGTGATCTAACAGTAACAGTGAAAGATCCAACACCATAATGTTAACATGTAAGGAACTCTCCTATTTGCATCTGATGATCTCCTCCTAAGCCTTTTTTTATACTGTATTTTTTAAATGTATCATTTTACATTCCAAATTAATTTGCACCATGTATTATGCGGTGCATTATGTGGCTATGTCATCTTTTTAAAGAACCTTCACTTACTTCAGACGCAAACATGTATGAGATCTGGAGCACCCATAATTTATGACTTGCAGACGAAGTAAGTCTTGTTCTTCCCAATCTGTTACCTCCCATGTCTTTTCAGTTCTACCCTGCTGGAGGGGGGACTGGGAGCTTGATGTGCATAGAGACTTGAGGTCATCTTGTGGACCGGCTGTATCAAACAACAAACATCTCCTTTTTCTTTTTCCTTATCTTTTCCTTCCCAGGTCCTTCTTCAGTTCTTCCTTCCTCCTCTTCCCTTATTAATCATTATTACCTCTGATGTCTTGTTGTGGTCTTTAAATATTCATGTATTCTATGCTAATATGACAGAAAATTATGAAACGGGTAATTAAACAAAATACATGTACATGTAACATGCAACAATGTTCATGATAATTAGGTACCACAAAGTGATTTTTTCTACCCCAGCAAATTTGAATATACCCAATTGTACTGTAAAGATCTTGTTAAAATATGAAATTTCCAACAAATTTCATCAAAATCTGTTGGTAAATAAAAGTTTTACAGCTGTTTCAATTTTGCGCATAACGACACAAAACAAATTGCGTGCATCGGGTTGTTTTTAAGGACATATAAAAGTGATTTGTTAAATCTTATGAAACAAAAAAGGACATATTTACAAAGTCCAAGACAATGACTATACACATACGAAATTTCACGGAGATAAAAAGTAAACAAAAGAATTTATTGGTCATGAAATATGGCCAAAAACACTTGTGGCATATCAACATTACAAGCAAATACTCTAGATGAGGCACTTTTGGACCATCGTAAAAAAACATATTCTTTAGATTGTTTCAATACTTAGTTTGCTAATACACAATGTTGTATTTAGTTGACTCAATTTTTGTCAGCAACCTAGAAAGCCATTTTGAAAAGATAGAGAAAACCAAAATTGGCATAGCGCCAAATTTTGCGCCTTGGAAGAAAATTGGTAAAAAAGCGAATCATATTGTAGAAATTATATCATAAAAAACACAGTTTTCGTACTAGAGTAATGAAACTTTCGGAGTTTATGGTTTTTTAGATGCTGAACCTGATTATGCTATCTATTTGATAATTTGACCACTGTTTCTATTTCAAAACTGCATTGTAAGTCAATGATAGAAGTAAAAAATTAATAGTCACAGATGAATTATGATTGAACATATATTTTCAAATGTATACATGATAAAGCATTATGATTTTGATAGTTGTAGAAAACACATGATAAACTGAGGTTCAATACACGCTTACATTAAAGCTGAAACTGAATGACTGTAAAAGAAAGTATTACATAAGAGACAAAATACATTACAGTTTTCAAAATATAAATTGAGAACCAATTCATGTAAAGGAATTAGCAAGCCTGAAAATATCAATATTTTGTTAAATGAAAACAATTTGAGCCTGCAACTTTAAAAAATTATAAAGTATAAACAGAAATTTTCGTTTCTTTTAAATTGTGAAGGTTTCTGTTCCGTGTATGTTTTTTTAAGCCGCACCTATGGTTTTTCCCACTCTGCTTACCTCTCGGTCTCACTACCTCTTTTGCCAGACATACTATGTACCTGTATCAGTGTCACTTTTTTGTTGACTACCTACCTGTACACTTCGCTAATGAAAGTATCTATACTGTTTGTACCTTGCAGCGTTTTCTGTTTGTTTTACTAAATAAACCTTGAACCCAACAACAACATCAAGCAACAGTTTCTGTCAAATTTATTTTCACCGTAACAGCATTGTATTTAATAATCATCATCAGAACTTTAATTTTGAATGATTGTCTTTTGCCTAATGAACCCCGCTCTTTTAGAGGGGGGTTCATTGCATATCTTTCCAAGCAAAGTCTGGTAAAGATTTGCAGCAGTACCTGTCAGTCTTAAGTCCTCTTGCCCCCATCACTAATTTTCTATATCGAATCTGATCTTTAAGATTTTCTACTTTTCCATTTTTATATAACTGATCAAGCCCAGCTTTTGTGGTGCACAAACCACCTTGACACAAAACCGCATTCATAATTTTAACTTATTACAAAAGAATTCCAACTGCTTTTTTTTACTTGGAACCATAGGGGCGCAATGGAGTTACAGGAGTGAGAAAATGATTCAAAGATGAAAATCAGTTGAATAAAAAGAGGAAAGCCTGGCTAACGAGAAAGTATTACTAAAAGTACAGAGGAGTCCATATACATTCAACACCTAAGGGAAACTTTTGCTTCAAGTCAACTTTGTTTGCCAGCACTATTTTGTATTTCTTTACAAATTAAATTGCAATATTTAAAGCCAACTTTTGCCTACAGTCAACTAACTTTTTTGGTCCTGAGGTATTTATCCAGACTCCAGTGTAAAGTCTATGGAAGTAAAGAAAGGGCCAGGAGTGGAGAGAACGACGAAAAAGATACTGATTTTGAGGATGAAGACGATCATTACATTGATTATGGTGATGATAATGATGATGATGGTGATGATGATAATGATGATGATTAGGATGATGAAGATGATGAAAAAACTGTCTTCACAAGCATGGGCATTATTAACACTGTATCGCCGATAATATTTTTTGTTTTATCATGTTTCACTACTTCAAAGATAAAAATGAGCCTGACTTTAACAACAGAAGAAAGAAATTTGCCCATTTCACTCTGTGTATCTCTGAATCCATTGGAAACTAGGAAGCGAGAAAGAGAAATAGAAAAGGAAAGAGAGAGAGAGAGAGAGAGAGAGAGAGAGAGAGAGAGAGAGAGAGAGAGAGAGAGAGAGAGAGAGAGAGAGAGAGGTAAGCACAGCACTATGGCATCAGCTTCCCCTGAGTATAATTTGCCTCCTTAGATTATAGGTAAAGGCAGTCTGAATCGAATAGCGAATAGTGTGGCTCTGTCCTGCCCCCACCCCCGGTAATCCTGCGTTCACACCAAAAAATCGCTCGTCCAGAATTTTCCTTGAGCACACACCAATATAGTGCACCAAAAATACACTGTACTTTATAATTATCGATGTGTGCTTACATAACACACCTACAGTCTTGATTATCACACAAAGACTATAAATATGCCCTAGAAATATAGTAAAAGAATACGTTCGTCATTACGTCATAGGCAAAGCACACAATCATACAGGCATCTCAAATCAATGTTCTAGCTTGAATACATCTAGTTACATTGGTGATAATGACAAGGTATGATGATAAAATGATAAAAGCAATAAATCTGTTCAACAATTCCTTTCTTATTTTCAGCTCAATGAAAATAGTTTCTGTCTAAACCTAAGGTTTGTTGAATACTTTTTCACTGTGGCAGGGCAAGTCACCTTGATCTGACTAAAAATAATTTAAGAAAGTTATTTTGATTTCCATAGGTTTCTTTTTTCAAATGTTCCATAATCAATCATTATGGTCTCCACCTTGAAATGACTTTATAAAACATAATGATTTGTCGAGTTCCTTGACTGGAAGAATTATTTTAAACTTTGTACTGAAGTGCTCTTCTCCCTTAAAAAAGAAGTTCTAAGAAAGTCTTTATCTTCGAGTGCGCGTTTCTTTATGCTACTCTTCTCTTCTATGTCAATTAGTACATCGTACTACACGTATTTTACCCGTAGCCTCAGTTTCCACTGCGTTTAATTCACGATGAACGGGATAGTTCTGCCTAAAGCACCTCTATCCGTTCACTGTTGGAGGGAAGTCAAATAGCAGCGTCCAGTTTTCTTCTCACCTCCAGACCTGTGGGTAAGGACAGTTTTAGACTTTCCGCCAAATAAACCATTGATTTCTAACTAACCCCTTTCAGTTGTTGCATGCAGGAAACAGGGGTATCTGCGGAGAAGTTCGGTTGCCGCACTTATAATTGAGGCCCTGACGTGCGCACCTGGGGGCACGTGCCGTCAGACCCGGGAAGATGAGTTGTGGGACAGGAATGCTGTGGCTCGTCCAGTGGTTGTGCAGCCTCCTCAGGGGGGGGGGGGGGGGGGGTTCTGTGAAGAAGAATTAGCCCGCGTCTGTGTTCCCTCCTTTCTATTAAAACCAGCCAAAATTGTTTTAGGGTTTAATAACTATCAAGTTGACAACTTTCTACGTCGTCTCCTATTTTTTTTATTTGTAAAGAAATCTAACCCTGTCTTTATCACAGCTAGTTTAGGTAATGCCACGTTCTCTCAATCCGAGCGAGAATTCTGCTCGTCTCTCAGACACCTCCAGTACTGTAAAACTTCTCTACTGTCACCTCTTTTAGACCGTCGCGCACAATTGTCTCTTTCTTTGCAGCAATTGGGGCTGACTGACCACTAGACATTAATTGCCAACATCAGAGAAGAGGAGACAAAACAGAAGGAAACGAAGTGTAAGGCCAGAGGCAGACAGTGATAAGCTATACAGATTCAATAAGCGAGACCACTCTAGTGATGTGCTTAAAATAAATAAAACATGACTATAACGGGAATTTTAGTTTCAGGAGAAAAATCCTGCTGTAAGCAAGTTCCCGCTTCAGGAATGCAAAGAGATCTATCCCCACCCCCCTCAAGAAAAAAAAAAAGAAAAAGTTAATGTACGAACTACTACTTGTAAGTGTAAACACAGCCTGACAAAGAAAAAACGACTAATAGGCACCCGCAAAATCTTTTTTATAGCTATCACGTGGTTTTAAGAAATCATGGAGGCTGTGCTATTATTGTCCATCACGTGGTTCAAAATATACAAACAATGTGTCAAAAGCAGTACCATCTGTCTAGAAGGCCTGTTTACAATGTTACGTAACATTATTCAGATGGGCCATCAACTGGCTAGCTATCAGTTTGAACAGTTGATTATAGCATGCTTAGCAGTACACACTGTGTTTTCACTGGACTCTCCTGCCATTTTGTTATTGGATTACATTCATTCTTTCTTGGATTATATTTCTTATCTTATTCTCTGCTATTCGCCCTTGGATTGCACCTTGTTCTAACAGATGCTTTCAATGTGGAACATTCCAAGAATGCTTTCTTGTGATTTGGTGTAGATTTTCCTCTAAATGTGTGCACACTGATAGAGTATGACCCGTGCCACCAAACATCATACAATGTAATATATATATATATATATATATATATATATATATATTTAGAGAGAGAGAGAGAGAGAGAGAGAGAGAGAGATACTGATAAACAATTATACATGTTAAGTTCATCTAAATATGCTTTAAGTTTAATTAGCTTTTCCCTTTATGGTCTCTGCGATATCACTTTATAGAGAGAAGGTGTGCTGAAGTGGGAGCCAAAGTTTTTTAAAAGCCTTTTAACTAAAATCTCTGATACTCAAAGTGCCCTCAATACTTTAACCTTAAGTTTCATATTTCATTATATGGTGTATCGGTGTCATTAACAATTTCCTTAACTGTTTATTGTTTAGGGGAAGAAAGTGCACTGTTACAAACTGTAAGAGCGGCTATACCAGTCAGAAGGGGAAAGAGAGTGAAACGGTTATTTTATAATTATGGTTTTCCGAAGGACCCAACTGAATGTCATAAATAGGTTTCGAGTCTCCCAAACAAAGTTGAGAAAGTGACTGAACATATTGGAGTATGTAGTCGACACTGGCTCTCTGATACTCCTCACATTCGAAGAGGAAGATAATATTTATAATCTCTATGCATCCTCCTATTAACTTTGGTGAGATACCTTCACCATCCATATCACATGCTCATCCAAAAACTCCTCGCCCTACCAAAAAAAAAAGCTGTCAGTGAAAACAAAGTCAGAGAAATTGACGAACTGGATACATTCATAGTAAAAAATAACTTTAACTGTGACACTGTTAAGGAAGCCCTTCAAGAAAGTTTGCTCCTCTATGGACTCAGTGCTTGTAATGCAGATAGAACAGAACAAGCACTTGCCAGCTTCAGTCGCGGTGGTTGTATGCATGAATATGTTATATACTTCCATATTAGACTTAGAGATGCAGATGCAGGAGTGACTGTAATTCAATTTGAAGACTACAACGGTTTTAAATTGGTAACACACCCAAATTTCCCCTGTAAAACTGTGAATCAATGGGATCAGCTAGAAGTTGTCCTTCATTTTTACACTGGAACAGGTTAGTACTGCCCATTATTCTGACCACTCCCCCTCCCACATACACATAGACTTCTGTCTGTATCTCTTTCACTCTAAATATCACCATATCTTTTTTTGTCTTTCACATTCTGTCATTCCTTGTTTTGCTCTTGACATGTCACTCCAGTGCCTTTATTTAATGTAGCCTACTGTAACACTGTGTTATCAAGTCTCGAAAAGGTGTACATGTGGATCTGAGTTTCAAAGTGTAAATATTTGAATGTAATAGAAATTATGATGAGAAGGGAGAGTGTGTGCGTGAGAGAGAGAGAGAGAGAGAGAGAGAGAGAGAGAGAGAGAGGCCCGGAAGGGTTAAGAGTCGGATTGAGCTAGAGAGATGAAAGAAAGAGAGAAGGCCAGATATAAAGCGCACATGGCTAGCACCTATTACCATATCTAGCACCCCCCTTTTCCACACAAATAGACCTCTGGCTGTCTGTATCTCTTTCACCCATTCTCTCTCTCTCTCTCTCTCTCTCTCTCTCTCTCTCTCTCTCTCTCTCTCTCTCTCTCTCATTCATTATTTTATCTCTTGCTCTAAGATTCTACGTACCTACTATGTTTGTTTTTGTTCCTTGGTCGAATTTTACAAAATTATAATCTCTGTCTCCCCCCCCCCCCTCTCTCTCTCTCTCTCTCTCTCTCTCCCTCTTTCCCTCTCTCTTCATTTGCTTCTTCTGACTTGATACAATTAAAAACTCTCCTCATTATCTGATGTACGTGTTCTTAGTGTGTCACTCCAGTGCCGGTATTTGATGTACCGTACCACTGTATTATCAAATCTCGAAAAGGTGTACATGTGCATTTGAGTTTCTAAGTATTTGAATGTATAGCCTACATGTACTTAGAAGTTATGATGAAGAGGGAGGGAGGGAGAGAGAGAGAGAGAGAGAGAGAGAGAGAGAGAGAGAGAGAGAGAGAGAGAGAGAGACGAGGGTTAAGAGTCGGATTAAGCTAAAGATGAGAGAGAGAGAGAGAGAGAGAGAGAGAGAGAGAGAGAGAGAGAGAGAGAGAGACGGGAGTTATGAGTCGAGAGAGAGAGAGAGAGAGAGAGAGAGAGAGAGAGAGAGAGAGAGAGAGAGAGAGAGAGAGAGAGAGAGAGAGCACATTGCTAGCTCCCCGCAGACCGGCCCATCTGAATAATATTACATAACCTATGAACAGGCCTCCTAGATAATTGGTACTGGTCTGAACGGACACAGATAAATTTGTGACGTCACAAAATTCGTGTTTGACTCAGATCACACTTCCTTCCCACCAATGTTCAAAATGGAGAAAGGACGTGTGTTCAAAACGTATGAAGAGTTTGAGGCAGCCCTTAAATCATTTTCAGTGGCACTCACAGTCTATTTGTGAAAAGATCGAGTGAGTCAGTGAAAGAACTAATACTGAAGTACCTAAAATATAAAATCATTCTCTTTGTGTGCAAGCACTCCCTGTCCAAACACACCAGCTCCTCGACGGGTCAGCGCCCATGCCAAAGGTAAGTCCCATCAATTGTGCTAATGAGATCTAGAGTTAAATATAGATAGGTCTTATATCCAGATCTAGACGATCTGATTTTAGATTTTAGTGGTTGGTTAAAGATAAGGGGTGAGTTATCTTAAGCCTAGATTTTTAAATCCTTCCCTGCCTCTTGGAGTAGATCTAGATCTAGATCTATAACAGAATGGAAAATTTGGCATGAGGGCACCAAAAGCCTTATTGAAAGGCATTGTCAGTGTACTGATCTGAAACATTTTGCAGTTCATAGGACAAATATTTTAATTTACTCTAGATCTAGATTTGCCAATCTATCATTTTTTTTGAGGTTCCAGATTTTATAAGCCAAAGTTATTTTTCTTTAGATGTTTGCCACTGCCTACCATGTGGCTTAATGCTATACACTAAATGAACTTTGTAGCATTCAACTCCATCTATAGATACATAACTACATACTCTTCATCACTTTCACAGGTCCCTCAAACTAAATTGTCAAGCCAAGATTCGGTTGAAGATCCAGAGGCCGAAAGACCAGTCACCGCCCTTCCTGGCCATCACAGTGCAGTATTTGAACTATCAAGGGCATGGCCTCACCCAAGAAGTAATTACACTTTCCTTTGTTTTTTTCTATTCTGCCTCTTATGGAAATAAATACATATTTTCATATACATGCGGGCTGTGGAGAAAAGACAGGAAAGCCTGCATTGCTTGTTCGCTTGTACTGTTACAATGCAGGCAGGGCAAAATGCTAAGGATTTTTTTCTATTAAAAGTTTTGGTGCTTTCTTTCCAGTTTTTATAGGTTGGGAAGCGGTGTCAATTTTGCAGAAATAAATTGAATATAGGAAAAAAAGGTGTTATTTAGCTCTGTCGTTATAGCAATGGTTTTCGCTATTCAAGGTGTTAAACATGGGTTCCACTGTACAGGAAAGAGAATTGTCCGTAAATTTAGGGAATTCTGTATACATTATACATTCATGTGATCCCCCACAAATTCTGTCCTTGGACAGACAAACTTTTGTTGAAGGTTGGACGTGCAAAAGAAATGGTAAAAATATAATTCTACGCTGAGTACGATATTTTTCCATTATTATTAATATAAATTTTTATACATTTCAATTCCAATATTGAGATTTGTATTGTACTTCAAACTATCCATGATATTGGTGTTTATTTTATCATTCATGTGTATAAAAAAAATTTCTTCTCTCTATCTTTACACCCACAGCTCACCGTTATTTCCAACGAAAGATCATTCTTATTTCTTCATATGATAATAGTGAGTACAGCTAGGTGTTTCGTTTTTTTGTCAGGATACCATATCTACTCTCTCTCTCTCTCTCTCTCTCTCTCTCTCTCTCTCTCTCTCTCTCTCTCTCTCTCTCTCTCTCTCTCTTCTAATATACAAATTTATAACTTGTCATTACAACGAGAAAAACTTGCTTCATTAAAACCAGCTTCAGCATTAGAAAAGAAAATCCTCAGTTTATAAAGCCACTTTAAAACTATTACAAAAGTATATAAATTCTCTCTCTCTCTCTCTCTCTCTCTCTCTCTCTCTCTCTCTCTCTCTCTCTCTCTCTCTCTCTCTCTCTCTCTCTCTCTCTCTCTCTCTCCTATCTCTCTCTCTTCTAATATACAAATTTATAACTTGTCATTACACCGAGAAAAACTTGCTTCATTAAAACCAGTTTCAGCATTAGAAAAGAAAATCCTCAGTTTATAAAGCCACTTTAAAACTATTACAAAAGTATATAATTCTCTCTCTCTCTCTCTCTCTCTCTCTCTCTCTCTCTCTCTCTCTCTCTCTCTCTCTCTCTCTCTCTCTCTCTCTCTCTCTCTCTCTCTCTCTCTCTCTCTCTCTCTCTCTCTCTGTATATGTATATATATATATCCCCTTCTTTTCTTCCCTATCCCTTCTCTGTGTAACTCGTTCCTTTCTATTCATAATTATATGTTCCTCTCAACATCTTCAGTGATAATCTGACAGAGATCTTCAACCTCTTCTTCATTTTGAGAAGATCAGCAGCCACAGACTAAGCAACTTGAGACAATGTGCTTTTGAGAGAGAATCCTTACCATCTACTGAGTTTTGAAGAGTGACGCAACACCTAGTTTTGCCCTTGATGTGTAAGTTGATCTTCTTTTCTCAAGAATTTTAAACTACTATAAATTCATGTGATCACTGCTTTTGATGTCATAGAAAAAGTGCTGAGACCTTCTGTTGGTTCAATTCAAGCAGCCTTGTGACATCAAGGCATTATTATTATTTTTTTGTGTGTGTGTGTTTTTCTTCGTTTTCTTCAGTAGAACAGACAGGTTTTTAAATCTTTCATGTCATCTCTTTTCTTATCCTCTCAGCTTAAAACAAACTTCATCTTTCACAAAAATCATTTTTCTTTTGGATTTTTTCAAAAAATTAAGAGAGGGAAAAAATTATTTCTTCTTGCTTTAAGTCTTTGAAGGTCAAGACAAATTTTGGGCTACGTTTGTAGATCAATCAAAGGTAGTCAGCTAATACCCCATGTACAAGTGAGACTAACATGTTTACCTTCTTAAATTCATGTCTTTCTTTTCAACCAAATTTCATGTCTGCAAAGTGTTGTCTGTGAGTACAGTATTATCTTTATTTACTTACATGTTTCTTTATGTAAGTCGCCATGTAGTGATGTATTTTCTGTTTTTTTTTTACTTCAAATTTCAAAGAGCATTAGAACGAGAGAGAGAGAGAGAGAGAGAGAGAGAGAGAGAGAATATATATATATATATATATATATATATATATATATATTCAAGCAGCTTTGTGATATCATTGCATTATTATTATTTTTTGTGTGTGTGTTTTTCTTCGTTTTCTCCAGTAGGACAGACAGGTTTTTCAATCTTTCATGTCATCTTTTCTTATCCTCTCAGCTTAAAACAAACTTCATCTTCACAAAAATCATTTTTTTTTTTTTTGGATTTTCTCAAAAAATAAAGAGAGGGAAAAATCATTTGTTCCTTCTTTAAATCTTTGCAGGTCAAGACAAATTTTGGGCTACGTTTGTAGACCAATCAAAGGTAGTCAGCTTACACCTTATGTACAAATGAGACTTACATGTTTACCTTCTAATATTCATGTTTTTCTTTTCAAGCAAATTTCATGTCTGCAAGGTGTTGTCTGTGAATACATTCCTTCGTATTGTTTTTTTTTTCACTATGTGTGATTTGAGTCCTTTGAACTTTCCAGCTTTGAAAATGTTATAGAACTGGAGTGAGATGTTATATTTGCAATCTTTGCTGTACTTATGGCAGTGGTTGTCTATACATAATTTTATGTAGAACAGCGCTCAACATATGTGATATTCATCTACGTTCAAACAACATAGACAATATATGTTTATATTGCTTACAACTACGTTTATTAGATACATCTTTTTTTGTTGTTTTTTTTTTTTTTTGTAGCTAGACACAAATCCTTAGATGATTCATGGAAAATATCCGGTATATCAATGAATTAGGTGCCCTGCTCTTTAGATTAGGCAATCATGACTTTTGCGCATCTCTATCCCTTGATGCTGTTGTGTTAGTGCATCTGTCACTCATTTTACATTTAGCCACTTTTTTCATCCATGCTACATCTTCTCTCGCTTCTTTCCCTTGTTGCCTTTTCCTTTAAAATCAACCCAGTTCTCAAAGATGTTTCAGTTTCTTTTTTCTCATCACATGGCCAAAAAATACTGCCTGTAGATTAAATATGGTATTTATGAGGATATATATGCCAGCTCCTGGTACCACACTTTAGTTTGATTTCTTTGAAGTCCATAAATAAGATTCATAGCATTCTCTTTAGGAACCACATTTCTGTTTCCTCCAGTTAATTTTGTAGTTGTTTTTTAAATTGTCCAAGCCTAACATCCATACATAAGGATGGGTTCAGTAAAACACTCCAGTGCCTTTTTTGATGCGATTTCACAGTTGTTGTGTCCATCTCTTCACATTCAAGTGCCCAAGTATTTGCATTGATTCCTGAACGAATTATCTTTGGCTACTAAAGAATTGATCTGTGCACACTCATTGTTTCGATTGACGACTATTACTTCTGTATTTTTGCTCTTTAATCCATATCCTTTCCTTCTGCTTTCTTCTTCAGTGATGTCTAATAATTGTGGCAAGTCTTCTTTATTTTCTGCAATTAATACAGCGTCATCAGCGTATCTCATGTTGCTTACTTTGTGCCCTCCTATTTTAATTCCTGGGTATCCTTCTATGCTTCTCAAATCATTTCACTGTAGAGAGAGAAAAGGTCTGGAGCAAGCACACATCCTTGTCAGACACCGCACTTTATTTATTTTTGTTTTGTTTTAATGAGCTGATTTACCCATCAACTCACATTGTTGCTGTCTCATATCATTTCATGTTTTATTTTTAATTGGTCTTGCCCATGGACCTCTCACAGACTAGCAGAGGGAAGATACCCTCATTCCTCTTTCTCTGAGTTGGCTCTGAGCTGCCGCCCAATATAAGTCATGCTTTTTTACCTCTAATTTGAGCAAATATTATAAATTTGAGTTAATCCTAAAGCATTCTAAGATTTACACTTTTTATAAACATACATTTAATTTTTACACTGCTTGTTGTAGCCATTCTTTTTTTGCTCTTCAGTGAAGCCATTTTAATATTGAGCTATAAGAATATGATCTTCAGCTCAACACTGTATGATGTAATTGTCTAAACCTCTCCTCCATTCTCACTCTTTCTTTTCTCTCCCATTTTTGTCGTTCTGTCTTATTCTGGGCTTAGACTATGAGGATTTTCTCCTTTTCCCTTGTCCGATATCATTTTTTCCCATATTAAATCTTCATTTCTGTTTTTCACTTCATATTAAGACATAAGCTCTAAACTCTTATTAGAGCTGGCTAACTAGAGTCAAACCTTTTTTTTCTTTTTCTCCCAACTCTTGAGGCTTTTATGTGAGGGATATGTGGACCCAAGGGTGCAACTAGCCGATTTTTTAAAGGAGGACCTCGGGGTAGTAACAATATTTCTAATCCAGGTTAATTCGAGGCACTTGTGGGATTGACTGACAGTGATAAAAATAGCATTATATGAAAGAATATATTTGTGAACTTCTCTTCCTATATTTTTAGTTAAAAAACTTTGTACAGTGCTATCTTTATGTAAGTCGCCATGTAGCGATGTATTTTCTGGCTTTATTTTTACTTCAAATTTCAAAGAGGGTTAGAACGAGAAAGAGAAATAGAGAGAAAGGGGGAGAGAGAGAGAGAGAGAGAGAGAGAGAGAGAGAGAGAGAGAGAGAGAGAGAGAGAGAGAGAGAGAGAGAGAGAGAGAGAGAGAGAGAGAGAGAGAGAGCATGAGCATACAATGACAATATATATATATTAAAATTTAAGTTATTTTTGTTTTAAATATTTTTTATATAAGCCTCTAGTTTTAAATGTTACAAAACTTATAACCATTTCTAAAGAAACTCAAGTTTCAGCATACATTGTCGATTTTAGTCGAGACGCCTATAAATATAATACAAGCCTTTTCAGTTGAATATTGCTCACCCGATCGGCTGGTTAATCAGCACACTGTTTTGATGACATTTGTTAATAGCTATCTAGAGCAACTCCTTCACAGTCAAAACAACATCGTTCTCAAAACATAGAGAGGACGTGTTTTTTTACATTGTAAATGTCAAGGTGATGGTTCTTGTGGAAACGGTCGACCTAGTTTTGGATTAACAAAAGACACAAACGTTTGTGCCTCGTCTTTTTTTCCTAGTCTTTATTTGGCTATGGTTTCACCCCCCATATTAATCTTTTTTTTTTTGTGATTCCTTTTCAGAAGTAAAATGTGGGACCTTGTTTGAATCCTCAAAGCTTTCTTATCATCCAGTTACTATTTCTCTGGATAACGCATTTAAAGAGAACATGGAAACTATCTTGACTGGAGTAAAAACCTAATTAATGTTTTTGAAAAAATTTTATGTGAAGTATTAATTGTCTTTTATTGTAATGCAATGTGAGCTGTAAGTCAAACAAATTAAAGTTCATTTAACAGGCAATGCCCTTATATGTATTATCTCTTTTAATGAAAATGTCATATTCGTTTATGTTATATACATAAGTTTCACTGACGTTATTTTTAAAAGACTGGTATGTGTCTTTTTAATTATTTTAGAAAACAATGTGTATTATAATGATTTCTTTTTATATTTTTATAATTTGGATTTCTCTGAATAAACTCAGATAACACTCTTTTTTTTATCTGTCTTTGTTGTTTTTGATAAATGTCTTGTTTTTAATAGGTTTTCGTATGTGTTTATGGTATTCATCAAGTAATTTCAATTCATTGCAATTTGCACAGAGTTTAAGATCCGTCATTTTTATACAAAAGAAATATTGAACTCCATTTGACAGTAATAGAAACATAAACCCTTATTGCCGAATTGATAATAATGCGTGGGTGATATGTGTTGGGAACATAACATGGAATAGCCAACTGCCACAAAGATGGTGAATCAATATTGAAGAATTAAATAGGGGTGACAAAATCCTTTTAATTTCTATCTCTACAAATCAAGCGAAATTAAATATTACAATAGAATAGAATTCGAAATAAAAAAAAAATTCAAAACGGTAGAAAGATTTCCATTTTTTCTTTCTCTATACTAATACAATAGACATGCTGTAGAATCGAAATGATCCCTATAAATCATGAAAATAATACCATATTAACAAAATGTAATCGAATTTCAGACCCGAGTAAAATTGGAATTATGCTAATTATAGAGATTACCAAATTGGAATTAACCGGCGGCCATATTAGAAATATGCTAATTAAAGAGACTTCCAAATCGGAATTAACCACGGCCATATTGGATTATACTAAATAGAATTAACTGGCGGCCATATTAGAATTATGCTATTTATAGAGATTACCAAAATAGTATTCACCGGCGACCATATTGGAATTATGCTAATTATAGAGATTGCCAAATTGGAATTAATCGGAGGCCATATTGGATTTATGTTTATTATAGAGATTGCCAAAATAGAATAAACTGGCGGCCATATTGGAAATATGCTAATTATAGAGATTACCAAATTGGAATTAACCGGCGGCCATATAAGAAAAATATACTAATTATAGAGACTTCCAAATAAGAATTAACCGGCCGCCATACTGGAATTATGCTAATTAAAGAGATTGCCAAAATAGAATAAACTGGCGGCCATATTGGAATTCTGCTATTTATGGAGATTACTTCATTGGAATTAATCGGCGGCCATATTGGAAATATATCGCTAATTATAGAGATTGCCAAAATAGAATTCACCGGCGGCCATATTAGATTTATGCTTATTATAGAGATTACCAAGATAAAATTAACCGGCGGCCATATTAAATTTATGCTAATTATAGAGATGGCCAAAATAGAAATTAACCGGCGGCTATATTGGATTTATGCTAATTATAGAGATGGCTAAAATAGAAATTAACCGGCGTCAATATTGGATTTATGCTAATTGTAGAGATGGGCAAAATAGAATCAACTGGCGGCCACATTAAAATTATGCTTGTTATAGAGATTACCAAGATAAAATTAACCGGCGGCCATATTGAATTTATGCTAATTATAGAGATGGCCAAAATAGAAATTAACCGGCGGCCATATTGAATTTATGCTAATTATAGAGATGGCCAAAATAGAAATTAACCGGCGGCCATATTGAATTTATGCTAATTATAGAGATGGCCAAAATAGAAATTAACCGGCGGCCATATTGAATTTATGCTAATTATAGAGATTACCAAGATAAAATTAACCGGCGGCCATATTGAATTTATGCTAATTATAGAGATGGCTCAAATAGAAATTAACCGGCGTCAATATTGGATTTATGCTAATTGTAGAGATGGGCAAAATAGAATCAACTGGCGGCCACATTAAAATTATGCTTGTTATAGAGATTACCAAGATAAAATTAACCGGCGGCCATATTGAATTTATGCTAATTATAGAGATGGCCAAAATAGAAATTAACCGGCGGCCATATTGAATTTATGCTAATTATAGAGATGGCCAAAATAGAAATTAACCGGCGGCCATATTGGATTTATGCTAATTGTAGAGATGGGCAAAATAGAATCAACTGGCGGCCACATTAAAATATATGCTTCTTATAGAGATTACCAAGATAAAATTAACCGGCGGCCATATTGGATTTATTGAACTTATAAAGATTACCAAACTGAAATTGGAATTATGCTAATTATAGAGATGGCAAAAATAGAATTAATCGGCGGCCATATTTGATTCATGCTTATTATAGAGATGGGCAAAAAAGAATCAACTGGCGGCCATATTGAATTTATGCTAATTATAGAGATGGCCAAAATAGAAATTAACCGGCGGTTATATTGAATTTATGCTAATTATAGAGATGGCCAAAATAGAAATTAACCGGCGGCCATATTGAATTTATGCTTGTTATAGAGATTACCAAGATAAAATTAACCGGCGGCCATATTGAATTTATGCTAATTATAGAGATGGCCAAAATAGAAATTAACCGGCGGCTATATTGGATTTATGCTAATTGTAGAGATGGGCAAAATAGAATCAACTGGCGGCCACATTAAAATTATGCTTGTTATAGAGATTACCAAGATAAAATTAACCGGCGGCCATATTGAATTTATGCTAATTATAGAGATGGCCAAAATAGAAAGTAACCGGCGGCCATATTGAATTTATGCTAATTATACAGATGTCTAAAATAGAAATTAACCGGTGTCAATATTGGATTTATCCTAATCGTAGAGATGGTTAAAATAGAATCAACTGGCGGCCACATTAAAATTATGCTTGTTATAGAGATTACCAAGATAAAATTAACCGGCGGCCATATTGAATTTATGCTAATTATAGAGATGGCCAAAATAGAAATTAACCGGCGGCCATATTGGATTTATGCTAATTATAGAGATGGCCAAAATAGAATTAACCGGCGGCCATATTGAATTTATGCTAATTATAGAGATGGCCAAAATAGAAATTAACCGGCGGCCATATTGAATTTATGCTAATTATAGAGATGGCTAAAATAGAAATTAACCGGCGTGAATATTGGATTTATGCTAATTGTAGAGATGGGCAAAATAGAATCAACTGGCGGCCACATTAAAATTATGCTTGTTATAGAGATTACCAAGATAAAATTAACCGGCGGCCATATTGAATTTATGCTAATTATAGAGATGGCCAAAATAGAAATTAACCGGCGGCCATATTGAATTTATGCTAATTATAGAGATGGCCAAAATAGAAATTAACTGGCGGCTATATTGGATTTATGCTAATTATAGAGATTACCAAAATAGAAATTAACCGGCGTCTATATTGGATTTATGCTAATTGTAGAGATGGCCAAAATAGAATCAACTGGCGGCCACATTAAAATTATGCTTATTATAGAGATTACCAAGATAAAATTAACCGGCGGCCATATTGAATTTATGCTAATTATAGAGATGGCCAAAATAGAAATTAACCGGCGGCCATATTGAATTTATGCTAATTATAGAGATGGCCAAAATAGAAATTAACCGGCGGCCATATTGAATTTATGCTAATTATAGAGATGGCCAAAATAGAAATTAACCGGCGGCCATATTGAATTTATGCTAATTATAGAGATGGCTAAAATAGAAATTAACCGGCGTCTATATTGGATTTATGCTAATTGTAGAGATGGCCAAAATAGAATCAACTGGCGGCCACATTAAAATTATGCTTCTTATAGAGATTACCAAGATAAAATTAACCGGCGGCCATATTGAATTTATGCTAATTATAGAGATGGCCAAAATAGAAATTAACCGGCGGCCATATTGAATTTATGCTAATTATAGAGATGGCCAAAATAGAAATTAACCGGCGTCAATATTGGATTTATGCTAATTGTAGAGATGGGCAAAATAGAATCAACTGGCGGCCACATTAAAATTATGCTTCTTATAGAGATTACCAAGATAAAATTAACCGGCGGCCATATTGAATTTATGCTAATTATAGAGATGGCCAAAATAGAAATTAACCGGCGGCCATATTGAATTTATGCTAATTATAGAGATGGCCAAAATAGAAATTAACCGGCGTCAATATTGGATTTATGCTAATTGTAGAGATGGGCAAAATAGAATCAACTGGCGGCCACATTAAAATTATGCTTCTTACAGAGATTACCGAGATAAAATTAACCGGCGGCCATATTGAATTTATGCTAATTATAGAGATGGCCAAAATAGAAATTAACCGGCGGCCATATTGAATTTATGCTAATTATAGAGATGGCCAAAATAGAAATTAACCGGCGGCCATATTGAATTTATGCTAATTATAGAGATGGCCAAAATAGAAATTAACCGGCGTCAATATTGGATTTATGCTAATTGTAGAGATGGGCAAAATAGAATCAACTGGCGGCCACATTAAAATTATGCTTCTTATAGAGATTACCAAGATAAAATTAACCGGCGGCCATATTGAATTTATGCTAATTATAGAGATGGCCAAAATAGAAATTAACCGGCGTCAATATTGGATTTATGCTAATTGTAGAGATGGGCAAAATAGAATCAACTGGCGGCCACATTAAAATTATGCTTCTTATAGAGATTACCAAGATAAAATTAACCGGCGGCCATATTGAATTTATGCTAATTATAGAGATGGCCAAAAAAGAAATTAACCGGCGGCCATATTGAATTTATGCTAATTATAGAGATGGCCAAAATAGAAATTAACCGGCGGCCATATTGAATTTATGCTAATTATAGAGATGGCTAAAATAGAAATTAACCGGCGTCAATATTGGATTTATGCTAATTATAGAGATGGCCAAAATAGAAATTAACCGGCGGCCATATTGAATTTATGCTAATTATAGAGATGGCCAAAATAGAAATTAACCGGCGGCCATATTGAATTTATGCTAATTATAGAGATGGCCAAAATAGAAATAAACCGGCGTCAATATTGGATTTATGCTAATTGTAGAGATGGGCAAAATAGAATCAACTGGCGGCCACATTAAAATTATGCTTCTTATAGAGATTACCAAGATAAAATTAACCGGCGGCCATATTGAATTTATGCTAATTATAGAGATGGCCAAAATAGAAATTAACCGGCGGCTATATTGGATTTATGCTAATTGTAGAGATGGCTAAAATAGAATCAACTGGCGGCCACATTAAAATTATGCTTTTTATAGAGATTACCGAGATAAAATTAACCGGCGGCCATATTGAATTTATGCTAATTATAGAGATGGCCAAAATAGAAATTAACCGGCGGCCATATTGAATTTATGCTAATTATAGAGATGGCCAAAATAGAAATTAACCGGCGTAAATATTGGATTTATGCTAATTGTAGAGATGGCCAAAATAGAATCAACTGGCGGCCAAATTAAAATTATGCTTGTTATAGAGATTACCAAGATAAAATTAACCGGCGGCCATATTGAATTTATGCTAATTATAGAGATGGCCAAAATAGAAATTAACCGGCGGCCATATTGAATTTATGCTAATTATAGAGATGGCCAAAATAGAAATTAACCGGCGTCAATATTGGATTTATGCTAATTGTAGAGATGGGCAAAATAGAATCAACTGGCGGCCACATTAAAATTATGCTTCTTATAGAGATTACCAAGATAAAATTAACCGGCGGCCATATTGAATTTATGCTAATTATAGAGATGACCCAAATAGAAATTAACCGGCGGCTATATTGGATTTATGCTAATTGTAGAGATGGCTAAAATAGAATCAACTGGCGGCCACATTAAAATTATGCTTTTTATAGAGATTACCGAGATAAAATTAACCGGCGGCCATATTGAATTTATGCTAATTATAGAGATGGCCAAAATAGAAATTAACCGGCGGCCATATTGAATTTATGCTAATTATAGAGATGGCCAAAATAGAAATTAACCGGCGTAAATATTGGATTTATGCTAATTGTAGAGATGGCTAAAATAGATTCAACTGGCGGCCACATTAAAATTATGCTTGTTATAGAGATTACCAAGATAAAATTAACCGGCGGCCATATTGAATTTATGCTAATTATAGAGATGGCCAAAATAGAAATTAACCGGCGGCCATATTGAATTTATGCTAATTATAGAGATGGCCAAAATAGAATTAACCGGCGGCCATATTGAATTTATGCTAATTATAGAGATGGCCAAAATAGAAATTAACCGGCGGCCATATTGAATTTATGCTAATTATAGAGATGGCCAAAATAGAAATTAACCGGCGTGAATATTGGATTTATGCTAATTGTAGAGATGGCCAAAATAGAATCAACTGGCGGCCACATTAAAATTATGCTTCTTATAGAGATTACCAAGATAAAATTAACCGGCGGCCATATTGAATTTATGCTAATTATAGAGATGGCCAAAATAGAAATTAACCGGCGGCCATATTGAATTTATGCTAATTATAGAGATAGCCAAAATAGAAATTAACCGGCGGCTATATTGGATTTATGCTAATTGTAGAGATGGCCAAAATAGAATCAACTGGCGGCCACATTAAAATTATGCTTTTTATAGAGATTACCAAGATAAAATTAACCGGCGGCCATATTGAATTTATGCTAATTATAGAGATGGCCAAAATAGAAATTAACCGGCGGCCATAATGGATTTATGCTAATTGTAGAGATGGGCAAAATAGAATCAACTGGCGGCCACATTAAAATTATACTTCTATTAGAGATTACCAAAATAAAATTAACCGGCGGCCATATTGGATTTATGCTAACTTATAGAGATGGCCAAAATAGAAATTAACCGGCGGCCATATTGGTTTATGCTAATTATAGAGATGGCAAAAATAGAATTAATCGGCGGCCATATTGGATTTATGCTTATTATAGAGATTGCCAAAATAGAATCAAATGGTGGCCACATTGAAATTATGCTTCTTATAGAGATTACCAAGATAAAATTAACCGGCGGCCATATTGAATTTATGCTAATTATAGAGATGGCCAAAATAGAAATTAACCGGCGGGCATATTGAATTTATGCTAATTATAGAGATGGCCAAAATAGAAATTAACCGGCGGCCATATTGAATTTATGCTAATTATAGAGATAGCTAAAATAGAAATTAACCGGCGTCAATATTGGATTTATGCTAATTGTAGAGATGGCCAAAATAGAATCAACTGGCGGCCACATTAAAATTATGCTTTTTATAGAGATTACCGAGATAAAATTAACCGGCGGCCATATTGAATTTATGCTAATTATAGAGATGGCCAAAATAGAAATTAACCGGCGGCCATATTGAATTTATGCTAATTATAGAGATGGCCAAAATAGAAATTAACCGGCGTCTATATTGGATTTATGCTAATTGTAGAGATGGCCAAAATAGAATCAACTGGCGGCCACATTAAAATTATGCTTTATAGAGATTACCAAGATAAAATTAACCGGCGGCCATATTGAATTTATGCTAATTATAGAGATGGCCAAAATAGAAATTAACCGGCGGCCATATTGAATTTATGCTAATTATAGAGATGGCCAAAATAGAAATTAACCGGCGGCCATATTGAATTTATGCTAATTATAGAGATGGCCAAAATAGAAATTAACCGGCGGCCATATTGAATTTATGCTAATTATAGAGATGGCCAAAATAGAAATTAACCGGCGTCAATATTGGATTTATGCTAATTGTAGAGATGGCTAAAATAGAATCAACTGGCGGCCACATTAAAATTATGCTTGTTATAGAGATTACCAAGATAAAATTAACCGGCGGCCATATTGAATTTATGCTAATTATAGAGATGGCCAAAATAGAAATTAACCGGCGGCCATATTGAATTTATGCTAATTATAGAGATGGCCAAAATAGAAATTAACCGGCGTCAATATTGGATTTATGCTAATTGTAGAGATGGGCAAAATAGAATCAACTGGCGCCCAAATTAAAATTATGCTTGTTATAGAGATTACCAAGATAAAATTAACCGGCGGCCATATTGAATTTATGCTAATTATAGAGATGGCCAAAATAGAAATTAACCGGCGGCCATATTGAATTTATGCTAATTATAGAGATGGCCAAAATAGAAATTAACCGGCGTCAATATTGGATTTATGCTAATTGTAGAGATGGGCAAAATAGAATCAACTGGCGGCCACATTAAAATTATGCTTGTTATAGAGATTACCAAGATAAAATTAACCGGCGGCCATATTGAATTTATGCTAATTATAGAGATGGCCAAAATAGAAATTAACCGGCGGCCATATTGAATTTATGCTAATTGTAGAGATGGCTAAAATAGAAATTAACCGGTGTCTATATTGGATTTATGCTAATTGTAGAGATGGCCAAAATAGAATCAACTGGCGGCCACATTAAAATTATGCTTTTTATAGAGATTACCAAGATAAAATTAACCGGCGGCCATATTGAATTTATGCTAATTATAGAGATGGCCAAAATAGAAATTAACCGGCGGCCATATTGAATTTATGCTAATTATAGAGATGGCTAAAATAGAAATTAACCGGCGTCTGTATGGGATTTATGCTAATTGTAGAGATGGGAAAATAGAATCAACTGGCGGCCACATTAAAATTATGATTGTTAAAGAGATTACCAAGATAAAATTAACCGGCGGCCATATTGAATTTATGCTAATTATAGAGATGGCCAAAATAGAAATTAACCGGCGGCCATATTGAATTGATGCTAATTATAGAGATGGCCAAAATAGAAATTAACCGGCGGCCATATTGAATTTATGCTAATTATAGAGATGGCCAAAATAGAAATTAACCGGCGTCAATATTGAATTTATGCTAATTATAGAGATGGCTAAAATAGAAATTAACCGGCGTCAATATTGGATTTATGCTAATTGTAGAGATGGGCAAAATAGAATCAACTGGCGGCCACATTAAAATTATGCTTGTTATAGAGATTACCAAGATAAAATTAACCGGCGGCCATATTGAATTTATGCTAATTATAGAGATGGCCAAAATAGAAATTAACCGGCGGCCATATTGAATTTATGCTAATTATAGAGATGGCCAAAATAGAAATTAACCGGCGGCTATATTGGATTTATGCTAATTGTAGAGATGGGCAAAATAGAATCAACTGGCGCAAAAATTAAAATTATGCTTGTTATAGAGATTACCAAGATAAAATTAACCGGCGGCCATATTGAATTTATGCTAATTATAGAGATGGCCAAAATAGAAATTAACCGGCGGCCATATTGAATTTATGCTAATTATAGAGATGGCCAAAATAGAAATTAACCGGCGTCAATATTGGATTTATGCTTATTGTAGAGATGGGCAAAATAGAATCAACTGGCGGCCACATTAAAATTATGCTTCTTATAGAGATTACCAAGATAAAATTAACCGGCGGCCATATTGGATTTATTGAACTTATAAAGATTACCAAACTGAAATTAACCGGCGGCCATATTGGAAATATATCGCTAATTATAGAGATTGCCAAAATAGAATTAATCGGCGGCCATATTGGATTTATGCTTATTATAGAGATTGCCAAAATAGAATCAAATGGTGGCCACATTGAAATTATGCTTATTATAGAGATTACCAAGATAAAATTAACCGGCGGCCATATTGAATTTATGCTAATTATAGAGATGGCCAAAATAGAAATTATCCGGCGGCCATATTGAATTTATGCTAATTATAGAGATGGCCCAAATAGAAATTAACCGGCGGCTATATTGGATTTATGCTAATTGTAGAGATGGGCAAAATGGAATCAACTGGCGGCCAAATTAAAATTATGCTTGTTATAGAGATTACCAAGATAAAATTAACCGGCGGCCATATTGAATTTATGCTAATTATAGAGATGGCCAAAATAGAAATTAACCGGCGGCCATATTGAATTTATGCTAATTATAGAGATGGCCAAAATAGAAATTAACCGGCGTCAATATTGGATTTATGCTAATTGTAGAGATGGGCAAAATAGAATCAACTGGCGGCCACATTAAAATTATGCTTCTTATAGAGATTACCAAGATAAAATTAACCGGCGGCCATATTGAATTTATGCTAATTATAGAGATGGCCAAAATAGAAATTAATCGGCGGCTATATTGGATTTATGCTAATTGTAGAGATGGCCAAAATAGAATCAACTGGCGGCCACATTAAAATTATGCTTTTTATACAGATTACCGAGATAAAAATTAACCGGCGGCCATATTGAATTTATGCTTATTATAGAGATGGCCAAAATAGAAATTAACCGGCGGCCATATTGAATTTATGCTAATTATAGAGATGGCCAAAATAGAAATTAACCGGCGGCCATATTGGATTTATGCTAATTGTAGAGATGGCCAAAATAGAATCAACTGGCGGCCACATTAAAATTATGCTTGTTATAGAGATTACCAAGATAAAATTAACCGGCGGCCATATTGAATTTATGCTAATTATAGAGATGGCCAAAATAGAAATTAACCGGCGGCCATATTGAATTTATGCTAATTATAGAGATGGCCAAAATAGAAATTAACCGGCGTCAATATTGGATTTATGCTAATTGTAGAGATGGGCAAAATAGAATCAACTGGCGGCCACATTAAAATTATGCTTCTTATAGAGATTACCAAGATAAAATTAACCGGCGGCCATATTGAATTTATGCTAATTATAGAGATGGCCAAAATAGAAATTAACCGGCGGCCATATTGAATTTATGCTAATTATAGAGATGGCCAAAATAGAAATTAACCGGCGGCTATATTGGATTTATGCTAATTGTAGAGATGGCCAAAATAGAATCAACTGGCGGCCACATTAAAATTATGCTTGTTATAGAGATTACCAAGATAAAATTAACCGGCGGCCATATTGAATTTATGCTAATTATAGAGATGGCCAAAATAGAAATTAACCGGCGGCCATATTGAATTTATGCTAATTATAGAGATGGCCAAAATAGAAATTAACCGGCGTCAATATTGGATTTATGCTAATTGTAGAGATGGGCAAAATAGAATCAACTGGCGGCCACATTAAAATTATGCTTCTTATAGAGATTACCAAGATAAAATTAACCGGCGGCCATATTGAATTTATGCTAATTATAGAGATGGCCAAAATAGAAATTAACCGGCGGCCATATTGGATTTATGCTAATTGTAGAGATGGGCAAAATAGAATCAACTGGCGGCCACATTAAAATTATGCTTGTTATAGAGATTACCAAGATAAAATTAACCGGCGGCCATATTGGATTTAATGTACTTATATAGATTACCAAACTGAAATTGGAATTATGCTAATTATAGAGATGGCCAAAATAGAATTAATCGGCGGCCATATTGGATTTATGCTAATTATAGAGATTGTCAAAATAGAATCAACTGGCGGCCACATTAAAATTATGCTTGTTATAGAGATTACCAAGATAAAATTAACCGGCGGCCATATTGAATTTATGCTAATTATAGAGATGGCCAAAATAGAAATTAACCGGCGGCCATATTGAATTTATGCTAATTATAGAGATGGCCAAAATAGAAATTAACCGGCGGCTATATTGGATTTATGCTAATTGTAGAGATGGGCAAAATAGAATCAACTGGCGGCCACATTAAAATTATGCTTGTTATAGAGATTACCAAGATAAAATTAACCGGCGGCCATATTGAATTTATGCTAATTATAGAGATGGCCAAAATAGAAATTAACCGGCGGCCATATTGAATTTATGCTAATTATAGAGATGGCCAAAATAGAAATTAACCGGCGTCAATATTGGATTTATGCTAATTGTAGAGATGGCCAAAATAGAATCAACTGGCGGCCACATTAAAATTATGCTTTTTATAGAGATTACCAAGATAAAATTAACCGGCGGCCATATTGAATTTATGCTAATTATAGAGATGGCCAAAATAGAAATTAACCGGCGGCCATATTGGATTTATGCTAATTGTAGAGATGGCCAAAATAGAATCAACTGGCGGCCACATTAAAATTATGCTAATTATAGAGATTACCAAGATAAAATTAACCGGCGGCCATATTGAATTTATGCTAATTATAGAGATGGCCAAAATAGAAATTAACCGGCGGCCATATTGAATTTATGCTAATTATAGAGATGGCCAAAATAGAAATTAACCGGCGTAAATATTGGATTTATGCTAATTGTAGAGATGGCTAAAATAGAATCAACTGGCGGCCACATTAAAATTATGCTTGTTATAGAGATTACCAAGATAAAATTAACCGGCGGCCATATTGAATTTATGCTAATTATAGAGATGGCCAAAATAGAAATTAACCGGCGGCCATATTGAATTTATGCTAATTATAGAGATGGCCAAAATAGAAATTAACCGGCGGCCATATTGAATTTATGCTAATTATAGAGATGGCCAAAATAGAAATTAACCGGCGTCAATATTGGATTTATGCTAATTGTAGAGATGGCTAAAATAGAATCAACTGGCGGCCACATTAAAATTATGCTTATTATAGAGATTACCAAGATAAAATTAACCGGCGGCCATATTGAATTTATGCTAATTATAGAGATGGCCAAAATAGAAATTAACCGGCGGCCATATTGAATTTATGCTAATTATAGAGATGGCCAAAATAGAAATTAACCGGCGTCTATATTGGATTTATGCTAATTGTAGAGATGGCCAAAATAGAATCAACTGGCGGCCACATTAAAATTATGCTTGTTATAGAGATTACCAAGATAAAATTAACCGGCGGCCATATTGAATTTATGCTAATTATAGAGATGGCCAAAATAGAAATTAACCGGCGGCCATATTGAATTTATGCTAATTATAGAGATGGCCAAAATAGAAATTAACCGGCGGCCATATTGAATTTATGCTAATTATAGAGATGGCCAAAATAGAAATTAACCGGCGGCCATATTGGATTTATGCTAATTGTAGAGATGGGCAAAATAGAATCAACTGGCGGCCACATTAAAATTATGCTTGTTATAGAGATTACCAAGATAAAATTAACCGGCGGCCATATTGGATTTAATGTACTTATATAGATTACCAAAATAGAAATTAACCGTCGGCCATATTGAATTTATGCTAATTATAGAGATGGCCAAAATAGAAATTAACCGGCGGCCATATTGGATTTATGCTAATTATAGAGATGGCTAAAATAGAATCAACTGGCGGCCACATTGAAATTATGCTTGTTAAACAGATTACCAAGATAAAATTAACCGGCGGCCATATTGAATTTATGCTAATTATAGAGATGGCCAAAATAGAAATTAACCGGCGGCCATATTGAATTTATGCTAATTATAGAGATGGCCAAAATAGAAATTAACCGGCGGCTATATTGGATTTATGCTAATTGTAGAGATAGGCAAAATAGAATCAACTGGCGGCCACATTAAAATTATGCTTGTTATAGAGATTACCAAGATAAAATTAACCGGCGGCCATATTGAATTTATGCTAATTATAGAGATGGCCAAAATAGAAATTAACCGGCGGCCATATTGAATTTATGCTAATTATAGAGATGGCTAAAATAGAAATTAACCGGCGTCAATATTGGATTTATGCTAATTGTAGAGATGGCCAAAATAGAATCAACTGGCGGCCACATTAAAATTATGCTTTTTATAGAGATTACCAAGATAAAATTAACCGGCGGCCATATTGAATTTATGCTAATTATAGAGATGGCCAAAATAGAAATTAACCGGCGGCCATATTGAATTTATGCTAATTATAGAGATGGCCAAAATAAAAATTAACCGGCGTAAATATTGGATTTATGCTAATTGTAGAGATGGCTAAAATAGTATCAACTGGCGGCCACATTAAAATTATGCTTTTTATAGAGATTACCGAGATAAAATTAACCGGCGGCCATATTGAATTTATGCTAATTATAGAGATGGCCAAAATAGAAATTAACCGGCGGCCATATTGAATTTATGCTAATTATAGAGATGGCCAACATAGAAATTAACCGGCGGCCATATTGAATTTATGCTAATTATAGAGATGGCCAAAATAGAAATTAACCGGCGGCCATATTGAATTTATGCTAATTATAGAGATGGCTAAAATAGAAATTAACCGGCGTCAATATTGGATTTATGCTAATTGTAGAGATGGCTAAAATAGAATCAACTGGCGGCCACATTAAAATTATGCTTTTTATAGAGATTACCGAGATAAAATTAACCGGCGGCCATATTGAATTTATGCTAATTATAGAGATGGCCAAAATAGAAATTAACCGGCGGCAATATTGGATTTATGCTAATTGTAGAGATGGCTAAAATAGAAATTAACCGGTGTCTATATTGGATTTATGCTAATTGTAGAGATGGCTAAAATAGAATCAACTGGCGGCCTTATTAAAATTATGCTTCTTATAGAGATTACCAAGATAAAATTAACCGGCGGCCATATTGAATTTATGCTAATTATAGAGATGGCCAAAATAGAAATTAACCGGCGGCCATATTGAATTTATGCTAATTATAGAGATGGCCCAAATAGAAATTAACCGGCGGCCATATTGAATTTATGCTATTTATAGAGATGGCCAAAATAGAAATTAACCGGCGTCAATATTGGATTTATGCTAATTGTAGAGATGGCTAAAATAGAATCAACTGGCGGCCACATTAAAATTATGCTTGTTATAGAGATTACCAAGATAAAATTAACCGGCGGCCATATTGAATTTATGCTAATTATAGAGATGGCCCAAATAGAAATTAACCGGCGGCCATATTGAATTTATGCTAATTATAGAGATGGCCAAAATAGAAATTAACCGCCGTCAATATTGGATTTATGCTAATTGTAGAGATGGGCAAAATAGAATCAACTGGCGGCCACATTAAAATTATGCTTGTTATAGAGATTACCAAGCTAAAATTAACCGGCGGCCATATTGAATTTATGCTAATTATAGAGATGGCCAAAATAGAAATTAACCGGCGGCCATATTGAATTTATGCTAATTATAGAGATGGCCAAAATAGAAATTAACCGGCGTCAATATTGGATTTATGCTAATTGTAGAGATGGGCAAAATAGAAATTAACCGGCGTCAATATTGGATTTATGCTAATTGTAGAGATGGGCAAAATAGAATCAACTGGCGGCCACATTAAAATTATGCTTGTTATAGAGATTACCAAGATAAAATTAACCGGCGGCCATATTGAATTTATGCTACTTATAGAGATGGCCAAAATAGAAATTAACCGGCGGCCATATTGAATTTATGCTAATTATAGAGATGGCCAAAATAGAAATTAACCGGCGGCCATATTGGATTTATGCTAATTGTACAGATGGCCAAAATAGAATCAACTGGCGGCCACATTAAAATTATGCTTGTTATAGAGATTACCAAGATAAAATTAACCGGCGGCCATATTGGATTTAATGTACTTATAAAGATTACCAAACTGAAATTGGAATTATGCTAATTATAGAGATGGCAAAAATAGAATTAATCGGCGGCCATATTGGATTTATGCTTATTATAGAGATTGCCAAAATAGAATCAAATGGTGGCCACATTAAAATTATGCTTGTTATAGAGATTACCAAGATAAAATTAACCGGCGGCCATATTGAATTTATGCTAATTATAGAGATGGCCAAAATAGAAATTAACCGGCGGCCATATTGAATTTATGCTAATTATAGAGATGGCCAAAATAGAAATTAACCGGCGTCATTATTGGATTTATGCTAATTGTAGAGATGGGCAAAATAGAATCAACTGGCGGCCACATTAAAATTATGCTTGTTATAGAGATTACCAAGATAAAATTAACCGGCGGCCATATTGAATTTATGCTAATTATAGAGATGGCCAAAATAGAAATTAACCGGCGGCCATATTGAATTTATGCTAATTATAGAGATGGCCAAAATAGAAATTAACCGGCGTCAATATTGGATTTATGCTAATTGTAGAGATGGGCAAAATAGAATCAACTGGCGGCCACATTAAAATTATGCTTCTTATAGAGATTACCAAGATAAAATTAACCGGCGGCCATATTGAATTTATGCTAATTATAGAGATGGTAAAAATAGAAATTAACCGGCGGCCATATTGAATTTATGCTAATTATAGAGATGGCCAAAATAGAAATTAACCGGCGTCAATATTGGATTTATGCTAATTGTAGAGATGGGCAAAATAGAATCAACTGGCGGCCACATTAAAATTATGCTTCTTATAGAGATTACCAAGATAAAATTAACCGGCGGCCATATTGAATTTATGCTAATTATAGAGATGGCCAAAATAGAAATTAACCGGCGGCCATATTGAATTTATGCTAATTATAGAGATGGCCAAAATAGAAATTAACCGTCGGCCATATTGAATTTAAACTAATTATAGAGATGGCCAAAGTAGAAATTAACCGGCGGCCATATTAAATTTGTGCTAATTATAGAGATGGCTAAAATAGAAATTAACCGGCGTCAATATTGGATTTATGCTAATTGTAGAGATGGGCAAAATAGAATCAACGGGCGGCCACATTCAAATTATGCTTCTTATAGAGATTACCAAGATAAAATTAACCGGCGGCCATATTGAATTTATGCTAATTATAGAGATGGGCAAAATAGAAATTAACCGGCGGCCATATTGAATTTATGCTAATTATAGAGATGGCCAAAATAGAAATTAACCGGCGTCAATATTGTATTTATGCTAATTGTAGAGATGGGCAAAATAGAATCAACTGGCGGCCACATTAAAATTATGCTTCTTATAGAGATTACCAAGATAAAATTAACCGGCGGCCATATTGAATTTATGCTAATTATAGAGATGGCCAAAATAGAAATTAACCGGCGGCCATATTGAATTTATGCTAATTATAGAGATGGCCAAAATAGAAATTAACCGGCGTCAATATTGGATTTATGCTAATTGTAGAGATGGGCAAAATAGAAATTAACCGGCGTCAATATTGGATTTATGCTAATTGTAGAGATGGGCAAAATAGAATCAACTGGCGGCCACATTAAAATTATGCTTCTTATAGAGATTACCAAGATAAAATTAACCGGCGGCCATATTGAATTTATGCTAATTATAGAGATGGCCAAAATAGAAATTAACCGGCGGCCATATTGAATTTATGCTAATTATAGAGATGGCCAAAATAGAAATTAACCGGCGTCAATATTGGATTTATGCTAATTGTAGAGATGGGCAAAATAGAATCAACTGGCGGCCACATTAAAATTATGCTTCTTATAGAGATTACCAAGATAAAATTAACCGGCGGCCATATTGAATTTATGCTAATTATAGAGATGGCCAAAATAGAAATTAACCGGCGGCCATATTGAATTTATGCTAATTATAGAGATGGCCAAAATAGAAATTAACCGGCGTCAATATTGGATTTATGATAATTGTAGAGATGGGCAAAATAGAATCAACTGGCGGCCACATTAAAATTATGCTTCTTATAGAGATTACCAAGATAAAATTAACCGGCGGCCATATTGGATTTATTGAACTTATAAAGATTACCAAACTGAAATTGGAATTATGCTAATTATAGAGATGGCAAAAATAGAATTAATCGGCGGCCATATTGGATTTATGCTTATTATAGAGATTGCCAAAATAGAATCAAATGGTGGCCACATTAAAATTATGCTTGTTATAGAGATTACCAAGCTAAAATTAACCGGCGGCCATATTGAATTTATGCTATTTATAGAGATGGCCCAAATAGAAATTATCCGGCGGCTATATTGGATTTATGCTAATTGTAGAGATGGCTAAAATAGAAATAAACCGGCGTCTATATTGGATTTATGCTAATTATAGAGATGGCTAAAATAGAATCAACTTGGCCACATAAAATTATGCTTTTTATAGAGATTACCGAGATAAAATTAACCGGCGGCCATATTGAATTCATGCTAATTATAGAGATGGCCAAAAAAGAAATTAACCGGCGGCCATATTGAATTTATGCTAATTATATATGACCAAAATAGAAATTAACCGGCGTCAATATTGGATTTATGCTAATTTTAGAGATGGGCAAAATAGAATCAACTGGCGGCCACATAAAAATTATGCTTGTTATAGAGATTACCAAGCTAAAATTAACCGGCGGCCATATTGAATTTATGCTAATTATAGAGATGGCCAAAATAGAAATTAACCGGCGGCCATATTGAATTTATGCTAATTATAGAGATGGCCAAAATAGAAATTAACCGGCGGCCATATTGGATTTATGCTACTTGTAGAGATGGCTAAAATAGAAATTAACCGGTGTCTATATTGGATTTATGCTAATTGTAGAGATGGCTAAAATAGAATCAACTGGCGGCCACATTAAAATTATGCTTTTTATAGAGAACAGAGATAAAATTAACCGGCGGCCATATTGAATTTATGCTTATTATAGAGATGGCCAAAATAGAAATTAACCGGCGGCCATATTGAATTTATGCTAATTATAGAGATGGCCAAAATAGAATCAACTGGCGGCCACATTAAAATTATGCTTCTTATAGAGATTACCAAGATAAAATTAACCGGCGGCCATATTGAATTTATGCTAATTATAGAGATGGCCAAAATAGAAATTAACCGGCGGCCATATTGAATTTATGCTAATTATAGAGATGGCCAAAATAGAAATTAACCGGCGGCCATATTGGATTTATGCTAATTATAGAGATGGCCAAAATAGAAATTAACCGGCGGCCATATTGGATTTATGCTAATTGTAGAGATGGCCAAAATAGAATCAACTGGCGGCCACATTAAAATTATGCTAATTATAGAGATGGCCAAAATAGAAATTAACCGGCGGCCATATTGAATTTATGCTAATTATAGAGATGGCCAAAATAGAAATTAACCGGCGTCAATATTGGATTTATGCTAATTGTAGAGATGGGCAAAATAGAATCAACTGGCGGCCACATTAAAATTATGCTTGTTATAGAGATTACCAAGATAAAATTAACCGGCGGCCATATTGAATTTATGCTAATTATAAAGATGGCCAAAATAGAAATTAACCGGCGGCCATATTGAATTTATGCTAATTATAGAGATGGCCAAAATAGAAATTAACCGGCGGCCATATTGGATTTATGCTAATTGTAGAGATTGCCAAAATAGAATCAACTGGCGGCCACATTAAAATTATGCTTGTTATAGAGATTACCAAGATAAAATTAACCGGCGGCCATATTGAATTTATGCTAATTATAGAGATGGCCAAAATAGAAATTAACCGGCGGCCATATTGAATTTATGCTAATTATAGAGATGGCCAAAATAGAAATTAACCGGCGTCAATATTGGATTTATGCTAATTGTAGAGATGGGCAAAATAGAATCAACTGGCGGCCACATTAAAATTATGCTTGTTATAGAGATTACCAAGATAAAATTAACCGGCGGCCATATTGGATTTATTGAACTTATATAGATTACCAAACTGAAATTGGAATTATGCTAATTATAGAGATGGCCAAAATAGAAATTAACCGGCGGCCATATTGAATTTATGCTAATTATAGAGATGGCCAAAATAGAATCAACTGGCGGCCACATAAAAATTATGCTTGTTATAGAGATTACCAAGATAAAATTAACCGGCGGCCATATTGAATTTATGCTAATTATAGAGATGGCCAAAATAGAAATTAACCGGCGGCCATATTGAATTTATGCTAATTATAGAGATGGCCAAAATAGAAATTAACCGGCGTCTATATTGGATTTATGCTAATTATAGAGATGGCTAAAATAGAATCAACTGGCGGCCACATTAAAATTATGCTTTTTATAGAGATTACCAAGATAAAATTAACCGGCGGCCATATTGAATTTATGCTAATTATAGAGATGGCCAAAATAGAAATTAACCGGCGGCCATATTGAATTTATGCTAATTATAGAGATGGCCAAAATAGAAATTAACCGGCGGCCATATTGGATTTATGCTAATTATAGAGATGGGCAAAATAGAAATTAACCGGCGGCCATATTGAATTTATGCTAATTATAGAGATGGCCAAAATAGAATCAACTCGCGGCCACATTAAAATTATGCTTATTAAAGAGATTACCAAAATAGAAATTAACCGGCGGCCATATTGAATTTATGCTAATTATAGAGATGGCCAAAATAGAAATTAACCGGCGGCCATATTGAATTTATGCTAATTATAGAGATGGCCAAAATAGAAATTAACCGGCGTCAATATTGGATTTATGCTAATTGTAGAGATGGGCAAAATAGAATCAACTGGCGGCCACATTAAAATTATGCTTTTTATAGAGATTACCAAAATAGAAATTAACCGGCGGCCATATTGAATTTATGCTAATTATAGAGATGGCCAAAATAGAAATTAACCGGCGGCCATATTGAATTTATGCTAATTATAGAGATGGCCAAAATAGAAATTAACCGGCGGCCATATTGGATTTATGCTAATTGTAGAGATGGCCAAAATAGAAACAACTGGCGGCCACATTAAAATTATGCTTGTTATAGAGATTAATCGGCGGCCATATTGAATTTATGCTAATTATAGAGATGGCCAAAATAGAAATTAACCGGCGGCCATATTGAATTTATGCTAATTATAGAGATGGCCAAAATAGAAATTAACCGGCGTCAATATTGGATTTATGCTAATTGTAGAGATGGGCAAAATAGAAAAAAATGGCGGCCACATTAAAATTATGCTAATTATAGAGATTACCAAGATAAAATTAACCGGCGGCCATATTGAATTTATGCTAATTATAGAGATGGCCAAAATAGAAATTAACCGGCGGCCATATTGAATTTATGCTAATTATAGAGATGGCCAAAATAGAAATTAACCGGCGTCAATATTGGATTTATGCTAATTGTAGAGATGGGCAAAATAGAAAAAAACTGGCGGCCACATTAAAATTATGATTGTTTTAGAGATTACCAATATAGAAATTAACCGGCGGCCATATTGAATTTATGCTAATTATAGAGATGGCCAAAATAGAAATTAACCGGCGGCCATATTGAATTTATGCTAATTATAGAGATGGCCAAAATAGAAATTAACCGGCGTCAATATTGGATTTATGCTAATTGTAGAGATGGGCAAAATAGAATCAACTGGCGGCCACATTAAAATTATGCTTGTTATAGAGATTACCAAGATAAAATTAACTGGCGGCCATATTGAATTTATGCTAATTATAGAGATGGCCAAAATAGAAATTAACCGGCGGCCATATTGAATTTATGCTAATTATAGAGATGGCCAAAATAGAAATTAACCGGCGGCCATATTGAATTTATGCTAATTATAGAGATGGGCAAAATAGAATCAACTGGCGGCCACATTGAATTTATGCTAATTATAGAGATTACCAAGATAAAATTAACCGGCGGCCATATTGAATTTATGCTAATTATAGAGATGGCCAAAATAGAAATTAACCGGCGGCCATATTGAATTTATGCTAATTATAGAGATGGCCAAAATAGAAATTAACCGGCGGCCATATTGAATTTATGCTAATTATAGAGATGGCCAAAATAGAAATTAACCGGCGGCCATATTGAATTTATGCTAATTATAGAGATGGCCAAAATAGAAATTAACCGGCGTCAATATTGGATTTATGCTAATTGTAGAGATGGGCAAAATAGAATCAACTGGCGGCCACATTAAAATTATGCTTGTTATAGAGATTACCAAGATAAAATTAACCGGCGGCCATATTGAATTTATGCTAATTATAGAGATGGCCAAAATAGAAATTAACCGGCGGCCATATTGAATTTATGCTAATTATAGAGATGGCCAAAATAGAAATTAACCGGCGGCCATATTGAATTTATGCTAATTGTAGAGATGGCCAAAATAGAAATTAACCGGCGTCAATATTGGATTTATGCTAATTGTAGAGATGGGCAAAATAGAATCAACTGGCGGCCATATTGGAATTATGCTAATTATGGAGATTACCAAGATAAAATTAACCGGCGGCCATATTGAATTTATGCTAATTATAGAGATGGCCAAAATAGAAATTAACCGGCGGCCATATTGAATTTATGCTAATTATAGAGATGGCCAAAATAGAAATTAACCGGCGTCAATATTGGATTTATGCTAATTGTAGAGATGGGCAAAATAGAATCAACTGGCGGCCACATTAAAATTATGCTTGTTATAGAGATTACCAAGATAAAATTAACCGGCGGCCATATTGAATTTATGCTAATTATAGAGATGGCCAAAATAGAAATTAACCGGCGGCCATATTGAATTTATGCTAATTATAGAGATGGCCAAAATAGAAATTAACCGGCGTCAATATTGGATTTATGCTAATTGTAGAGATGGGCAAAATAGAATCAACTGGCGGCCACATTAAAATTATGCTTGTTATAGAGATTACCAAGATAAAATTAACCGGCGGCCATATTGAATTTATGCGAATTATAGAGATGGCCAAAAAAGAAAATAACCGGCGGCCATATTAGAAATATGCTAATTATAAAGATGGGCAAAATAGAATCAACTGGCGGCCACATTAAAATTATGCTTGTTATAGAGATTACCAAGATAGAAATTAACCGGCGGCCATATTGAATTTATGCTAATTATAGAGATGGCCCAAATAGAAATTAACCGGCGGCCATATTGAATTTATGCTAATTATAGAGATGGCCAAAATAGAAATTAACCGGCGTCAATATTGGATTTATGCTAATTGTAGAGATGGCTAAAATAGAATCAACTGGCGGCCACATTAAAATTATGCTTGTTATAGAGATTACCAAGATAAAATTAACCGGCGGCCATATTGAATTTATGCTAATTATAGAGATGGCCAAAATAGAAATTAACCGGCGGCCATATTGAATTTATGCTAATTATAGAGATGGCCAAAATAGAAATTAACCGGCGTCAATATTGGATTTATGCTAATTGTAGAGATGGGCAAAATAGAATCAACTGGCGGCCACATTAAAATTATGCTTGTTATAGAGATTACCAAGATAAAATTAACCGGCGGCCATATTGAATTTATGCTAATTATAGAGATGGCCAAAATAGAAATTAACCGGCGGCCATATTGAATTTATGCTAATTATAGAGATGGCCAAAATAGAAATTAACCGGCGGCCATATTGAATTTATGCTAATTATAGAGATGGCCAAAATAGAAATTAACCGGCGTCTATATTGGATTTATGCTAATTGTAGAGATGGCTAAAATAGAATCAACTGGCGGCCACATTAAAATTATGCTTGTTATAGAGATTACAAAGATAAAATTAACCGGCGGCCATATTGAATTTATGCTAATTATAGAGATGGCCAAAATAGAAATTAACCGGCGGCCATATTGAATTTATGCTAATTATAGAGATGGCCAAAATAGAAATTAACCGGCGGCTATATTGGATTTATGCTAATTGTAGAGATGGGCAAAATAGAATCAACTGGCGGCCACATTAAAATTATGCTTGTTATAGAGATTACCAAGATAAAATTAACCGGCGGCCATATTGAATTTATGCTAATTATAGAGATGGCCAAAATAGAAATTAACCGGCGGCCATATTGAATTTATGCTAATTATAGAGATGGCCAAAATAGAAATTAACCGGCGTCAATATTGGATTTATGCTAATTGTAGAGATGGGCAAAATAGAATCAACTGGCGGCCACATTAAAATTATGCTTGTTATAGAGATTACCAAGGTAAAAATTAACCGGCGGCCATATTGAATTTATGCTAATTATAGAGATGGCCAAAATAGAAATTAACCGGCGTCAATATTGGATTTATGCTAATTGTAGAGATGGGCAAAATAGAATCAACTGGCGGCCACATTAAAATTATGCTTCTTATAGAGATTACCAAGATAAAATTAACCGGCGGCCATATTGAATTTATGCTAATTATAGAGATGGCCCAAATAGAAATTAACCGGCGGCCATATTAGAAATATGCTAATTATAGAGATGGCCAAAATAGAAATTAACCGGCGTCAATATTGGATTTATGCTAATTGTAGAGATGGCCAAAATAGAATCAACTGGCGGCCACATTAAAATTATGCTTGTTATAGAGATTACCAAGATAAAATTAACCGGCGGCCATATTGAATTTATGCTAATTATAGAGATGGCCAAAATAGAAATTAACCGGCGGCCATATTGAATTTATGCTAATTATAGAGATGGCCAAAATAGAAATTAACCGGCGGCCATATTGAATTTATGCTAATTATAGAGATGGCCAAAATAGAAATTAACCGGCGTCTATATTGGATTTATGCTAATTGTAGAGATGGCTAAAATAGAATCAACTGGCGGCCACATTAAAATTATGCTTTTTATAGAGATTACCAAGATAAAATTAACCGGCGGCCATATTGAATTTATGCTAATTATAGAGATGGCCAAAATAGAAATTAACCGGCGTCAATATTGGATTTATGCTAATTGTAGAGATGGGCAAAATAGAATCAACTGGCGGCCACATTAAAATTATGCTTGTTATAGAGATTACCAAGATAAAATTAACCGGCGGCCATATTGAATTTATGCTAATTATAGAGATGGCCAAAATAGAAATTAACCGGCGGCCATATTGAATTTATGCTAATTATAGAGATGGCCAAAATAGAAATTAACCGGCGGCCATATTGGATTTATGCTAATTATAGAGATGGCCAAAATAGAAATTAACCGGCGTCAATATTGGATTTATGCTAATTGTAGAGATGGGCAAAATAGAATCAACTGGCGGCCACATTAAAATTATGCTTGTTATAGAGATTACCAAGATAAAATTAACCGGCGGCCATATTGAATTTATGCTAATTATAGAGATGGCCAAAATAGAAATTAACCGGCGGCCATATTGGATTTATGCTAATTGTAGAGATGGGCAAAATAGAAAAAAACTGGCGGCCACATTAAAATTATGCTTCTTATAGAGATTACCAAGATAAAATTAACCGGCGGCCATATTGAATTTATGCTAATTATAGAGATGGCCAAAATAGAAATTAACCGGCGGCCATATTGAATTTATGCTAATTATAGAGATGGCCAAAATAGAAATTAACCGGCGGCCATATTGAATTTATGCTAATTATAGAGATGGCCAAAATAGAAATTAACCGGCGTCAATATTGGATTTATGCTAATTGTAGAGATGGGCAAAATAGAAATTAACCGGCGTCAATATTGGATTTATGCTAATTGTAGAGATGGGCAAAATAGAATCAACTGGCGGCCACATTAAAATTATGCTTGTTATAGAGATTACCAAGATAAAATTAACCGGCGGCCATATTGAATTTATGCTAATTATAGAGATGGCCAAAATAGAAATTAACCGGCGGCCATATTGAATTTATGCTAATTATAGAGATGGCCAAAATAGAAATTAACCGGCGTCAATATTGGATTTATGCTAATTGTAGAGATGGGCAAAATAGAATCAACTGGCGGCCACATTAAAATTATGCTTGTTATAGAGATTACCAAGATAAAATTAACCGGCGGCCATATTGAATTTATGCTAATTATAGAGATGGCCAAAATAGAAATTAACCGGCGGCCATATTGAATTTATGCTAATTATAGAGATGGCCAAAATAGAAATTAACCGGCGTCAATATTGAATTTATGCTAATTGTAGAGATGGGCAAAATAGAAATTAACCGGCGTCAATATTGGATTTATGCTAATTGTAGAGATGGGCAAAATAGAATCAACTGGCGGCCACATTAAAATTATGCTTGTTATAGAGATTACCAAGATAAAATTAACCGGCGGCCATATTGAATTTATGCTAATTATAGAGATGGCCAAAATAGAAATTAACCGGCGGCCATATTGAATTTATGCTAATTATAGAGATGGCCAAAATAGAAATTAACCGGCGTCAATATTGGATTTATGCTAATTGTAGAGATGGGCAAAATAGAATCAACTGGCGGCCACATTAAAATTATGCTTGTTATAGAGATTACCAAGATAAAATTAACCGGCGGCCATATTGAATTTATGCTAATTATAGAGATGGCCAAATAGAAATTAACCGGCGGCCATATTGAATTTATGCTAATTATAGAGATGGCCAAAATAGAAATTAACCGGCGGCCATATTGAATTTATGCTAATTATAGAGATGGCCAAAATAGAAATTAACCGGCGTCAATATTGGATTTATGCTAATTGTAGAGATGGGCAAAATAGAATCAACTGGCGGCCACATTAAAATTATGCTTGTTATAGAGATTACCAAGATAAAATTAACCGGCGGCCATATTGAATTTATGCTAATTATAGAGATGGCCAAAATAGAAATTAACCGGCGGCCATATTGAATTTATGCTAATTATAGAGATGGCCAAAATAGAAATTAACCGGCGTCAATATTGGATTTATGCTAATTGTAGAGATGGGCAAAATAGAATCAACTGGCGGCCACATTAAAATTATGCTTGTTATAGAGATTACCAAGATAAAATTAACCGGCGGCCATATTGAATTTATGCTAATTATAGAGATGGCCAAAATAGAAATTAACCGGCGGCCATATTGAATTTATGCTAATTATAGAGATGGCCAAAATAGAAATTAACCGGCGTCAATATTGGATTTATGCTAATTGTAGAGATGGGCAAAATAGAATCAACTGGCGGCCACATTAAAATTATGCTTGTTATAGAGATTACCAAGATAAAATTAACCGGCGGCCATATTGAATTTATGCTAATTATAGAGATGGCCAAAATAGAAATTAACCGGCGGCCATATTGAATTTATGCTAATTATAGAGATGGCCAAAATAGAAATTAACCGGCGTCAATATTGGATTTATGCTAATTGTAGAGATGGGCAAAATAGAATCAACTGGCGGCCACATTAAAATTATGCTTGTTATAGAGATTACCAAGATAAAATTAACCGGCGGCCATATTGAATTTATGCTAATTATAGAGATGGCCAAAATAGAAATTAACCGGCGGCCATATTGAATTTATGCTAATTATAGAGATGGCCCAAATAGAAATTAACCGGCGGCCATATTGAATTTATGCTATTTATAGAGATGGCCAAAATAGAAATTAACCGGCGTCAATATTGGATTTATGCTAATTGTAGAGATGGCTAAAATAGAATCAACTGGCGGCCACATTAAAATTATGCTTGTTATAGAGATTACCAAGATAAAATTAACCGGCGGCCATATTGAATTTATGCTAATTATAGAGATGGCCCAAATAGAAATTAACCGGCGGCCATATTGAATTTATGCTAATTATAGAGATGGCCAAAATAGAAATTAACCGCCGTCAATATTGGATTTATGCTAATTGTAGAGATGGGCAAAATAGAATCAACTGGCGGCCACATTAAAATTATGCTTGTTATAGAGATTACCAAGCTAAAATTAACCGGCGGCCATATTGAATTTATGCTAATTATAGAGATGGCCAAAATAGAAATTAACCGGCGGCCATATTGAATTTATGCTAATTATAGAGATGGCCCAAATAGAAATTAACCGGCGTCAATATTGGATTTATGCTAATTGTAGAGATGGGCAAAATAGAAATTAACCGGCGTCAATATTGGATTTATGCTAATTGTAGAGATGGGCAAAATAGAATCAACTGGCGGCCACATTAAAATTATGCTTGTTATAGAGATTACCAAGATAAAATTAACCGGCGGCCATATTGAATTTATGCTAATTATAGAAATGGCCAAATAGAAATTAACCGGCGGCCATATTGAATTTATGCTAATTATAGAGATGGCCCAAATAGAAATTAACCGGCGGCCATATTGAATTTATGCTAATTATAGAGATGGCCAAAATAGAAATTAACCGGCGTCAATATTGGATTTATGCTAATTGTAGAGATGGCTAAAATAGAATCAACTGGCGGCCACATTAAAATTATGCTTGTTATAGAGATTACAAAGATAAAATTAACCGGCGGCCATATTGAATTTATGCTAATTATAGAGATGGCCCAAATAGAAATTAACCGGCGGCCATATTGAATTTATGCTAATTATAGAGATGGCCAAAATAGAAATTAACCGGCGTCAATATTGGATTTATGCTAATTGTAGAGATGGGCAAAATAGAATCAACTGGCGGCCACATTAAAATTATGCTTGTTATAGAGATTACCAAGCTAAAATTAACCGGCGGCCATATTGAATTTATGCTAATTATAGAGATGGCCAAAATAGAAATTAACCGGCGGCCATATTGAATTTATGCTAATTATAGAGATGGCCAAAATAGAAATTAACCGGCGTCAATATTGGATTTATGCTAATTGTAGAGATGGGCAAAATAGAATCAACTGGCGGCCACATTAAAATTATGCTTGTTATAGAGATTACCAAGATAAAATTAACCGGCGGCCATATTGAATTTATGCTAATTATAGAGATGGCCAAAATAGAAATTAACCGGCGGCCATATTGAATTTATGCTAATTATAGAGATGGCCAAAATAGAAATTAACCGGCGGCCATATTGAATTTATGCTAATTGTAGAGATGGGCAAAATAGAATCAACTGGCGGCCACATTAAAATTATGCTTGTTATAGAGATTACCAAGATAAAATTAACCGGCGGCCATATTGAATTTATGCTAATTATAGAGATGGCCCAAATAGAAATTAACCGGCGGCCATATTGAATTTATGCTAATTATAGAGATGGCCAAAATAGAAATTAACCGGCGGCCATATTGAATTTATGCTAATTATAGAGATGGCCAAAATAGAAATTAACCGGCGGCCATATTGGATTTATGCTAATTATAGAGATTTCCAAAATAGAAATTAACCGGCGGCCATATTGAATTTATGCTAATTATAGAGATGGCCAAAATAGAAATTAACCGGCGGCCATATTGAATTTATGCTAATTATAGAGATGGCCCAAATAGAAATTAACCGGCGGCCATATTGAATTTATGCTAATTATAGAGATGGCCAAAATAGAAATTAACCGGCGTCAATATTGGATTTATGCTAATTGTAGAGATGGGCAAAATAGAATCAACTGGCGGCCACATTAAAATTATGCTTGTTATAGAGATTACCAAGATAAAATTAACCGGCGGCCATATTGAATTTATGCTAATTATAGAGATGGCCCAAATAGAAATTAACCGGCGGCCATATTGAATTTATGCTAATTATAGAGATGGCCAAAATAGAAATTAACCGGCGTCAATATTGGATTTATGCTAATTGTAGAGATGGGCAAAATAGAATCAACTGGCGGCCACATTAAAATTATGCTTGTTATAGAGATTACCAAGATAAAATTAACCGGCGGCCATATTGAATTTATGCTAATTATAGAGATGGCCAAAATAGAAATTAACCGGCGGCCATATTGAATTTATGCTAATTATAGAGATGGCCCAAATAGAAATTAACCGGCGGCCATATTGAATTTATGCTAATTATAGAGATGGCCAAAATAGAAATTAACCGGCGTCAATATTGGATTTATGCTAATTGTAGAGATGGGCAAAATAGAATCAACTGGCGGCCACATTAAAATTATGCTTGTTATAGAGATTACCAAGATAAAATTAACCGGCGGCCATATTGAATTTATGCTAATTATAGAGATGGCCCAAATAGAAATTAACCGGCGGCCATATTGAATTTATGCTAATTATAGAGATGGCCAAAATAGAAATTAACCGGCGTCAATATTGGATTTATGCTAATTGTAGAGATGGGCAAAATAGAATCAACTGGCGGCCACATTAAAATTATGCTTGTTATAGAGATTACCAAGATAAAATTAACCGGCGGCCATATTGAATTTATGCTAATTATAGAGATGGCCAAAATAGAAATTAACCGGCGGCCATATTGAATTTATGCTAATTATAGAGATGGCCAAAATAGAAATTAACCGGCGGCTATATTGGATTTATGCTAATTGTAGAGATGGCCAAAATAGAAATTAACCGGCGTCTATATTGGATTTATGCTAATTGTAGAGATGGCCAAAATAGAATCAACTGGCGGCCACATTAAAATTATGCTTGTTATAGAGATTACCAAGATAAAATTAACCGGCGGCCATATTGAATTTATGCTAATTATAGAGATGGCCAAAATAGAAATTAACCGGCGGCCATATTGAATTTATGCTAATTATAGAGATGGCCAAAATAGAAATTAACCGGCGTCAATATTGGATTTATGCTAATTGTAGAGATGGGCAAAATAGAATCAACTGGCGGCCACATTAAAATTATGCTTGTTATAGAGATTACCAAGATAAAATTAACCGGCGGCCATATTGAATTTATGCTAATTATAGAGATGGCCAAAATAGAAATTAACCGGCGGCCATATTGAATTTATGCTAATTATAGAGATGGCCCAAATAGAAATTAACCGGCGTCAATATTGAATTTATGCTAATTATAGAGATGGGCAAAATAGAAATTAACCGGCGTCAATATTGGATTTATGCTAATTGTAGAGATGGGCAAAATAGAATCAACTGGCGGCCACATTAAAATTATGCTTGTTATAGAGATTACCAAGATAAAATTAACCGGCGGCCATATTGAATTTATGCTAATTATAGAGATGGCCAAAATAGAAATTAACCGGCGGCCATATTGAATTTATGCTAATTATAGAGATGGCCAAAATAGAAATTAACCGGCGTCAATATTGGATTTATGCTAATTGTAGAGATGGGCAAAATAGAATCAACTGGCGGCCACATTAAAATTATGCTTGTTATAGAGATTACCAAGATAAAATTAACCGGCGGCCATATTGAATTTATGCTAATTATAGAGATGGCCAAAATAGAAATTAACCGGCGGCCATATTGAATTTATGCTAATTATAGAGATGGCCCAAATAGAAATTAACCGGCGTCAATATTGGATTTATGCTAATTGTAGAGATGGGCAAAATAGAAATTAACCGGCGTCAATATTGGATTTATGCTAATTGTAGAGATGGGCAAAATAGAATCAACTGGCGGCCACATTAAAATTATGCTTGTTATAGAGATTACCAAGATAAAATTAACCGGCGGCCATATTGAATTTATGCTAATTATAGAGATGGCCAAAATAGAAATTAACCGGCGGCCATATTGAATTTATGCTAATTATAGAGATGGCCCAAATAGAAATTAACCGGCGGCCATATTGAATTTATGCTAATTATAGAGATGGCCAAAATAGAAATTAACCGTCGTCAATATTGGATTTATGCTAATTGTAGAGATGGCTAAAATAGAATCAAC
>JAWDGP010008052.1:932500-1105769 GCA_033675545.1 Elysia crispata | reverse complement strand
CTTCTTCTTCTTACAATTATTGTTATAACTATTACATTTTATTTATTTATTCTTTCATTCATTGTAAATTTCGTTAAGATTTCATGTAGTATGCTCTGATTTTAAATTTCATGTTTTTGGAACAGGGCGCCATCTGAGCAATGAAACGAAGCAACGTTCTTTACTACCCCCAACCAGCAGAAAATTTTTCAATTACGCCTCAAACATTACAACAAACGTTTCTTCATAAAGACGTGAAAATTTCAATAAAAAGGAAAATTCAAGTTTTGAATTTTGTGACCTCATTACCTTCATAATAATCGCAAGCGGTGCTAGTCAAAAAAGCCGAATTTCAGAGCACTCTTCTAATCTTCTCGACCAAGAAAAACCGATTCATAGATGCACAGCCCAGATATCATCCCTTTAACGTAACCAGGATAGACCATTTGAAAATTACAACAAAGCAATAAATTTACTACAGCTTCATCTAAAACACAACAAGAAATTCAATATCAAAATTCATAAAAAAAAACAGAAACTGGTATCATCACATAAAGTTTGCCAGAACAAAGACAAACACTACTAACACCTCTTTAGTTTGACTTGTACTTATATAACTCGATCCCGGTTACAACCACGACTGCATCATGAGCGACAACTCTACGTTCGACATTAACTCTTACAAGTGCTCGGACAAAGGGCTCATCCTTCCGGCCATCAACGAGTATACGTGGTCAGAGGGCGTGAGAGCCTTCCTCTACATGCTCGGGATGTTGTGGTGTTTCCTGGGCATCGCCATCGTGTCCGACACGTTCATGTGCGGCATTGAGCACATCACCAGCAAGACCAGGCTTATCTCCGTGCCCGATCCGAAGAGTGGCGGAACAAAGTCCATAGAGGTCAAGGTCAGTACACGGCCGGAGATAAGAGTGAAACAGAAAATGCAAAGTACACATGAATGGTAAATGAGAATAGAGTTGGAGAGGGATACGTGTGTGTGTATATATATATATATATATATAGATAGATATATAGATAGATAGAGAGAGAGAGAGAGAGAGAGAGAGAGAGAGAGAGAGAGAGAGAGAGAGAGAGAGAGAGAGAGAGAGAGAGAGAGAGAGAGAGAGAGAGAGAGAGAGAGAGAGAGAGAGAGAGAGAGAGAGAGAGAGAGAGAGAGAGAGAGAAAGAAAGAGAGAGGTTTAAAAAAATGAAAAGGGGGAAGAGCCTTTTTGTTACACACAAGAGAGAGAAAAAATAGAGACAGAAGAAGAAGAAGAAGAAGAAGAAGAAGAAGAAGAAGAAGAAGAAGAAGAAGAAGAAGAAGAAGAAGAAGAAGAAGAAGAAGAAGAAGAAGAAGAAGAAGAAGAAGAAGAAGAAGAAGAAGAAGAAGAAGAAGAAGAAGAAGAAGAAGAAGAAGAAGAAGAAGAAGAAGAAGAAGAAGAAGAAGAAGAAGAAGAAGAAGAAGAAGAAGAAGAAGAAGAAGATATATATTTATATATATATATACAAAGAGAGAGAGAGAGAGAGAGAGAGAGAGAGAGAGAGAGAGAGAGAGAGAGAGAGAGAGAGAGAGAGAGAGAGAGAGAGAGAGATATTCAAAGAAAGCTAAGAAAAGAGAGGAGAGAAAGAATTAGATAAAGAGGGTTTAGAAAATAAGAGCGAGAGTGAGAAAGAGGAAAAAAAGAAGAGAGAAAGATAGTTTGAGAAGCATCGGAGGTAAAAATGTAGTTTAGCCTTTAAGCTAATTCGGCACATTTACAGCCGCTCTGCTAGAACCCGCAGCGATAAGCTATAATTGTCAACTCCGGCCTATGCTACGTTCATTGTAACAAAAATAAATTGCATGACTTTTTGCTCCTAAGGCAAGCATTGAAAGCTCGCAGATACATGGCATCAATTTTAAAATTCTGATACTAAGAACTGTTTTTATAGCTGGCTTCTTTTCGAATAAAGATAATCATCTCCACATTTGAGTTTGTATAGGTAAGACATGTGACTGTGCATATTGTTTTTGTGGTACATATTGAGCTGCCCATGTAAACCACAAAATTGTTCCATTACAAACAACAGAGTATATCTTATCTAGTCATAATACATTTTCTCAAGATATAGAAAAGAAATAACATACAATACTGACTTAAAAAAATGGAATTTATCTATTTTTATTGTTCCTATTTTCTTCCCACTGTCTTCTAAGTTGTGTGTAATTTTTTTTAACTTCATCTTGCAGTTTTTATTACTGACTCACACGCTTCTTGTCAGATCCTTATATATATATATATATACTGCGCCGATGTACCTGTGATGCAGTGCTTTCATCTTTACATCGTATATTCCACACTCTCTAGGTCTGGAACGACACTGTGGCGAATTTAACTCTCCTGGCTTTTGGCACGAGTGCTCCCGAGATTCTGCTGAACGTCATTGAGATTGTCGGGCATACCTTCAAGGCAGGGGAGTTAGGGCCAGGCACCATAGTGGGATCAGCGGCGTTCAACTTGTTCATCATTACAGGGATATGTATATTGTCCATACCTGCTGGAGATGTCAGGTGGGTTCGGGGACTTATGGATGAATGATGAGTTGTAAGGTGGAGAAATTAGTAGGGGGAATGGTTAGCTGATGGGTTACTTGATAAACAGGTAGAAAAGCGGGTAAATATGGAAGTAGCTGAAAGGCAGAAAAAAAAAGATAAAGAATAGTCAATGATGAAAAAAGTTTTATACAATATATTGCCGTGTAATAATTTATATGGCAATGGCATAATACAATTTTGAAATTTTGAAAACAAATAGAGAATAAACGCAAGAAAAATTCAAGAAAAGAAATGGGAGCTCCTTTGTACTTTAAAATTATATTTAGATAAATTTACTTTTTTTCACCATTAAAATCACCAAGACTTTTTATGACTGTAATACTTAAGTAAGGTATTTTATTCGGAAACCAAGATTATTTTTTTTAATTTCTTCGCTGAATGTAATATATTCAATTTTTGTGTAATCCCTTTTTGTCAGCGGTGCATTTGACATATTTTAAAAGACTTGTTGAAGAAAAAAAAAGCTAATTTTGTATAACCCCAATCTATTTTAAGATACTTTTAACCGCTTGTTATCATGTAGGTACAAATAAGTAGGAAGTCACCCAAAGGTACTGCTCTTCTCATTACTGTTTGTTTGTACCTACATATATTAAGATTAGCTTTAAAGAAGATCCTTAAAAAGATTGAGAAAACAAAGAATTAGCTTTTTTTCAGGTTCGATTTTGCGTTTGACATTTTCATGCTATCTTCGAAAATAATCAGAGTGTTTTGGGTTCCGAGATCGTTACACAACGATCTAGAGCTGTATCAAAAATAATTTCAAGAAACTAGATTTTAGCCACAGTAAGGATTCTGCAATAAAAAGATGAAGAAGAATTTAAGTGGTCTATTACAGGCAAAATCATCGTATGAGCGCTTGTTTTTGGAGGGGGAAGGGGTGTACGAGTTCTACAATTTCTTTAACGTTCACGAGACTATTTAGATCTACAATTCGTATTGAAACCTAATTGCTCTACGTGATAGTGCTAGAACTTCGAGTATTGGAAACAACCAGAAAAAGTAAACATTATCAATTAATGAGTGGATATGGCAAAATTCTTTTTCAAATGAGTGGATTTTTAAAATTTTGTATAGCCGCTATTTGGCATGCTTAACGTTTGAGGATGAAACTTTATGAAAACTGCAGAAATTTTAGTGATTTCATAATTTTACTACAATCCGAGTTCTATATTCCTCGTATTCGGTCAATGTTTTTTTTTTTGTTGATAGGTTTCTTTATTAAAAACAAAACAAAACAAAAAAAAAAACGCAACAACAACCCAACAACATTATAGTTATCTTTTTATCCTATTATTTCAACCCTTTCCTGATCGTTCAAGTTTGTCCTGGGTTTTCCTTAAAGGCCTGTTAAGAGGATTTTGTTTCATAATCTGATAACCAAGTTCTGCCGGATGAAGTAACATTACAGAGCCAGCAATTTCCTCATAGAGATGGTAATCTCATCATTGATCTTGTGAACTCGCAGATAAAACGATAAATTAATGCGTGTTTCATAAACTAACATTGATAATAAAAAAAACCAAAACCAAAAAAAAACAACAACAACCCAGAAAACTATTTAAAATAAAAATAATAAAAGAAAACCTAGAAAAAAAACTAAACATTGATGACAGACATCCCCTAACCATGACAACTAAACCCCCGATAATCGCATTTCGCCATATTCTGACGAATCCACAGAAAGATCCGCAATCTACGCGTGTTCGCGGTTACTTCGTGTTTCGGGGTGCTGGCCTACGTGTGGATGACCATGGTCCTGCTGGTAATCACGCCAGAGAGAGTGGACCTGTGGGAGGCGGTTCTCACCCTCCTTCTCTTCCCAGCCCTCATATGCTCGGCTTACGTGGCCGACAAAGGCCCCTGTTGTCGTAGCAATAAGACGGGTTCTGGCTTGGAAATCGGGCTCAGTAAGTCGTGTACTGGACATAGCTCTTTACTTCAGATGTCAATGCTGAAAGAACAAACATATCAACGACACAATTGTTGTGGAAAAAAAACAACAAAAAAAACAAAAAAAAACAACAAAAAAAAAAAGAAAACAAAAAACACTTTAAATGCTGAAGAGGATAAATGATGATAAGGGTGTTGATGATTATGATGATGAGGATGATGAGGATGATGAGGATAACGATAACAATGATACAAATTGTATTTGAAATTCAAGAGCAATATAAAAGAATGCGTTACAACTATCACTATGACTACTATGGCTATGACAAATCTATTAGTATGCAGCTGCTGCTGCTGCTGCTACTACTACTACTACTACTACTACTACTACTACTACTACTACTACTACTACTACTACTACTACTACTACTACTACTACTACTACTACTACTACTACTACTACTACTACTACTACTACTACTACTACTACTACTACTACTACTACTACTACTACTACTACTACTACTACTACTACTGCTGCTGCTGCTGCTGCTGCTACTACTACTACTACTACTACTACTACTACTACTGCTGCTGCTGCTGCTGCTGCTACTACTACTACTACTACTACTACTACTACTACTACTACTACTACTACTACTACTTCTTCTTCTACCACTACCACTACCACTGACATTACTACCACTATTACTCAAATTAATTATGAATATAACAATCTGTTCTATCAAAAGAAAAACATTCAACCATTGTTCATATTTGTGGTATTTCAAAATTTTAGCTTCAATCAGTTTACATTAAACCAGGAAACACAAAAATTATCCCTGTACTCACGTTGATACACTCAACTCGTCCAATCAATTTTGCCCCTTCAAAATTGTTTGTTTACCATTCAATTGAAAAGACAATTAAATTCTGCCAATTTGGAGTGTTTTACTCTTGGACTTATTTGTGTTTAGGGCATACAAAATGCAGCAGCCCCAGATAAAAAACGTGACAATTTTTACAATAACTCGGTGGATGCCAAGTGCTCGCGACTCATATTTGAGACGCTCTTGTGAGGTGAAGGGCGAGAGATGTACTACAGTTTTTAAATTGCATTAATTGCGTGTTTGTAGAGCTCGCTGGTTCTTGACAGTACCAGAATTATAAGGAAGGTGTCTCGTTGTCTCTAATTGTTTCAGTTGTTACATCAAGTTCTAAGTTTTACTTATAATACACAACGTCCAGTTAGAGCGACATTTTCATTAGTGTTCATGTTTTTTTTTTAAACCCTTGGGAAATTTTTGCCGTTGAGCAACAATGCGCAATACATTGTTAACAGCAAATAGCAAAGCGTTGTTAAAAAAGTGATATCATGACTTGTCCGCCCTGTTTTGGTCTCATTTGTATATCTATTAACGTTAGTATCAGTAGGTTTGCCCGTTTTGTGTGAAGATTGCTTTTTCTTCTTCTTAGTTTCGAGATCTTAAGAAGGAAGAGGAAATTATAAATGTCAAACAGGCCACTCCACAAAAAGTCAATTATGTGACGTGATTTATAAGCGAAATTAGTGGGAAAGTCAAAATGACTAATACGTTCTTCAATACGTTTGAAAAGCCTTTAATCTGACACCACTGCAGGTTATGTGAAGGCACATAAACCAGTACCTCATGTCGCCATTATAAAACAGACAGTTAAATCAATTTTTTTAATTTCGCTCTATCCAGTAAAAGGGGAATGTTAATGCATATTTTTGTAATTCAATTGAATTAAAGATCACTATTTCTTTTTCTATTAAAAAAAATTATCCCTGTGAGTTTTTTCGTTTCATTTCATCTTCTTCTATGCACACAGACCTGGAGGCTGGCGACCCCGAGCACCCCGGGACTGCTGATATCATCAATGTGGCCAGGGTGAGATGGGATTAACTGTAATAACTGAAAACATGTTGAGTAACAAATAATAAACTTCTAACAAACAAACTGGTCACTGCGTTGTTGTAAAGATGTAGAAAAACCTTTAAAGGGTTTAATCTAATTTTTTGGCTCTGAAAAAAATATATGCACATTTTGTATTCTACTCTTGAATTAAGATAAGTTTAAGGTTCTGGTAAGTAAATTTTATCAACGTAAAATCTATGCATATCAATCATCGCCTCTAAATTCTCTATTTAGTGTGAATAAAGTATCCTGCGGACTTAGACTGATAATACTCAATGCTGTCGATTTATTGCCGTCCATCCTAGGAAGTTGCACGTGACCAGAACCTGAACGAAGACGAGGCTGCGCGCGCAATGGCGGCCAAGATAGCGCGAGACAGACCCAAGCCGAGTGGCTGGTACCGTGTTAACGCCACGCGGGTCATCACGGGAGGTCACAGGCTCGTCCCCAAGGCGAACCACACATTTGATGACGTGAGGCTTAGATCTAGGTCTTAAAATAACTCCATAACTTTGTCAGATTGCACGTAGAATGCCATAGTTTTTCTCAAGATTCCGTTGTGACTTTAGGTTTACTTCAAAATAGGATAGAGCATGCTGTACTTTATTTCATGGTACATACAGATAGACAGAAGAATAAGTATTAAATTAATGTTGATTTCATACCATAACATCCCAATCAGAAAAATAAAAAGACGATCATTTGAATCTCAATATAAGCATTCTTAGCTGTAATTTGAAAACCAAAGAACATAACTTAAGTTAAAAAATCCGAGATGAAATCACTTCATTCTATACTCCTATACTCAAATGAGAAATGAATTAGACAAAGAACTAAAGTAATGAAATGGATAGCAAAAACCAGTTATCTTCTGCTACACCTTTACTTTCATGATAAAAACTTTTCATACCCAGCTTCTGGAACGAGTGCGTAAACAATCCAAGGAAGCGAGCGCGCATAACGGGTCACTTGCTAACGGCATCAGCGAGAAAAATGGCACGACTGCTCTGAACGGTAGTGCGGTGACGACAGAGTTAACCCCTCACCCCGGAAAAGCGACGGTAGAGTTCACCACAGCGACATGCGCAGTCCTTGAGAATGAGGGTTACGTTAGAATCGGGGTCAAGCGGACAGGGGACATGAACAAGGAGATAAAAGTCGGGTAAGCACTAGCTAGCTGAGCTTCTATATTTCTTTTAAAAACATTTTTCATAGATTATTGCATATTCTGAGATTTTGTCTAGAAGCATAACTCATTCACGTACCTAAATTATAATTATTTATATTGTTCTTCAAATGTGATTTCATCCAGACTTGTTTTAATTCTTAGTTCCATTATTTGTTTTAAACTACTCCTAGTACCTATACAAAATGCATAGACCATTTTGGAAGAGTACCAAGTAGCATCAAACGAACGAATCAAAGAAATAAACAATCACACCATCTGTCCCCACAGAGTGGAGACCATCGACGGCACAGCCCAAGCCGTGGAGGACTACAAACCCATCAACCAACTGCTCACATTCAGAGAGGGCGAGTCCAGTAAGGATGTCTACATCGAGATCGTCGATGACGATGTGTGGGAGCCGGACGAGTTCTTCTTTGTAAAGCTGTACAGACATCACGAAGGCAGCTCCGAGTCGGACCTGGAGATTGGCAAGCTGGCCATCAACCAAGTTACCATTGTCAATGACGACGGTGAGTTCGAGCGTTCCATCTGGGTTGTGTGATCTATGGCAGGTTTCGGCTTTGAGATCGGAAGGTTTTAAATTCGAATCCTGGGATTAGGCCAGGTGTAATGTCCTTGCGAAATACACGTTGCAATAGGTGTCCGAGTATGGATAGTTGTCAGCTCAAATTGGGAATAAAAACTTGGCAAAAGCTTGATTGGCATTTAACAAATATATCAAGTTAGAGTCTTTGAATGGGGATTTCTTCAGGCTGCTGAGGAAAATTTTATTTCACATCTAGAAAATATGCTTGAGATTTGTTTAGTGGCGAATGTCTGAATTTTTAATATAAGTCTTCTTCAGATTTAAGATTTAGTTCATGCATAAAACTTAAATAGATGTTAAACGAGGTACAAAATATATACCGATATATATATTAGTGTCAAGATATTAACCCTAATCTTTCCAATTTACCTTAATTTACTTTCGAAAATATTTAATAAATGACCTGTAATAAAAAAGGCAAACTTCAGAATTATTCTGTACTAAAATTTTACCACCGGCCTCATTACACTAATCAGCTTGTAACGCACTAAATCTTTTTGAACCACAGAAGAAAATGGTATGGGTTCAGCACCACTCATTCAATTTAATTTTCTCTATCAGTTTGCAGAGGCGTTACAGTGCGTTTCGATCGTTCAATATTAATTTTTTCCCATGTAAAAATCCGGGTTTTCAGGCCAGTTACATAAATTTTAGATTAGTTACATTTTCTTTTTTCTTTCTGTAAATAATCCTCACAACGACATGACATTTTTTAAATCTCTATTTTCCATTTCTGTATAAATGCCATGAAAACAATACCTGTTCTGAGTTTAGAACGCGTCGTTTCCTTCCCCCCCTCAGTGATGATATTTCGCACACGCATCAAATCGCGTTGGGTTTGTTTTTTACCGCAAAATAATATCTAATGAGCCCTAAAAATAGCACAAAAACCCATATAAAACAAAACAAAACAACAACAAAAAATTACACAAAAAGTTTTATTTTGAGAGCGTCTTAATATATCCTCTACTTAGGTCTAATTATAATTAGACGCAGAGTAAACTTGATTTTGATTGGAAATCCCAAACTTAAGAAAATTTCATCGAAAATTCGCGAAACAACATGTTTGAAGAAATCGCAAGCTTGTTTATTTATACCTGCATTCCGCTGGAAGCGAACAAAATAATGTTCCATCAGGCCCTTAATGAAATTTCTGTAATAAGATTTGTCACTTCTCCTCCGCCGTTACAGAACCTGGGAAACTGGAGTTCAGTAAACCGTCCTACATCATCAAGGAGAGTGTAGAATCTGCTCAGCTGACCATCAATCGTATCAACGGAGCGGATGGCGAGGTCAAAGTTCACTGGAAGACCCAGGATATGTCAGCCGTCTCTGGCCGAGAATACAAGGGTGGGCAGGGAACAGTGTTGTTCAAACACGGCGAGACGAGTCAAATCTTAACGCTGGATGTTTACGGAATCGTGGTAAGTAAAAAAAAAAAAGGTACAGATAAGAGGAGGGAGAATGTTTGAGATAGAATTAGATGCATCGAGACAAAGATAGAGAGATAGTTGATTAGAGAGGGGAATGGAAGGGAGGGGAAAAAAAGAAGAGATTGCTTGCGACATAATGAGCGAAAAAGCTGTAGGTGCAATTTAACCCAGAGTAATCACTCTGTTAAAAAAGATACACTGAGGGATAGGAAGGAGAAGTGGGTAACAATAGAGAGAGGAAGGAAATGAGACAGAAATAGATGGATCGATAGATTGAAAAAGAGGGAGTGAGAGAGATAGAAAGAGAAGGAGAGAGACAAAGAAAGACAGAGAGAGAGAAAGAGAGAGAGAGAGAGAGAGAGAGAGAGAGAGAGAGAGAGAGAGAGAGAGAGAGAGAGAGAGAGAGAGAGAGAGAGAGAGAGAGAGAAGCACACAAATATCTGTGCTAAGCTCTTAATTATTTTCAAAGATGAAAGGACCTTAATAAATTATAAACAAATATTCCCCCCCTACCCCCTACACACACACCCATAGTAACAAAAAAAAAAGATAAATGAAAAAATAAAAACACAAACAAAACAAAACAAAAACCAGCAGAACAAACTCTGTTTTCAACACCGGAAGTACCACTGTGTTCCATCAAAGTCACTAAAACAAAGACCAATGCAGTGCGATACAGTTTGCATGCTGGCGGCACTTTTCTATACCGTAAGCGGATCATCATCCCACCACTGCCGCTGCATTTATTGAAAAAAAAAATTACTGCTTGTTACCGCCTATTTCATCAATTACACGTCATCGGAGGCGGGCCAAATTCTGCGGGGAAATTATTATTCCTGGGTGGCCCGAAGTCTCTTGTGATGTTGGAAATAACTGTGGTAGTTTACACACCTTCAAGTCACAAATTTTCAGCCCCAATATGTTTTATGAATAACATGTTCTGCTACAATTTTAGTTTCGAATCGGTCTTACTGAAAAATGTTTGCCTGGAATTTAAACGAAGTAAAAGACACCATTGACACAATTATTCATCGGGGGCAGGTCTGCCTTAAGAATTTAAGATCAGAATGAATTTAGTTTAAAATAGTGACACGCAATATGTGAAATCGAATTATTCTATATTTCCTCATGAAAAAAAAATTAAGAAAAGTTGACGTAGATTTGTCAAAATACAGTTTGTGAATTGAAAAAGAGATTTTTAGCAATATTAGTACTGAAGATTTTAAAGATTTTTAGGGCCTACCTTAAGTACGATAATTATAACAATAGCACGGCAATAGGATATAAATTCAGATTTGTCAATTTCGAAAATCTAATTCGTAAAAACAAAAAAAATTGTATCATGCCGTTCAAAATCATGAAATCACATAGCGCTAACACTCCAACTCTAAATCGATTCTTCTCGACAAGTCACAACAAATGACATATTATGTTCTTAAATCTAAATGTATTTTTGACCTCGTTAAGACAACTTGAAAGCATTCGGCCCGGATGATAATTAAAGATGCAGAGATCAATGGCTAGCCAAGCTCAAACTGGTAGTATCGGATTCTGTTGATGGCTTGATATGGCGAGGAATAGAGATATGAAAGGCAAAACTTTCAAACGGGTTCTAAGCTCAGCATTTAATGAAAGATAAAAAAAAAAGAAATAAAAAAGATTTATACATATAAAATAAGGCCATACATTATTCTAAGAAAATCAAGTTGAAAATTTTTCGTCGATAAAGAAAGGAAGATCAAGTTAACAAAAGAATTGCACAAGGAAAAACCGACAAATAAATAAGTTGACCGATGAATCTATATAGAGAACACGTAGTGTCTCTGCACAAATAATCAGTGGATCCATCTCTCTCGAAATAGCAGCCTATAAAAAAAAAAAAACAACGAAAAAGAAAACCAGCTCTTTAAATAGTTTGAAAATCAAATAAAACATTTCTTGAAAGAACAGCAACATGTGGTGATATTTTGATTTACCTTCAGTTTTTATGAAACAGATCATTATAATAATTGCAGCTGTATCATAATTTATCGGACAAGGCACAGTCGCCTGGACGGGCTGCAGGAAGAAGCCTTGGTTTTTCAATCAATGCCTCATAGTCAGCAACAATAAGACAATAATCAATCGAAATGAACACAAAGATGATTATTCAATTTACCCTCTATTTTTTTCAGAATACTTTAGCACATTTTCATAACCTCAATTTTGTTTGTTAAATAGATCGTGTCAATCGCGAACATTATTTTTTTTTTGTCGTTTTACCTCATTTGTCCCATTTGCTAGATTTAATTGGTTATCATGAGTTTTAGCTTTTCCCTTTTAGAAATGGGAATTTTTCTCCCCATTTCCCCATATGCACATCTCTACCCCTATCTTAATATTCTTTCTCTCTCTTTCTGTCTTTATCTCTTTCTCTCTCTCTCATTCTCTCAATTTTCTGCTCAGCTGCTTTATTTTACCAAATTTTACTGCTTCATTGCTATTTCACATCATAGTTTAAAGTTTCTTTTTTCTTTTAGATTTCTTGTTCTTTTTGCGTATTATGCCTTCATTATGTCATATTTCTTGATAATTTGTATATAAGTACATGCAGACTCTAAATGTAAAGTCTGCATGTCTGTTCTTTCGACAATCAAATTCAGATTTAACTCAGCCTTTTTCAGGTGAAAGAAAACTTTGTGAAATTCAGATTAATTTCTAGATATCCTTACTCTATTGATCAGCAAACAAATTTTTAGATATTCAAGTTAGCTCTCTTTAACGATTAGCTACCAAGTATATATCCCATGGTATGACATCCATCACTGCAGAATTTTGCAAATAATCTGAACAGAAATTTTTGTTACGTAAAATGTTTTCTATTAATTTTTACTCAACTAAAGTCATTCGAAGTTAAAAATCTCCCAGAAATCTTTATTTGCTATGAAATACTCAGTCAGCGGGATATAGCCACCATTTTGCCGTCTAAATAAAAGGAAAATGAGCCAAAGAAACAAAGTAAAAACATTCATCATAAATACGTTAGCAACTAGAAAGATTGAACACGATACGATAGAAGGGCTGGATATCCTGTGATGAAAGTGCAAATATTGTGAACGTGCATTCGCTGTCAAACTTTCTGATATCACCAAAAGTGTTACATGAGAAAGTAAACATTTTGCTGCCTTTTGAAAAAAGCACGTTCGACAAACATTTTTTCTGAGCAGACTGCCTCCCACTTTGTTCAAGGGGAGGGACTCGATGTTTCGAAATTGGATGAAGAATTATAAAATATATATCTCAGTCTTCGTTCACCCAAAAGAGCATGTCTCAGTATCGAAAAGGCACGCCACTCAATATACTGAGTCCCATGCCACTTTTTAGACTCGGAGCAATAATATAATGTTCTTTATGTGCTTGCATGGCGCAATTAATTAAGATGAACGTGTCATTACGGAATTTACAGAGGCAACCAACACGATCTCTGCATGCTGCTTATCTGATTGCGTTTATGAATCGGGAATCGGGGCAAAAAAATGCTTCATTTCGAAAGGCTATTGATTGAGGCGGGAGTGTGTGTGTGTGCGTGTGTGTGTGTGTGTGTGAGAGAGAGAGAGAGAGAGAGAGAGAGAGAGAGAGAAACAGAGAGACAGAGACAGAGACAGAGACAGAGAAGGAGAGAGAGAAAGAGACAGAGAGTGAAAGAGATAGAGGTAGAGAGAGAGAGAGAGAGAGAGAGAGAGAGAGAGAGAGAGAGAGAGAGAGAGAGAGAGAGAGAGAGAGAGAGAGAGAGAAACACAGAGACAGAGACAGAGACAGAGAAGGAGAGAGAGAAAGAGACAGAGAGTGAAAGAGAGAGAGCTAGAGAGAGAGAAAAAGAGACAGTGAGGCAGAAGGAGGAAGATATAACTTGGTTGTTAGAGACATTGTATAAAGATAGAGACAGAATAAAATGAGAATGATAGAGAGATAAATAATTTGTAGATATATAGACAAACTGAAGGAGAGAGAAAGGACGAACGAATGAGGTATGAGAGAGAGAGAGCGAGAGAGAGAGAGAAGAGAAGAGAGAGAGAGAGAGAGAGAGAGAGAGAGAGAGAGAGAGAGAGAGAGAGAGAGAGAGAGAGAGAGAGAGAGGCAGACAGTGGAGCTAGTAATTATAGAAACAGCAAAGAAGATAAGAGAAGAATGATAACCAAATCAAATCATTAAGTAAGCTGTGCTACAATTTGTGCCAAGCGCTTCGATCAATAATAATTATGTTTGATTGTGAGCCGATAAAAGAGTAAACATTGACATATGATAAAACAAACACCATATTGGCTTCTTAATCAAGAAATAAAAGCACTGTACTTTTTAATTATTTTCCCAAAGGTTATCGACTTCGTAATCAGCAGCAGTATAGTGAAAGTATATGGGGAAATTTTATGCAATAATTCGTGAGTGGAGTGGTTATTCAAAACAATAAGTGTTTATCCTTTCATGCCAATCCAGTTGTTTTCTATATTTTAAGATCATTATGACTTCTTTAAGGTAAACATGTCATTCAATAAATGTTGTTATAATGATAACAATAGTTTTCATATTCACATTAAATAATAGAGTATACTTCATTTTAACACTAGAGCTCGTGTTTAAAGTGCATGCGTCCTGTAGCTGAGGCCAGCTTACTTTTCAATGCAGACACAGTGAGATCACAGAACAAAAGAAAAATGCACAGGTCCTCCAACTAAGGTCATAATGAAAACTATACTTGTTTAATTATTCCTATAGCTTGCTTTTATTGTCGCTGCTGAAATGCTCTTCCTACCACTGCAACTAACAATATTGATAGCAAAGATAGCTATAGTAATAACATTGATGATAATTATTGTAATGATTACAGTATTTATATGACAATTATCTTAGTACGGTGATTCCAGTGATGACGATAATGTTGATCAGCATGATGATGATGATGATGATGATGATGATGATGATGATGATGATCATGATGATCATGATCATCATGATGTTACGAGCCTTGAAAGATGAAGGTGATTATTTAGAAAATTCTCTATCTATATTCATATAATTATAAGATAGTGCATATTAAACAAAGAAAATTGTATTTTTACTTAGTAATCACACTTTACTTCCTCCATATCTAGGACTCAAAGCTCGAACCAAACTTCCAAGTTCAACTTTCGGACCCTACGGGAGGAGCCGAGCTAGGAAAAATTCCCAAAACCATCGTTACTATAATCAACGACGAAGGTAAGTCTTTGTTCCATTTTCTTCTTTTTCTAACAATTGTAGACAAGGAAAGAATGTTTTCGGTTTCATTGCAAAATAATGTTACAACGAACCATAAACCGTAGCAACTCCCACCTTCTCCATTTTTTTTTCAACAAAACGTTGATTTCGATTCATTTTTTCACTCGAAAACTTCTGAACTTTGAATTAGAATTGCGGATTAGATCTCTAAGTTACCAGTGCTTAACAATCATGCAGTATTGGACCTCGACTCTCCTCTGCTGTGTGGGATACCGGATGCATGTGGTGGGAGGGGGTAAAGGGGAGTAAGGGGGAAGATCAGTCGATCTACGGCGCACCTGTGTCAGGGAATATTCTTTTCTGTTGTCAGATTCTACTTTTAACATTACCTGCTGCATGTGGTGGGTGGAAATGGGGTAGGGGGGAGGGAGGGGGAGAGGAGAGAACAGTAACTGTTGGTCTAAGGGGAAACCTTGTGTGGGAGTATTCATTTCTCATGCCAAATTCTACCTTAGGTTAACATTATCTGCTGCATGTGGTGGATGGAAATAGGGTAGGGGGAAAGGAGGGGAAAGGCCAGTTGGTCTAAGGCGAAACTCTGTGTGGGAGTATTCATTACTCTTGTCAAATTCTACGTTAGGTTAACATTACAGGGTGCATCATCATTCTATAAATAAGAAGATATTGCCAATGTCGCCATTCTTGTTATCACCAATATCATTTTTTCTCGGGTTTTTTTTTCTTTTGTTTTGCACCTATCAATGAATCCCTAGTCTTTTTTTTTTTTTTTTAGAAATCGTGGCAATTTTCTTTGATTCAGAAACTACTTGAAATACATTCCAAATACGTATGATTGTGAAAGATTTAAAAAAGAGAGTTTGCGTGAGAACTGCGCCTAGCAGATCCAACGGTTTTCAGATTGTGTTCCTTCGAGTCAAAGAAAAGATGCCGCTTTTGGCGTCTTTGGTCCGTCGAGAGAATTAAGTAGCACGCAAAAATTGCGGATTCTTTTTCCTAATTTTGATAAGTATTGATCTTTCAAGAATCATTCACCCTTGACCCTTCTGAGTTTTGTTATTGTCGTGGATAATTGTTGTCATTACGTATACTTACATATCTTAAGTCTAAAATTTTCTGGGGCACGTAAATGCTGTTCCAAAAAAAAAAAAAAAAAAAAAAAAAAATATATATAATATATATATATATATATATATATTATTGGTAGAATTAGGTATATTTCGAACGGAGGATGTGAGAACAATATATGAGGGAAAGAGAGAGATAGAGTCAGAAATAATAAGAATAAATTATGAAAAAGATAAAGAGTAGTGGGAACAAAAAGAATAATAAAGGACAACAATATATTAATTAAATGATTAATTAAATGATAACGACAAAAGTGGAAGGAAAAGGATTATGTAAATGTAAGGGAAAATGAGAGAGAGAGAGAGAGAGAGAGAGAGAGAGAGAGAGAGAGAGAGAGAGAGAGAGAGAGAGAGAGAGAGAGAGAGAGGAGAGAGACAGAGATAAGCAAGAACGAAAAAGATAGGGGCAAGGTGAGAAAGAGAAAGATAGAGAAAGACCAATGGACAGAAAAAGAGAAGATAGGGGGAAAAAAAAAAAGAAGCAGATAGATAGAAAGAAAGAAGGAAAGACAGACAGACAGAATGTTAGATATGAAGAGACAGAAATAAATATAAGGCCTACCTAAGGAGAAAAAAAAGATGTAGTCAGATTCTAGGACGACAGTCTCCTTTTGATATCCAATCATTGATATAACATGCAGGATTTAAAACAAGAAAAACCATGAGAAAAGCCGAGATTTGAATTCTCATCAAAACTTAAGATTAGCATGATTCAATTTCACGCTTGTCACTCAATGCTTCGTCTTTTCTATGGACTTAAAAATAAATTTTTTTTCGCTACATAACTAATGCTTACACGTAAAAAAAAAAAAATTGATTTCTTAAATCAATATGCAGTGATAAAACTTGATTGAAAAAAAAAAAACCAGTGTAGCTCAGAGTTCGGTAACAAGTTCATGCTGCCTTTTTTTTTTTATAATTATAGCTTTATAATTTAGACATCTAATTAATCTGGATAAAACATAGGAATGGCATGATAGAATTTATATGACGATATCATACATTAACTTCACCTTTACGAGTCTAGTGGAGATAACAATAGTAATAACACTGCTAAAAATTGCAATATTGCTAATACGACTACTACCACTACGACTGCGACTACCACCACCACACCACCACCACCACCACCACTACTACTACTACTACTACTACTACTACTACTACTACTACTACTACTACTACTACTACTACTACTACTACTACTATTACTACTACTACTACTACATGTACAAATACTACTAACGCTGTTGCAACTGCTATTGCTACTTCTGCTGCAGCTGCTGGTATAACTACTACTCCTACTACTACTACTACTACTACTACTACTACTACTACTACTACTACTACTACTACTACTACTACTACTACTACTACTACTACTACTACTACTACTACTACTACTACTACTACTACTACCACGACGACGACGACGACGACGACGACGACGACGACTACTACTACTACTACTACTACTACTACTACTACTACTACTACTACTACTACTACTACTACTACTACTACTACTACTACTACTACTACTACTACTACTACTACTACTACTACTACTACAACAACAACAACAATTGTAAAACCATAACAACTTTTATTGCTACTACTTCACTACAATTATTACTTTTGTCACTGTAACTCATTGTTACATCTTTGTTACACTAAAACTCATAAATTGAATTGATGACCACGTATTTGATTAATGCTTTTCTTTGTGCTTGAAAAAAATTCTACGATGAATCTTGCGAATCAATGGAAAAGCTTTAAATATATTCTCAATATCTTAAGGATATCCAGCAATATCGCCAAAATGCATATTTCTACTATTTTTCAACTCATCATATTTATAATTCACGAGAAATGTTCTACAGCATCGATTTGGCAGTATTTTTTTCTTCCATTCAAACAAATCGATACGATCATACACAAAGAACCAGCAGGTCTGTGTTCGTGCTCGAGCTGGTCTAAATGTTGGAAACTACTTCATGAGTTTCTCAACAGACCTGAGGGCAAAATGTGGTCCGTTACAACAACTCGAAGAAACGAACTAACGAAAATCAAACTAGAGTTATAAAATGTTTAGTGAAACTAGGAGTTGTGCATAATTTCGTGTTTCTCGATGAGAACATTTTTTAACAAATTGATTGTAAGATGGAACATGGATATCTCCATAATTATTTCATTTTAATGACTCTCTCTCTCTCTCACGCTCTCTCTCTACTCTCAACATAAAAGACCTTGATCTTCCGATATTTACGATATTAAAAGAAATATCATACTCCTCCCCCACCCCCCCCCCCTTTTTTTTTTCCGTTCAGAACGTATAAATGCGTCGACTAATAAAGTATCATGAAAAAGATAATAAATATGGAACGAAATTGTCCAATATGTCAATATTGAGTGGCCTCGAAGTTCGATCATTTTGTCGCCGCCAAAGAAGCCGGAAGTCCAGCATCCCATGGCAATCAGTCTCTGTGGTAATCTGGAAAGATTATTGAACCCATAAAATCGAGCCACCAAGGACGGCGACTCTTGACTGATATAAAGAACTCTTACATGGCATGGTTTTACGATCGCTCAGCTATACTCTCTGTGCTTGGGTCGGGGGATAATAAAACGAACCCAAGACGTCTTAAATTGTATATAGAACAAGTCGTTTCTCACGCAGATGAGGATATTTATTTTCTTGAAAGATTATAAATCAGGTCCTTTGCACTCAGTAAAGCAACAGCATTCTTCTTCTTCTTCTTCTTTTCCTTCCTCTTTCTCCTCCTTTTCAACCTCTTTCGACTTCCTCCTCCCACCACACCCCACCCCCGCTTCTTCTTCTTCTTCTTCCTCCTCCTCCTCCTCCTCCTCCTCCTTCTTCTTCTTCTTCTTCTTCTTCTTCTTCTTCTTCTTCTTCTTCTTCTTCTTCTTCTTCTTCTTCTTCTTCTTCTTCTTCTTCTTCTTCTTCTTCTTCTTCTTCTTCTTCTTCTTCTTCTTCTTCTTCTTCTTCTTCTTCTTCTTCTTCTTCTTCTTTCTTTTTCTTTTCCTCTTCTGCTTTTCCCCAACCTCCTCCTTATGCTCTTCCTCTTCCTCCTTCTTCTTATTGCTTCTACCATCATTCTTATTGTTGCTGTTAAAGTTTTCTAAACTAGCCTAACAAAAATGATAACGATTGCATTTATCTTAAACTACTGATGGATAAATTACGCATTTAAAGAATCTTTCGGACAAATTAATACCTTAAACTGCCGATAGAAATACTCAGCATTTAAAGAATCTTTTGGACAAACTGATATCTCAAACTACTGATGGAGTGATTCAGCATTTAAAGAATCTTTTGGACAAATTGATATCTTAAACTACTGATGGAGTGATTCAGCGTTTAAAGAATCTTTTGGACAAATTGATATCTTAAACTACTGATGGAGTGATTCAGCATTTAAAGAATCTTTTGGACAAACTGATATCGGCTAGCAAGGGCTTGGTGACGCCGTAGTCGGCGTTTGTTTATGTACTTCTAAAATAGTCACACAATAATAGATCCATAATACATTATATAAACATCAATGAGATAAACTTTACTCTTATCCTCTCACATACGTCTAATGGAATATTGGTTACTGAACTATTCTTTTATAGTATACGAGCAAACATAATTTTTAATAAAAATAAAAATAAATATTGCACTGCACCAAGCAGCAACACTGTAGAAAGTAACCAGTGGTAGCTTTCCAATTTTTTATTTTTTTTATTTTTGAGGTTCACCAAGCGTTAAATTCCCACGAGGAATGCAGTATAGGTAGCCCTAGAGCTCACACGTAAAAAACGTGACATTCGTTTTAAGTGAGGATCAATAGCAGTTGAATCATCACGTGGATAAACAAAATGGTTTCCCTCTTCAGGTTTTGTACGATGACATTTTTGTTCTCTACTTTTTCGAATCCTCGCAGAATTCGTAATTTGTTTTGGTGGCAACAAAGTAAAAGATGAGGCGGCAGAGAAGTACATACGAATTGTTTTCTTTTTAGCGTCCCAGAATCAATGGTTTAGTAACTCTATGGACTAGACCAGGTCAAGAGCAAAGCACAATTTACATTTGGGCTGACTTGGGAAAAAATACAAACAACTCATCGTCGAACCATCACGTTCCCATAACGTTCACATGAGCCCACTATTTATCTGTTTTAGTTCAAATACAAAAATCCTCACCGTCTCAGACAGAATTAAATCTGTAGAGATGCAAAGAAGAAAGGTGTAAGAGTAGCGCTACAGACACAAATTATTTATAAATTATATTACAAGTAACATATCTACTCGAATATTTTTCACTATATTCTAGCTCCGTCGACATTGGAACTACAAGTGGAAAGCTTTACATAAAAACACAATCAGCAATTTGAGTTCGAGGGCTGACACCACATAAAGAATTTGTTTTTACTTTTTGCATTAAATTGTAGAGAACATGCATCCGATTTCCGACTGAAAATTGTATTGACAAGGGATCTAGCTGGTGACTCACCCCTGCGCTTCGAAAGTGCTTGGCTTCGGCTTATCGAGTGAGTGTACACAATTTTAAAAAAAAGCCAATATTTCTATTTTCAACATCCCTTTTTTACATAGATGAAACAATTTTGAATAGAAATATCGTGGAATTGAATTCAAAATTAATGGTGATATCGACATCAAGATTGAAAAAAAATCACGAATTGCATCGTAGCTTGTCCGGTCCAACATAACCCAAATTACTCCCAGAGGACCAAACAGTGCGAGACGCCGACGCGATTATTTTGTAACGTCGCCAAAGTGAGAGCCAGGTTAACTGTTGTAGAAAGTGGCAATAGAAAACATTTGATCTGATATTGGAGCATTGATTTTACAAATGACAGGAAAATAGAATTGGGCAAAACTTTTGATTTCATCCTTGTTTCCCCCCTCGCACGCGACAGCCACCATAACCCGTGCGCAGATCGATATGTGCAATTTAACATCAGAAAAGTTGAAACGCATGTAATAAATATTTGAAAAATCATGAATTTTTTTTTAAACTATGCGTTCGACATACATGATGGCAGTTTATATCGATGAATTTTTACTTCCCATAGTTGCGTAGAAATAGCTATGCTTCTTCGTCAATACCAAACGTTTCTGCGAAAGAAAAATTACTATTCCGCTAATTTGAAATCTTTTTCATGTTTTTCGATTCAACAGGATCTTACGCTTTATATTCATAAGATGTTTTAACAGAGGTATGGTGTTGTCTATGTTCTAGACCTCTATCAAATCAACTCTTCTTGAAACCACTTGCAAGTACATTTTGAAGATTCACAAGGAGACTTCCCAAGCGTGATGGGTTCAAAGTTTTGCGCCACAAGTCGCGAACCGTCACTAAAAACAGTCATTGTGGGATCTGTTTGTTTTTTTTAGTTGTTGTCTCATAGCCTTAAATTTAAGTCTTCCACATCATCAGAGGCTGAAGTATTTTCCATTGTACTACATGTATTTAACCTTGGTTATCACTGTCCACAAACTGCTGATGAAAACGCTCAGGAACGTGTGAAATAACAAGACCGTTTTTTGGTTATCTATCCTTTTTGCGATTTCAGTTTTCTATGGAAAAATAACTCCTCTTAAAACTATTAAAGCATATTGTCAATGTGAGCTTTATCTTCAAAGGAACGGTGACCGAACCTAAAGCGATTCAGGGGGAAAAGATCTTCTAATTCAATAATAATGATATCTCTAAATGAGAGATAGATGTCTCGATGCCCTTTCCATTGGTCACTTAAAGACAAAATTGTCTGAGGCAAAGCGACCTCCTCCACCATGAACATGTGTACGGTCAATTAAGTAGAGTGTCGCAGTGGAGCTTTGAGAATAGTTGTGAAGCACCGTAAACAAACAAAAAATAGGTAGAGTACAGCTCCAAAATTTTTTTTCTTTTTTTTTTCCTTTCTTTTCTTTTTTTTTTTTTTTTTTTTTTAAAGTTTTTACTTCAAATTTTTATATGTGAATATCCTTGTGTGATTTGTTGTTCTTGTTTTTGTGTCTGACGGGCGTAACCCCAAACGCTCAAGTGTTTTGTATTGTTTTGTACCGTTTGGAGCTGCACTCTACCTATTTTTTTTTTTTTTTACGATGCTTCATAAATATGTGATAGTCTAACGTTATAGGTTCCCATCTTCAGTCCATCATAATCTCCCGGCGTTGCTCTGAACAGCACAACAATTTCTTAGCAGAGGAGATCTAAGATATATATATATATATATATATATATATATATATATATATATATATATATATATATTTATATATGAAATAAAGTCATGCTATCTCTTCCCTTAAATTAAGCTGCGATCAATTATTAGATAAAAAAAAATCAGGTTTAGCGTCCCTGAAACAGCTAGATTGTCCGGACTGTAAAAAAAGAGAATGAAAAAAAAACAAAAACAAAACGTCAACGACCTACGAGAGTTATTCTCTTCTCTCATGCTATATGCTGTCGTAACTAAAGAGTTACAGGAAACAAAGTATGGAGTGGCCCCGCTATTTCCACAGTGAGATTTTAGAGTCCATGAGGTAGCCTTCTTGTCACGAGCAAAGATTGATGTGCACGACCATAAAAAAACAACCCTCCTCCCTTTAAAGAGAGAGAGAGAGAGAGAGAGAGAGAGAGAGAGAGAGAGAGAGAGAGAGAGAGAGAGAGAGAGAGAGAGAGACAGACAGACAGACAGACAGACAGACAGACAGACAGACAGACAGACAGACAGACAGAGAGAGAGAGAGAGAGAGTGAGAGAGATAAAGAGAACAGACAGACAGAGAGAGACACAGAGAAAGTCAGAGATAGAAAGAGAGAGAGATAGATAGATAGATAGATAGATAGATAGATAGAGAGAGAGAGAGAGAGAGAGAGAGAGAGAGAGAGAGAGAGAGAGAGAGAGAGAGAGAGAGAGAGAGAGAGAGAGAAAGAAAGAGAGAGAGAATTCAAACAAAGGCAAAAATAAAAAAAAACAACATAAATTTTTTGAAATTGTATTTCCTCGTGCAGAATTTAACAACATGCTGAGTCGCATCGCCAACAAGACCCAGCAGAACCTAGACGGCCTGCGTCTGGACTCCGGGTCGTGGAGAGAACAGTTTCACTGCGCCATGAACGTCAACGGCGGGGACGTGGATCAGGCCGAGACGTTAGATTACGTCATGCACTTCTTGACGTTTTTCTGGAAGGTAAATTAATGTCAGGGATTGGTGCAAGATGGGAAATCAGCAATTTTTTTTTACTTTTCTAATCTGTTTAAAGATCCTTTTAATGGATGATTGGAAGGTTATGAGTTCCGTCAAAAATTGCCTAAAAGTACACTGCCTTGCGGGAATTCCTAAAGGTCAATTTTATTTCATTTATATGACGATAAGTTTCGAAAAGATCTATAAATAGATTAGGATTTTTTTTTTTTTACAAAATATGCTAATTGTCCTTGCTTAAGAATTATGAATGATAAATGAAAATCTGAGGACTGTACCGCTAAATCATAAAAAAAAAATACATAATGTCAGTTACTGAGGTTTTATTGGTAGTTACCGACAGATACACAAAAAATGGTGCAGCGCATCAATATAGCTCAGTATAGTTCATGTTAATGTCGGAATAAAAAAAGACAACGAAACCGAACTGGACATTGCAATTAAATAAAACACTGTAAATAGATCAAAATAGAAATAGATATCGAGGGAGAAAGAGGGAATTAAAAAGTATAGAACTGAAGGGAGGAGCAAAGAGAAAAAGTATGTATACAGTTAGAGAGGACAGAAAGTAAGGGACAAAGAGCCCTGCAAATTATCATTACAATCTCAGAATTTCTTCAACCCTCAAGATTTATTTCACACTTATTCTATTTAGCGTATTTTCGTATACTTTATGCGCATTTGTAAACTTAGTTGCTAAACTATGGTTTCCTACACTTAATTGGAAGAAAAAAAAACTATTCAATAAGCATTCATTACTAACTTAATACCTTACTGAGAACCTCATAACAGAGATGGAACTCAATTACCGGTACCATTCTAGTATAAGAAAGCACGCTAAAAGTATCGGTACCATTCTAGTATAAGAAGGCATGCTAAAAGCACTCAATAAATTAAAAATTCATTCGAATCCACCGATTCTGCAAAACTAAAAATCGTTCATCTTCTCTTTTCTCTCTCTCTCTCTCTCTCTCTCTCTCTCTCTCTCTCTCTCTCTCTCTTTCTCTCTCTTTCTCTCTCTCTCTCATTCTCTCTCTCTTTCTCTCTCTCTCTATTTCTCTCTCTTTCTCTTTCTCTCACTTTCTTTCTCTTTCTCATTCTCTCTCTATTTCTCTCTTTCTCTTTCTCTCTCTTTCTCATTCTCTCTCTTTCTCTCTCTCTCTTTCTCCTTCTCTCTCTTATTCTCTCTCTCTCTTTCTCATTCTCTCTTTCTTTCTCTCTCTCCCCTGTCTCTCTCTCCCTCCCCTGTCTCTCTCTCTCCCTCCCCCCTCTTCTCTCTCTCTCTCCCCTCTCTCTCTTTCTCTCTCTCTCCCTCCCCTCTCTCTCTCCCTCCCTTCTCTCTCTTTCTCTCTCTCCCTCCTCTCTCTCTCCCTTCCCTCTCTCTTTCTCTCCCTCTCTCCCTCCCCTCTCTCTCTCTCTCTCTCTCTCTCTCTCTCTCTCTTTCTCTCCCTCACCAGGTGTTATTCGCGTTCATCCCTCCCACCTCAGTGGGCGGTGGGTGGCTCACGTTCCTCTGCTCCCTCCTCATGATTGGTCTTCTGACGGCTGTGGTCAGTGATCTGGCGTCCATCTTTGGTTGCCTCATCGGCCTCTCGGACACTATCACAGGTGAGGAATGGTCAGTGAAATAAATCAATCTGAATGAATTTTAGAGTCTGGAAACCCTCCACTGAGACATATTTATTTCACCTATGTAAAAAGCTTCATTTATCTGTATTGCATTTTTTGATGCAAACTTTATTTCTCTATGTAAACCCATTAAAAATAAATGAAGTTGAATGCATCAATATTATAGGATCATTATCTTTTCTGCCATAACCAACCTGATTGACGATTGTACAAAATGGTTGTAAGATTCCCCTGCAGGCTACAAATTTGATTGTTGCTATTTTTGCCACTTCAAACTCTAACATAACTGGTGGAATAGCAGTACATGATTCAGAGGGCAATATCACAAAAATAAATATAATGATTTCATGAACTAGATCTATTGAAAAAAATAAAAAAAATAATATATTTATAAATCTAACGTATTATTAATTTGGTGTCTGAATCTGCTTCAAGGATGACTGGGGTCCTATTATAATAAAGACATCATATCAAACTGCCCGTCAACCAATGAACCAATTATTTATGCGAAAACATTATTATATATTTTTCTTCATTGGCGCATGTCAATTTGGCTTTCATCTATTTTTTTAAAATTAATAATAAATTAATTATTATCCTAATCCTGCAAATCCTCTGAGAAAGCCTGCTAATGAAAGTCATAAATAATGTTAAATGCTTTAGATGCTTTATAAAAGGCTAAAATCAAGCACCGGCTAACTTTAATTACCAATTGGGGCTATTGGCCAATCCTGTAGTTTCAACATCAATTTTAAGATCTTTTTAAACTCACATAAGAAGACTTGCGAATACTGCATAAAGTGCATAGTGATGCACTGCCTTTCCGGAACTCATATCTTCGCACTAATTTTGTTTAAACCTACCTGATGATAAATTAAAAAAATAAAAATAAAAGGATTCATACATACCGTTGGATTCTATATAATTAGCCCAGCTATTCTTAATTACACAACTAACATTTACCACATTTCCGTCCCTTCCTGCACGCGTGATTTATTTTGTCCACCAAGCCATCACGTTCGTGGCTCTGGGGACGAGCATGCCGGACACGTTCGCCTCCCGCAGCGCGGCCATCAACGAGCGGTGGGCGGACTCCTCCATCGGGAACATCAACGGCAGCAACAGCGTGAACGTGTTCCTGGGCCTGGGCCTGCCTTGGCTGCTCGCCACGATCTACTGGGAGGTCAAGGTCAGTGTTTGATCAGGGCTGGGACTGAGACTGGGTTGTAGGGGAGAGAATTAGTAGAATGCCAAAGGTGTCACTCTGGTTTTAGGCCTTGACCTTCTGCTCGATAAATGTATGCATTGAGAGCAAGTCAGTTGATTTTCTGTTTAACAAAATTGATAATATTTCATGAATATAAATGTCATTATTAAAATTTGCCGTATGTTTTTTGTTTTTTTTTAATAATAAAGTTTTATCTCAAACTTCCTTATTTGTTTCTATCGTCATGTCTATTATACCTCATCATTTTAAATAGCAACAAAAAAATGTACTTTGTATTGGGCGGTCATTAATTAACACACACCGTAATATTTTTCCACGCCTCCCTCACCCGCTAACCATCCGATTTCAAACAGTTCTATCAACTTTCGCCCTTCCTCATCTCCCCAGGGTGAGAAGTTCCTCTACCCAACAGGCTCGCTCAGTATGACCGTGACCCTGTTCACTGTGTTCGCAGTCATCTGTCTCAGCCTGCTCGTCTGCAGACGTCGCTTCGACCTATTTGGCAAGGCGGAGCTGGGCGGAACCAGGATACCCAAGATCGTTTCTGCCTGTATCTGTATGGGATTGTGGGTCATATACATAGTGATGTCTTCCCTGCAGGCCCAGGGAATCATTAACGCCAGCTTCTAAAACTGCTTCTCTGTTGAACAATAATTACGTACGTTGAACAAAGTTCTTGCATTAATTATTTCAGCTTTGATTGGACTCTGAGTTCGGATAACTTTTTATTTAAAAAAAAAAAAAGAAAAGAAATCAGATCAACAATAACAAGTGCAATATATTGCATTTAACCATCATCTGAAGCTTGGCATTACTGAATTTAGTTTGAAAATTAGAGCAAGAGATAAACAAAGGCAGAGAGTTTCACTTAGTCATTCAATCTTGCTCCAAAAAGTCAAATAAACAGCTTTCTATTAAGATGGTCATACAAGCGATACCATAAAACTCACAATTGGAATTAATGTCAACGAAACCCTGTCACGTTTCATAGAGATACTTCTGGTCTGATCAAGAATCTTAATAGAGGGAATAGCATTAATGATTCATCTTTGACAATCTCACGCAAAGCGAGACTAGACGTCAGTTGACGAGACTTGAAATTTTAAGCCACTTGAAATCGTTGATCTTGATATGGAGCATCACATTTGGCAGCGCTTCGGCATCTAACAATAATGTAGATATCAAACAGTTAGAGTGCCACCATTGTTGAATTTCTCCCTTTATCTTTCCATAATTTTATTTTGTGCGAATTTTACTATTAACCATCTACTTTTTTAAAATCATATTGCACTTTTCTTAGTCTTTTTTAGGCTTTAGAAAGTTCGTTAGTCATACTAATAGTCCTCTTAAAAATGTTGAGGGTAATGAAAGATAGTTGTTTACCCGTGCTGATAAGTGTTGTCCTTCATGTTTGTAAAATGATAATGCTATAGAGAACACTTGTTTTATAATACTTGTTATCGCCCTTCGATCAAAGGCGTCAATTGTTTATGATTTATATTTACACTGACAACTCTCACAAGCCCTGTCGCAATAGTTTTAAGACAAACATTTCATCAGTCATTTAGCCTTGACGAGCTTGATGCCTATCAGCAGCGATACATAAGCATTAATTATCCATTGTCCTCTGCTCGATGTGAGTATGTGACGGTGGGTGTGTGTGTGTGTGTGAGGGATTGGAGGCAGAGAGAGAGAGAGATAGAGAGAGAGAGAGAGAGAGAGAGAGAGAGAGAGAGAGAGAGAGAGAGAGAGAGAGAGAGAGAGAGAGAGAGAGAAATGAACAACGGAAGAGGAGTATATTGCGTGCTCAAACTTTTTTTTACAGCAGGGAAGGGGTAGGAAGCTAAATGTGGCATCATAAGTTTGTTTTGTTCTGTTACTTTAAAGAAAAAAAAAACCCACGAATGTACGAGTAAATCTGAGTAAAAGGAATTTCTGTGACGATACTTATATTCAGAATAGTTTGTCTCTGGCTATGGCAGTTGTTTGAAATTATCTTGTCTTGATATGCATGTCGTATAATAATAAAGCAGCGTTCGTTTACGAGTGTAATTCTCTCTCACCTCCTATCGCTTTCAGTGTTTATCTACACATTTTTTGGATCCCTCTCATTACCAATACAGAAGGGAGTTGAAAGTGACCAAACCATTAAATAAAACAATCACAATTCTAGATGATATACATTTTCCCATAATGCTTGACAAAATGCTTCTATATAAAATCTATGTAAAAAGAGCGCTTATTTTAGCTTCAATTATTAATTTTGGTAAAGGTGTAAAAAATGCCCTGATATATGCTGTATTTGTAGCATTTCAAAGATGAACAATTGCTAGTGGATGTTTATGTACCGGGTACAGATATATCCTGCGAGTCATTTCTAAACCAAGCTCTCTACGCATGCGCATGAAATATTCTTGGCTTCATCCTAGAAACTTAAAAAAGAAAAGTATAAATAGAACAGAGCCCAACCATTATGCTCGATTAAAGGAGACTAACTTATTCATGTCGTATATTTAGAATGGCTAAAATCGGGATACAATATCTACTCAAATTATTCATCAATTTTTATCAGTATAAAAAAAAGTACGCATATAATATGATCTTTAAGCCCAGAGGCTATTATTGTATCTGGTGATGTCATATTGAGGCGCTATTTTTGTACCTGGTACAGATATACCCGCTTCCTAATAATTTTATCCATTGCCCTAGAACAAAATGTTAATATTAATGAGAGTTATTGTTCTTATTATTCTACACATTTCACAGGTGTTTTTTTTCTCTTTTTTCACATATTTGTTACTTGAACCCGTGTAACTAAAAATTGAGCGATTTAGGATTAGGATCATAAATCTGTTTCTTTTCCTTTCGATCTTTTTTTTTTCTTTAATCAGTTCCTCTCCCTTCTGACTCTCTTTCTCCCTCCCTCCCCCTCTCTCTCTCTCACTTTCTCTCTCTCTCTGTATCTCTCTCTTTCTCTCTCTCCATCTCTCTCTGTTTATCTCTTTCTGTGCAAACGGCGAATTCAAAGTTGCACGTGACATTATTACAAAAGTATCACTAACTGATTAAGGGGTATTAAATTATTTACAGTCAGACTTTATTTTCATTCAATCTTGTCGAACAGAAATCTCTTTAAAATACACACATATTTTCCAATTCTTTTAACTCTGGGGATAAAAATATTTCTTAATATTCTAGGAATAAAAGTCGTCATGTCGCTAGTGGCTCTAAACATTGTAAGAACTTTCACGTGTTAATAAAGAAGTTTTATTTCTGAAACTCATAACAAGCTTTGCTCTGTACTCTTTGAACGTATAAATTAAGGCTTATATTCTTTTCTAGTTTATTAAAGACTTTAAATTCTAAGAGCCCGATACCTTCCAAACCTGATTTCCAAAGTTTAAAAAAAAATGAGTCAATTTCAATTTTTAGCAAATTTTGAATAAATTAATGTTTTTTTTCCTTTTGATCCAAAACTCTCCTCTTTTATCATAGACATTCGGATTTGATTTTGATGTTGTAGGACTGGCTACTGAAAATGTCTGGGATTTCATATTCCATTGTAATTTTTGAAAAATAATTTTTATCATCATCAGCATTTATATGAATACTAATAATTTGTTACAAAAGCATGTGAAGTGAAAATGTTAATTAATCATCTGTTATTTTAATTCCAACAATGTTCTTTCATTATTAACATTCCGAAATCATTTTGTTGTTGTTACGAAAAAGACGTTTTTCGACGTTATTGTTATAAATCTAGTTTTTATTTTTTAAATTATTTGGAACGTTTACATTCATCCTATAAAATATAACAGCCATCTTATTTTATGAAAACTCTATTATATATGTATAACTCATTTTTAGTACAAATGTTTGATTGCACTTGTTGATAAAATAAAGGCAAAAAATGTTTTTCTCTCATGGCGAAGTATAGTTACACCTTTCTCTCCTTATTATTTGTTGATTTATATATCTTTGGAAGCGTAGTTTGAGATTCGTGTGGAATACTCGAAAAAGTTTCTTCAAAGCGTCCTTCAGTGATTTTGTATTCTCGGTTTCCTAAATATTAAAAATTTAAATTACTGCTTTGGACAGTAAACCCGCTAAATGAACAGCTTGACATGCATCTAAAAAAATCAGACAAGATGTAGACCTATCTACATTTAGACCTAACATCATATTCTTCGATATACCAGACTGCGGGTGCGTCTGGTTCTAAAATTAAAAGATCCTGCCAGGTTAAGGATAGATTTCTACACTTTTAAAGAAGAGATAAATGGCAACCTCTTAATATTTTGCATGACTAGACATGTACTGCTTACGTAATCATTCAGCATAATGGGTGAAGTCCGCCTCGTATACTTCCGAAACACGAAGTGCTGTTTGCATCCGGGATGTTTTCAGATAGTACACACCTTAGATACCTATTACTACACACTCTCTGAATTTAAAAAAAGGGAGGAAAAAAACCTGAGAACCAGGCCCCATTTATGGATTTATAATGAACCTCGAACCCAATGATTTCGGATGTGACATCTGGTAATCCATCAACGCTTAAAGAAGAGCCAAGGATTATCAAATAGGATACTTTTTGAAGACTCCAAAGGGATTTATTACAAAGAAGGATCACTATTTGGTCTTCTTTAACAGGTTAGTTGATACACTTTGTATTGCATTTTATAAAACAATGCAATTTTGCAAGAGTTATTTAGGAGGTGACCGTTTCTGTATTGAAAGTATACTCTTATTGAAAAGTCTTTATTTAAGATCTAACTATATAATGGTTATATAATACTTGGTGGTTTCAGTGGATTTCAAACATTATATTAAAATGTGCTTTTAATATATTAAATGGTGTAATGTTTTGATCATTTATTCTCACATTCATATATATATTGAAAAGAAGAGAATCTGTGAACAATTTACTGAATGAATATAAAACGCAAGCTCTTAAAGCAAAAGACTACCGTTTACAAACGAATGGGAGGTTTAAAATACTTATGAAAATACAGTGCTTAAAAAGTTTTGATTTATCTTTGCTAGACCCTCAAATAATTATCTAGATACCAATGACGGATTTTTCTAGTAATCAGTCGATAATACACACCTTGCCTTATTCTTTCAATTTTTAATTAAAAAAAAAAAATGCTTATTCGAACGTAAAGTAAAGTGCCGTGATGAAACGAGTGTACGTTACAAGAACAAACGTTTTGCTTTCGTTTTAGCTTTATCGCTAGTGAGCCACAACAAGTAAATTTTAAGTTAAAACTAGAATTTAGCGAGAGGGGAATATAGACAGGATAGGTAAATTCTTTTTTTTTATTTAATTTTTTTTTTTAGGAGAAAAGGGTGGGTGGAAGGAGAAAAAGGGGTGCAAGCTGAAGTATGTTCCCGCAGATGAATGGATTCGCTTGTATCTAGATTCGCCACAAAGTTTCACATCGTTGTTTGATGAGCTCAAATCAGGGCGATATGAGGATGAGGGGAGGATGGCAAGTGGTATAGAGCCTGAATGCTACAGTCTATGATGTTTCTAAAAGAAAAAAAAAGTTTTATGAAATATTTCTATTTAGGAACAAACAAAACGAAAAAAAAAAGGAAAAGGTCTAGGTGAGCTGGATTTTTCACAATATAATTAAAAAAAAAAAGAGGTGAAATACTTAGGTAATATATATGTTTACACACACACATACATATATATATATATATATATATATATTATATATTGTACAGACATTTCTCTCTCCACATCTGTGTCTGCATCTTTCTCTTTTTTGTCTATTATATACAGACCAGCCTATCTTCCTACGTATCAACCAATCCATCTGTCTATAAATTTCCTTTCCCTTTCAATGATAAATTACTGAAAAAAAAGTAAAAAATAAAAATACAAGTGATAGTTGGAGTAAGATGGTAAATTAATACACGTGAAAATAACTATCTATAATCGAGCACCAATAGTGTTGAACAAGAAATTAGGACAAAGTTAACAGACACTGCACATAATGTCGATAAACTCCTTTTTAAAAAATAATCACCAACAGTCATCCGGCTGTTGAGTTGATAGAATAAAAGGCGAATGTTATCAACACTATAATACTACACGAGTAGGTCATGACACAAATGAAGATAACAAAAAATAAACTACCATCAGTGATAACACCAGTAGATCTGACATGGTTTAGGTAGCTAATACATCTAAGCAGGACTAAAAAAGCTCAAGGCTCTAATGTGATAACATAACCTAAGTAATAATGATAATTGTCATAAAGTTCATGATTGTGAAGCGAACAACGCCATGCATTTGTTAATTATAATTTTTTTTTTTCCTCTCTTAAAAGAACAGAGAGAGAGAGAGAGGTGGGGGGGAGAGAGAGAGAGAGAGAGAGAGAGAGAGAGAGAGAGAGAGAGAGAGAGAGAGAGAGAGAGAGAGAGAGAGAGAGAGAGAGAGAGAGAGAGAGAGAGAGAGAAGGCGCAGGTCACAACAAAAATTCATAGACATTTTTGACAAGGAAAAAAAGGTTCTTAAGCAGGAAGATTTGCTGGATAATTAGACCATATCATTTCGTCGAAAGGCTCTGGTAATTAATAATAGAAAATAAAAACGGAGATCTTTTTACAGGAAAAATTGTGGACTCTAGTTTTCTGATAAATTAGATCACTACAAACTTCACACATAGCTTCTTAAATATATCTTATTCTTCTTGGGCAGTACAAAGGTTCACCAAGCAAAAAGTAATAGTTGAAAAGAAAAACCCTTTTATATCCCTTATAATAGATTTGAAAGCTTATGAAAATAAATGTTCCTTTGGACACAAATACAAATGATTTCTTATACATTTAACGCAGATTTTTTTGACCGAACTAAAGTATTAGTAATTGTATTAAATTCTTACTCTTTTTCTCTTGCGCATTTTGAAGCCTTTTCGCAACCAATTGCCCCTTAGAAATGTTTCACTTTTTAAGCTTTTTAAGCTTCATATTTATATCAGGTTTTCATGAAGGTGTCCTAAAAAAATTACACCCCACCTCAAAAAAAAAAAGCCCAAATAAAATCCTAATAATTTTTGTTTGATTTCTGTTATCATTCGTATAATCGGCCCGTTTTTCAAAGAGGCTTGCATTTGACATCGGCTTGTTTGCTATGGATAAATAGTTGATGGCATTCAAAACAACACATCCTGATTAAGCTTTATAAATGAATACTTCCATAAAACGACAATCATTACAGGAATTCCTGAAAACAATTTTAGAACTAATATCGACGACATTTTAGCTGCATGCTCTACATCATTTCATGAGGTGTTTATTTAAAATCCGATGCTCAACCATAATGTGTTTCTCTGCTTTAAAAAGACTGCAGGAAAAAAAAGAAAAGAATGAATGAGGTTTCATTTCCTAAACAGCCCTTATTGAGCACGTTTCAAAAAGTTATGTTATCAGTTGTCATCACTAATCTGTGTGCCAGTTGTATAGATTATCTCTGTTATCTTTAGACTAATTAGTACCATCAGAGATCACTGAAGGTTTTGTCTGTCGCGATCGAAAAACTTTGCAGCACATACTGAATCTCAATTCACTAAATTGAATTTGTCAAGAGAAGAGAAGCGTGTAGTTTACAACTAACAGAGAGCTATGAGAAATCTTGCTCTTGATCCAATATGTCCCAAACTATCTTTTCTCAGTCATCACTAGATTTATAACAATCCCATCGCCTGTAAAAAGTTAATAAGATTCATATTACCGTAAGCACTTGTTGGAGTATAAAAATTTACTGCCTCTCTGCTCTCGCGACGTATTATTTTAACTTAAAAAAATTTAATATTTAACGTGTTCAATACTGGGAAGGCTTTTTGCTTATTATATTTGAAAACAGCGGATTCTGCACTATCTGATCTCATTGAAAGTCTTTCTAAATCTAAACACTCAGTATCATGTTAAACTACTTAAACAACAATAATGTTTAAAAGGAACTATATATATATATATATATATATATATATATATATATATTTATCCATATATATATATATATACACACACACCACACACACACAAAGAGTTGTCCTTGATGTGATTCAAGTTTCTTTATACACAATATAATATAGGAGGAATGGATGCCGTCAAAAAATTATTTTTAGAAAGAGAAAAACCAACTTATTTTGTATATATATGTATATAAAATTCTCAACAGGGAATAAGAAACTAAGAGGCACTGAAAAATAACGCCTTACATGCCAATTTACCTCCAATCTCTTGCCCATGCATTTGAAGAAAAATTGCGGGGCCTAATTAGCTTAACAAATCTGCATAATATCACATAACTGATAGACGCATCCAGAAACAATTTTACGTCAACTTCATTGCAAAAGAAGGAAAATTTGTTGCATTGATTTGCTTTCGTCATTTTGGAGACTCGTCTGTGACCGAAATTCAGAGGGCAGCACTACTACGGAGAAATAAGGATTTTTCACTCCATCCTTTTAATATAATCATTGTTTCTGTTGTTTTTGTTTTATTTTTTTATTACATATATTAGTTTCATTGGTATCCTTGCTTTTGCAAAATGTGTAATTGTAAAATTTGACACGCGCGACGCAATCCAAATTCTTTTCGGTTTTCCAAAAATAACATCTGCTGATTAACGTAGAAATATTTACGGAAAAAAACATACCTATTGGGCTGCAATAATTTTAACCATTGTTATAAAATGTCTTTATAAACCGCAGTACTTTCAACAATTTGTACAAGACGAGAAATCTATTCAAAGCTAATCAACTTAATAAAATACACAATCCAAATTAAGTTACCCTCAATGATATAATACAAAATTAATATATCTAAAGCTCGTTCATTTCATACTAAACATAATCACAGCTTATTTAGACATTACGCAACACATAAAAAACTAGTTACTGATTAAAAAAAAATCTTTTGAATGCTACTTTATAATTTAATTAGCGCAATAAAATAACACAAAATCCAATGTCAGATAACAGAATGATCTTCATATAAGATTCTATTTAAAATCTTTCGCGAAGATGTCATGATAAAAAAACAAAAAACAAAAACAAGACAAAATAGTTGAAGCTTTCAGTTATCCCAGATTGATTGATTGATTGAAGAGTTTCATAGACCTCTTCGACCACAAATGTTGACCAGTTCTATTTGATTTCAGTATTTACGCAGACTGACCTAAAGAGAAAAGTCATCAGGATACCAAGATGCATGTGATTGTTTGCGCAACCTTCACCTTAATTCTGGGAGCGGGTTCTTGCCACGCAAGTCCCGTCGAAGATTTGGGTTTCGTCAAAGGATTTGTCTCACAGGCAAGAATTTAAAAGTATAATCTCTAGAACAAGGTTACATTAGGTGCGCTTTGAATTTGCCTTTTTTTTTTCAAATTTGCATAGCTTTGTTTTCTTAAAATTTCACTACTGAACACTTCAAATTATAAAAAAATGGTAAGGAAAACAAATTGAAATACAGCTTCATGAGCTCTCTCTGAGTGAAAGAAAAGGAATGATTATTTGACGATTAACAAGTAATATATATATATATATGAAGATAAGTTGGAATAATTGATAACCAGTGTCGTATGAAGAGAATTTAAGGTAAGATCTGTTATATCTATATCTATATAAACATATATATATATATATTTATATGTTTATAATGATAACATATCGTCATGACTATATATACCATAAATGGAACATCAAATCGCAAATCAAGTAAAAATGGTTATGATTCTCACACTTTCTTGCATCAATAGACGGGCCAAGATGAACACTCCCTGGCGGAATCTATGGTTGATCGTAACCTTCATCGGAATATAATGGGCGGAGAACCTACGCACATGCACATTGACCTTCCAAAGGCTCAAAAGGTGAAGAAAAACGACACAAAACCCATCCCAGAGGAAGCCTCCCATCTTGGCCTCACGGCTCTTTCCAATGACATCAGTAGAGCTAAGCTTAGGGACGCATTAGAGGAAAAAGGTTAGTGTGTAAGATAATTCGACAATATAACATTGTTGAATTTTTTGTTCGTGTAGTGTTTCTTTTGTTGTTTTGCCAAGATAACTACTACTGAGCACTGCAAAGTTAATAAGTTTTTTTTTCACAGCTGTATTCTGCATAGGGCCTGGACTTAATGACAATTTTTGGTTATACCATACCAGTCCCAACTCTTTCAGATATCAGCAAATAAATATTTATCAATGACTTATAAATATTACGTTTTTGGCTTTATAAAGCTCCGCACTTATGTTGCATTTGGTTTGTATGAAAAAACTCTTTTTCTTTGAGTTCCTTGAATTATCATTTTATGTTTAAGTCATTTAAGAATAACATTGTCTTTTATTTCACCCCATATTGACCGTTTAAGTTAAAAAAAAATATTGAAAATATTAAAATAATAGTTTTGCTTCATTTGAGTAGAATTATTAATCATCAATTCAATTTTCAGTCATTTCATTAGTAAATTTTGTTTTTAAAGGACAAAATACTTCTTATTACAGGTGTAAATTTAGTTATACATATCATTGTCCTATTGATTGCTTCAACATGTTTTATTCTTGATATGAAGTAAACGTAACAAAGTGTACTTGTTATTTTTAATTGACCTATATGCAAGGTTATGTGACTCCTAGCTAGCCAATGTCATCATTCAACTATTATGGCAGAAAAACGTATGTAGCCATATACGTTTATTTGTTACAAGTATTAGGCTACACAAAATGCTTTATTAACGCAGTATATATGCCATATACGTTTTTTGCATGAACCACAGATAGATTTCTGTTTTCGCACCTTGTGATATAAAAAATATTTACTTCTCCTGCCGTTGTTTTGAGGATGATCGACATAAAATTGATATTAAAAATAAAAACAAATATGTAATATAACACTATAATCAATTTTGACCAAAGCAATAAGGAACAGAAGTTTTACGCGAATTTTCAGTTGTTTTTTTTTTTGGCTCTCCTGAATAATTTTGTTTCTTGCATATGAGGGTTTTTGTCTTAAGATGGCAGACTAGATCACATCCTTTTCAATCAACTAGATGGATCTAATACTTTAATAGGGTTAAACGGTAATTATATTTTCATTGCTCTGCTCTTTCCAATTATTATTTATTTGTCAAATCTTTTTTTTTTGACAGGTCCATTTACCCTGTTCGGCCCAACCAATGAAGCGTTTAGAAACATGCCAAAGTGGGCGAAGGAGGCTATAAAAGATCGAGATGTCCTAGCTAAGTATCTCAAGTTCCACGTCCTGAAAGGTGAATTCAGTTCTAAAAAACTTCAAAACGAGCTTTTGGCCGAGACCTTACTGGGAGATAAACTGCGAGTTAATATTTACAAGAAAGGTAAAACGGTAAGTTACAAGTCAATATTATCAAGAAGGAAAATGCATCGATGTCTACATAATAGATAAGGTATAGCGTGTGAATTCAACTTATCGAATAGGTGGTTAAGATGACAAATAGACAGTCAACTGGACTGGTAGAAAGGCGAATTAGAACAATAAGGAGAAAAACTTGGCAGTGAAAAATAAAAAGTATTTTCAATTCTCACAAATAGTTATTACGTGAAGGTTTAGCTAAACTCAAGATGTATCTGAAAAAGAAGAACAAGGAAAAATAGAAAAAAAATGCGAAACGGTTCCAATACGAATACTTTAGGAGGTAGAGAATAAGGCGAACATCTTAAATCATTAAGTATCATTATTTACCTTCCTTCATATCATGTTAATAATTATGCAAAAGTAGTTTTTTCGGTTTTTTTTTGTTGTTGTTTTTTTTTTTTTTGAAAAAAAAAATTTTTGAAGTTGATCATTTTTAAGTAGAGTAGAGTTTTAAACAAAAATTATAACTGTATCATGAAAATTTCAAAAGCTGCAAATTGACACAAAATATCAAATTCTGCTCTCAAGTTGCAAAATTTAATTGACACTATTGTGAACAATCCATAACTACCACTATTTATTTTTTAACATATATTAATTTGTTACAAACAAATACATTATACTTTTCATAATAAAAGTTGGTGCCTAAAGGAAATTTTTTATTTTATGATATATCTACTTTTCTCTCTCTCTCTGTCTGTCTGTCTGTCTGTCTGTCTGTCTCTCTCTCTCTCTCTCTCTCTCTCTCTCTCTCTCTCTCTCTCTCTCTCTCTCTCTCCACCGCCGTTCTCAGAAAAATAACCCACTAAAAAGATAGGAATCATTAGACTTAACTAGCCAACTCTTAAGCATGCGCAAACGAACCGCTTAGGTCACGCTTTCAGAACTTTATAGAAACTTGCACTATTGGCTACTGATTTCAGCACTTTATGTTGAGATGGTTTTAGGGCCTAACCTGGTCAGCTCTCCTCTGCCTGATGAAAGCTAAAATCGGGCCATTAAATTGATTTTAAAATCGCTCTATTTGAACCTATTTGAATAACTGTTTATCTGACTATTTTTCTGCCCATCTTCCTATCATCTATCTTTCACCTAATCTATCTACCATTCAATTTATCTATTTGCCTCTAAAACTTACCATTCTCTCCATCTGACCATCAAATGGCCAAACTATTTCCTTATTGTTCTATCTATCCCATTAGACATTTAGAAAATTAATTCGAACAATTTATAAGAGTGCTCAACTGCGGGAAATTCTGAAAAGTAATAGACGATATCTTACCTTAAAAGCCTCTCCATGCTACACTTGTTTCCCAAGCGGAGATGAGCAAGACACTCGTCCTCCTGAAACACAAGTGTAGCATGGGGACACTTTAGCGTACAGGGTAAGATCGTTTACAGCTTTCTCATTATCTTTATATAAATTCTTCTGACAAATCTGTTTCTCCTGTCAATTCACCTAGGTCGTGTGCACAGCTTGAAAACCAAGTGTAGTATGGAGACACTTTTAGGGTACCGGGTAAGATCGTCTACAGCTTTCTCATCAGCTCTCTACTAACCCGTCTGACAAATCTATTTCTCCGCTCAATTCACCAAGTCTTGTGCACACCTTGAAAACCAAGTGGAGCATGGAGATACTTTTAAGGTAAAATCGTCTACAACAATCTCATCAGCTCTCTACCAACCCGTCTGACAAATCTATTTCTCTGCTCAATTCCCCAAGGTCGTGTGCACAGCTCAGTGCGCGCCCGTCAATCTGACGCGGATTGACAATGACGCCGCCAATGGCGTGATTCACGTCCTGGACGGTGTGATCATTCCACCAGACGGACACGCAGTCGCCGCCCTGTCGGGCCACAAGGAGTTCAGCACCCTTGTCCAAGCCGTGAAGGCAGCCAGCCTGGTGGAGACCCTGAGCGGGGCTGGACCTTTCACCATCTTTGCCCCGACCAACGACGCCTTCGCCAAACTTCCGCCGGGAACCTTGCACAAGTTGCTGAGGAACCCACAGGAGCTCGCGAGTAAGATGCGACAATATATTACGGTGATTGTTCATATTTTTGTTACTGATTATTTTAGTATTTAAAGAAAGCATTGCTGGCCCTATGACATATGTAGTCGCGATTTTCTTTCCAAGTTATTATTGACATCATGGACCAATGATCTCAAACCGATACCAACTCCAGTAGACCTATTGGAATCATTCTAAAGCATTATTACTCAAAGAATGAACTAAAAATGAATAACATAATCAATCATAATTAATCATTCTCTCAACAGAAATATTGAAGTATCACGTATTACCTGGCACGTTTTGTAGTCGTGGTCTTGAGTCTGGAGATGTCAAGACAGCGGAGGGCCAGAGCGTCAAAATTAAAGTATCCGATGGTACGTGCCCACCTCATTTTTCGATGAAAAGTTTCATAATAACTATTACAATTTTCTAATCAAGCAACTGTGACAGACTAAGATCTGAATCTTAATGTCATGATCCTATCTCTGAAGCCTGAACATGAAATAAGGAACATTTATTTTTTTCTTGCTGCAAAGTAACTTTTAAATTTTCCAAAAACAGACCAAAGAACGGAAATAATGTTCATAATTATAAAGTACATATTTCAGATATAAACGGTAAATTTGGATAAAGCTGTTCTGTCCAATTTTTAATAGCCAAAATTGAATTGTTGACAACCTTGCACGGCTAAACTTAGTTCCTTAGGTTAATCTCTAGTAAATAATTAGGGGACGTTGAACAATTAAGAAATGTTGCTGGACTTGGCTTTCAAGTAACTCTATTGTGCACACTATGAAACCTTTCAGATAGCGTCACGGTAAACAACGCCAAAGTTGTCCTGGCTGACGGGAGCATCACCAATGGAGTGATCCACGTCATCAACACAGTGCTGCTGCCACCTGTGTACCATCTGTAATATTATCTCAACTGCTGCGGTTATAGAACTCTCCTAGATACTTTTGGCCATTCTAGCTCGCCCATCGATATGCCCTTACAATGTTTTAAGAACAACCATAGCTTGAAGTCTCTCGTTGTCACGATATTACTTTGGTAAGCTCCGGTTGAGATTTTCTTGGAAGAGAAAGTTTTAAATCTTAGGAAGCAAAGCACTATGAAAAAAGACAAAAGAATAAGAGTGATCTTCCTTTCTTTTTTATAGAGATTACATTATTGCTCAATGCAAGTCTGTAGCATAAATGTAGAGGGCATCCATCCGTGAAAAATGTGAGTTTGCATAATGTTGGAGATCATTTCTCTATTCAGCAAGATGATTGGAAATGATCGACTTGCAAGGACTGTGGGATCATTCAGTGCAAGACTGCAACATTATTTTCGAATAAATGGAAAGCTATGTCAGTTACGTTAGACTATTTATCAGGAATAGAGAGGTATGGCCGCGATTATACTTATTATTATTGTTTTTTTTTCTGTTGGATTACTGTTAAAATAAAAGAGCTGATAAATTGGTATCTGCTGATGTCATTGTGTATTGTTTCCATCGTAGTGGCTAAAAATTTTACTGAATGCATATTTTGATGCAAATTATCATTTGAAAAAAATCGATTCAAACTGGTCGAAGCTCCAACCTCATATGTTGGAAAATCCGATTCCTTCTAACAATCCTGTTTGTGGCATAGAGGATTTTTCATGGTTTGCAAAATTCATGTGAAATTATAAGATCTTGATTTCTTTGCTCGTGTCAGGTTGGGCTTTTCAAGATCGATACGAGAAACTTTACTAAAGGCTTAAGAACCTTGAAAGTGCAAAACAGATTAAAACCTATTTATCCAATCAAAGGTGATGGATTATGATTATTCATCTTCGTGGTGCACAGTATTGGACCTTTCTCATAACAGACTTTTCTCAGATAGTTTAAAATCAGCCTTAAATCACATACTTTCTCTGTATTATCGGCAAACTGTTCGGCAAAGTGTGTTTGGCAATGGCAATGGGAATGCTATACAATGATCTTGAATAAACTATTTTACAGAAAAAAAGAAAAACAAACAACAACTAAATGTATATATATATATATATATATATATATATATATATATATATTTATATCTATATCTATATCTATATCTATCTATATATATATATATATATATATATATATATATATATATATATTAAGCAGTATAATCAAAATAATTGATGAGTACTGAACTCAAAGGGCAAAAAAGTGAACAACTGGATGCTGAGAAAGAAAATCTTTTCAGCGAATTCCATTTTGATCATGCTTCTTTGATTTTGGAACATCAGAGCACTAGTAATCCATCAGTGGCTGCTATGTAACAACTGTGCAGTGTGCACCATATGGACATCAATGCCTTTTTTTCAAATGTGCAATTATTTTTGCTCTAAAAAAGTATTTATAAATATTTGACAAAAAATGAACTGCTTTGTAAAAAATGGAAATTTGGAACTGTTTTAAAGGGTGAATACACAAGCTATGTTATCATCGTCATATCAGATTCCAACAAATCTATGGATAGTTCTATTTTTTAACAAAAATATATTTGCTTTACAGTCGCCAATCTAACTTACATAAAAGATTATCCATGTTATTGATGCTGTGTTATTATACAAAACAGTGATAAAAGCAAGCTTATAAGAACAAAATTACTCAAATTAAAAAAAAATATCTTTATTACCTCCATATGCATAGCGAAATGATTTTGTTGATATGAAGTGAGGACCATTAAGTACGATGGATTTCCCACAAATGACAAAAACGGTTTTCTTAATTTTGACAAAATTTGGATCAATTTTACTTACACAAATAATCCGCTTCTCGACATAACCGCCGTGAAAATTGCCGCATTTTTCTGCCATCGGTGCGCGAGATAAAGGATGCTATTCACGTAAAGTTCTCACCGAGTGAAGCGCTGCCAAATGTTTTCTTCAGAGGTGCAACTGATTGGTTGTCCGAAAAAGCAAGATCTGGATTGTGTAGAGAAGAAGAAAAAACTGGTATCTTTAAAGCCAGTCTTAGATAAATTAGGCAGAAAGTTCGCAAATACAATACCTTTTATGTCCCAAAAATACAGTGACCACGATTCTTAACGATCTTTATCGAACGTATTGCACCATTGATATGCTTGACATGACATCCTTATTACAGACGTAAACAAGTTTGTTTTAAATTTTTGTTCTGCCATCGTTCAATGGTGCACTCACCAATGGCGCTCTATGATAATATTACATCAATCTTAAACCATCGAAATATTGCATATCCCCATAATATTGCAATTGCTTTGATAAAAATATTTTCAATAACAAAAAAAAAACAACAAAAAACAACAACATCCACTTAATCTGTACATACTTTCAATCTCAGATATATCTATCACATAAATCAATCAGGTGCCCTGCTCTTTAGCTTAGGCTATCATGAATTACAATGCATCTCTATCCTTCGTAGCCTTTTGTGTATCAGTCACTCGTCCTACATTCAGCTCCTTGGTTAGTTCATCCAACATCTTTTCGGTGTGTTTTCCCTGAATTTTCCTTCAATTACTCCAGTTGTCACAAGATCTTCTAATTTCTCTCTTTTCATCACATGGCCAAAAAAGGTTGCCTGGCGTTTACGTAATCTATTTAGGAGTGATCTTGTTGTTAATCACCTTCAACTTTCTGTTCGAGGTGAAAAAAAATAAAACTTCAAAAAGATTAACAGCTACTCGTGTTTATCGGTTTGGATTTGCTGAATCGAATAAACCCAAAATATCACTGTATTTCTAGATTTAAAAGGCAAATCTTCAAAACAACACTACAATTATTAGTGAATACTCGAGGGTTTTATATGTTAAGTTCTTGAATAAGGATCGTGTCTATATTAAAAATAAACTCTTGTACACTTAGTTGTTACCTAATAAAAAGTCTACAAGATCTAAGGAAATTTAAAAACCTGCCTATTAAGAGATAACTGTATGTGGAGGATGTGTATCCAGCTGTAAAGGATGCATATCTATATTCATGTATATAAAGACTCCCTATTTATTTTTGTTTTCTAAATCTATGCATTTGCCGACAAAACCGCAATTATCTGCCTTTTCAAAAAGACAAAAATTGTTATTCTTGTCGCAGCACAACTCATGTTCTTATATAGAATTTTCTCAAAATATTAAAGTCAATTTGCTATTTTCAAAGTTGCATGGCTGAAACAAAAACTGTTCACGCGCATTCACACGTTTAGAGATAAGTGCGATTAGAGCACGGCAAAGTCCATAACAGAAATTATCTGCCCTTTAAAGGATTCAATTTAAGGTGCTTTGAAGGTAGTTAGAATAGAAAAAATAATTTTACAATGCCACAATCTAAGGGAAATAACTGTAAATCACTGCCAGTGTCCTAATCTTATTGTTACTCCCCTATACCAAGGTTTTGTCCAAATTGTTCTCATGTATGTTGTTCGAAATTGAATAAACTTTATAAAACTGATACCACAAGTTATTCATTGTTTACACGTGGCGAACACTGGCATAAAAATATCTTTAGGGGAATGCTTTGTAACCAGTCTTTTGTAACTCAAGGCAAATGTTAAAATTCTTAATGTAGTAAAAACAATTTAAGTTAGACTGCGACTGACCATCTCAAAAATATCACAGCTAATACATAATTTGAAGAATAATAATTATGTCTTAACAATATTTTTTTTATTTAAAAATACTGTAAAACATTATATTTCCATTCTTTTTAAAATAGCCAAGTTTTCAGCTCTAACTATCGGATACCTTTTTTCTTTACATTTTATCATACACTTATTCCTTATTTTCAGTTACAATTTAAACTTCATTAGATTGGACAACAAAGATTTATACAAAATATCTTGCTCAATTTGGAGTTTCAAAATTAGTCCACCGACATACTCATAATCTCTGTGTAATATGTTTTTTTTAATTTAGTTATGGAAAATACTAGGTTAAGATCTAAACTCTTATCCTCTGTACTCTGGAAGGAGATACCATTTCTACATCAAATACGCCGTCTTATTTATTCTAGAACCAAAATTAGATTGTAGTTGAAATAGAATTTTGAGATATTAAGGGAGGTTATTGTAAGAATGTGGTTATAAATCTTTACAAATGTACTAATTACTCACATTAGTTATTCGTACAATAAATTATTGTGCTTACAAATGCTGTACGATGGCAAGAATAACAGTAGTTATTCATACAAAAAGTTTTGAAAAAATCAGGAATTTCAGTGATATTTTTGTGCAGGATTACACATTTTACTTACTGTATTGGAAAGTTAGACGGTTTTCATTAAATTTGCTTGATGATGAAAATTTTCTCATTTGTTATCAACCTTCAAACACAGAAACTGAGTTTTGAAAATTGAAAATGCCTACACATTTCACCGAATGGATGCATTTGTAAAAGCAGATAATGGAGGAATCATACTTTTTTAAATTTTAGTTGGCAGCAAACCAAATATTTTTTTTCTCCCAATCACAAGATTTAGTGACGAGCAAGCATGTGTTAAAATAATATTTATTAGGTGAGCATAAAGCACTAAATCTCACTAAATTGTAGATTTGTTTTGGTCTATTTTGTATCTGGATCTTCTCCCCTTGTTAATGATCTCTCCTTCCAGGATAAGTGCTCTAGAGTCTCTAGTTGTTCCTGTAAACTGATGTGTTGCTCCAATGGTTGTGCTACGATGTGTGTCCAGCCTGATGGTCAACATTCTGATTCTACAGTTTTACATGTTTTAGATTCATTCCCTTAATAATACTCAGTACAAAGAAGATTTTATACTTTCAATTACGTCATATAATATATATATATATATATATATATATATAATATAATATATATGTGTATGTCATTTTAAATGAAAAAAAGAAAATCACACAATGTGTGCCTTTTTCTTTTCGGAATTTCAAAGTAAAATTAGATTTTACTTTATTTTGTTGTAAAGCATCTCAAATATTGCTGCCCTTCTTAATCCGAGAAAATTGATTAAATTTTCCCTTAAATGGCACAGCAATTCTACAATAAGAGGCGTTGTCATATAACCATTTATCCCAATTGGATTTAAATTGGACAACTCAAATTCATTTAAATTTATGAGTGCTTCTTCTTTTTTTTTTTTTTTAAATGCATCATATTTTGCCCTTTATTCTTTTAAATGCTCAATCTTTTCGAATAATAGAATCATTTGAATACTCGTAGTGAACTTCCCATTTTAGCTTTCTGCTGAAGAAGATTTTAAAAGCTAACAGTGAAAATCGGTTGGATCTTGAGAGGCTAAAAATAGGATGCGTTTGTTTTGTTTTTTTCTTCATTTTTTTTTTTGTCTCTTTAGGTTTTTTTTTTTACGGAGGCGAAAATAGGCAAATATTCACAAGCGTTAGGAATGCACAAACGATTAGAAATTTCTCTAAAATGCATGAGGAAATCTCTGAATTGATATAAAAAAAAAAAAAAAAAAAAAACTCACGGACTTCTGATTTAAGAGTTGGAAATCAGATTTTCTCCATAATGATAATCCTAAAATTTATATATATATATAAAAAAAAGATTATTGATCTGCCTTTTCAATCTGCTCTAAGTTACACCTCAAATATACCATACGCTGTAGAATCTACATGAAATATTGTGTCATACCATTCTGTCTCAAAATAAAAAAAAAAAAAAATAAAAAAAGAAGAAAAATGTCAAGATTAAATCAGATTGCTGGAAGTGAAATTATTCGCAGCTCAATAATAATTATTGGATTTTAATGGTCTAAGTTTGTCTTCCCTGCAATTTTAAAAAAAATGTTAAGAAAAGGGATGAAGCAGATGTTGTGTTGCTATCAAGGAAGTGAATCGAGAAGACAGTATGCGTAATGTCACCTTGCATTCCAAGATTTATAAGACGCTTAAGTCAAAAGATAAGATGTCATACCATTATAAATAATGTTCTTGTCCATAAGTGGCAGAGTTTTTGTATTTCACATGGGCAGCACAAAGTAAAACAAAAATAGAAAGTCAGCCATACTCGCGCCGACATGTCCCACCTCTACATGGCTATTCTTCAACAGTGATAATGTAGAAACGATGAAGGACCATTGCAGAAAATATCTACAACAATCTAATAGTTCAAGTCTGTTCCTCAAGTTTATTCGCTTTTCCAGGCCATGGGCGAAGCTCACATGGCCCTAAATAAAGACCCACCTGTACAGTAATTCTAGAGCCATGTGAGTTGGAAACAATGGTTTCAATGTGATCATTAATTTTATCGCAACCCAATAATTGGATTTTGATGGACTAGGTGTGTCCATCCCTGCAATCTAAAAAAATCCTCAACCTTTTGACATTCATAACCGTATCCTCATGGTGCTAGTCGTGTGGCCCAAAATCATTTTTCCTACTTTTGAGATAAAAAACGAATCTCTTATGTGCAAACTGCGTGTCTTTGCGTGGAATCTTCGCGTATTAAATTTTAAGATGGAAGAAACTCGATGGGTGCATATTTTTCATTTTAAAATGTGGAACTAGGGATATTGATGACTTTGATCATTTGGATCTTGCGACAGTTGCTTTAGGTCATGTATCAAAATATTTAAACTATAGGTTAATTAATTATCAAAATACACACCAGACTTTGAAGCATATAGTATTGGCATTCTTTTAACTAATGAGGAAAATTTTGACTTAACATGCCACTGAGACAATTTTCTTTTTCGGAAACAGGCATCAGTTGACAGAGGAAAAAGCAGGGCGGAAACAGATAACAACAAGACAATTAGACATACGATAGCCGGCTAAAGTAGTACTTTGAACGTGGCAGCTTTGCCTAATTATAATTTATATCAATGACCAATATGCTCTAGATTAAGACCTATTAAGAGAACTTTCATGGTGACTAGGATTTTGAGAACTGTTGATGAGGTGCTTAGAAATGTTTGCAATGAAAGTAATACATACAAATATTATCATGTCTGTAGTAGAACAATTAATAATTTGTAATCTTTTTTTAAGGATTTCTAAAGAAAGAATTAATTAAAACCAAGGCAACCATTGTTATCACTGTATTCTACCAGACATATTTTGCAACTAGTCTGAATGCTCATTTAAAGGCAACTATTGTTATCACTGTATTCTACCAGACATATTTTGCAACTAGTCTGAATGCTCATTTAAAGGCAACTATTGTTATCACTGTATTCTACCAGACATGTTTTGCAACTAGTCTGAATGCTCATTTAAAGGCAACTATTGTTATCACTGTATTCTACCAGACATATTTTGCAACTAGTCTGAATGCTCATTTAAAGGCAACTATTGTTATCACTGTATTCTACCAGACATGTTTTGCAACTAGTCTGAATGCTCATTTAAAGGCAACTATTGTTATCACTGTATTCTACCAGACATGTTTTGCAACTAGTCTGAATGCTCATTTAAAGGCAACTATTGTTATCACTGTATTCTACCAGACATGTTTTGCAACTAGTCTGAATGCCCATTTAAAGGTTTTGACATTCATAGCAATGCGTTTCATAAACTTTACAATGACAAGACAGCATACAGCTCCATACAGATCTCATTGAAAAAAAATACAAGACTTCAAAATGGTTTTAAAAATAACGAAAGAAAAACCTACTTTGAACCTAATTTTTCTCAATATTTGCGTCATTCGACTCATTCACAATCGTCTCAAGACAAATTTGATTTTCAACCAAAGAGTTACCTTTGTCAATGTTAGTTCGCCTCTCTCTTAAGGATTACAATTGTTCCCCGCCTCCCTCCCCCCCCCCCCCCTCTCTCTCTCTCTCTCTCTCTCTCTCTCTCTCTCTCTCTCTCTCTCTCTCTCTCTCTCTCTCTCTCTGTCTGTTTCCCCGCTTTTGTATCAGAAACGAAACCAACGTTAACATTTAGGCAGAAACACAGAAAAGACACCGAAGACAAAATCATGTAATAATTATGCAATGAAACTCTTTCTTTTTTTATTAGTGAACATAAAAATTAATGATGTGGAGCCGATTTATAATGAAAGTCCTTTGAACTTTATTTCACGTTTACAAATTGAAGAATGAGTAAAGCTTAATTTTAAATATCAGAGCAACATAATAATGAGAAAAAATATAACGGTGCATTACAAAACAAACTTCAGTAGACCACTGACAAGTTGATGTCACTACTTTTAAGATAAACTCAAGAGGAAAAAAAGAGAGATGAAAATAAATATTCAACTTAGCAGAATACTCTCAAGGCCGAGTTTTGTTAAAATTAATCGGCACTTCTAAAATATCTTGTCCTAATTTATCCTAGTGAAAGGATATAAAGCATACAAAATCTTGAACTTTTGAGGAACCTATATAAGATTAAAACCTTGAAGAAATATTTTCTTTGTTTAGCATTGAAATCCATTGAATTTACAGTGGGCCCTCTTCCCTCACAGTGATATTTTTTTTAATTGCTTTGAGATATTGGCGAAATTTTATAAAAATTTGCGATATTTATTATTATTATTATAATTATTATTATCATTATTATTATTATTATTATCATTATTATTATTATTATTATTATTATTATTATTATTATTATTATTATTATTATTATTATTATTATTATTATTATTATTATTATTATCATTATTATTATTATCATTATTATTATTATTATTATTATTATTATTATTATTATTATTATTATTATTATTATTACTATTATTATTATTATTATTATCATTATTATTATGATTATTAGGATCATCATCATCATTATTATTATTTTCATTATTATTTTGGATAAATAACATATTAATTTATCAAGTAGACGTTACGGACAAAATGAAGGCTGGGGAGAGAGAGAGAGAGAGAGAGAGAGAGAGAGAGAGAGAGAGAGAGAGAGAGAGAGAGAGAGAGAGAGAGAGAGCAAGAGAGATAGATAGAGAGAGATAGAGAGAGGATAATAGAGTTTCAGAGAGAAAGAGGAAAATAGGACAAGAGATTATGAGATAAGAAAGAGGAATCGAGAGAGAGAGAGAGAGAGAGAGAGAGAGAGAGAGAGAGAGAGAGAGAGAGAGAGAGAGAGAGAGATATCTATCAAGGAGGTTAAAAAATGTTTTTAACCTCCAATGGAAACACAACACAACAAGGTAACAATGCAAATGTCAAAATTGTATCAAAAAAGAATAATCTAATTTACCCTCTGAAAGCTTTTTGGATTATCTTTGTTTTTAAATTCTTATCCTCGGTAGTTTTTTTTTTATTTCATTCATCCTTTTTTCTGTTGTAGTGAGACTGATTGATCGAAGTGGTTTCTTTAGGTAGGAAAAATCAAGGGAAAGAAAGACTTAATGCCTAGCTTTACCAGCAGTTTCAGGGGCAAACGCTAGGCCAAGTGTGGGATGTTGACATCGAAAGAAGGAAAAAACATAAAGAAATAAAATGAAAGCTGCTCTGAACCTCCTCCACAAAAAACACTCTCAGGATAGCCGGCCCATCGACACCACATTCACGAAGTACCCAAGTCGGCAGTTATGTACGTCCGAGGATTTGGTGCTAGTGCCGTTGACACAACTTCCGACAAAATTTCCCAAACAGCATTCAAGCACCACAACCCAAGTGTATTATGGGAGGAACCACATCAGACCCAAGATATAATGACGACTGGCGCGCGCAGAAATAGCGTGTGCACTTTTTCTAAGGTCTAAGTGAGCAGAGTAAAAATATCTGCTTCAGCTTCTTGTTTATATTTTTTTTCCTCACCGAGGAATATTTTTTTTATTAACTAGACCCAAGTATACGAATGCAAAAAGATTAGATTTACCTGAGATATTTGAAAATCCCGTAAGTTCTGCTCAATCTTAAGGTGAGTACTTCTTTCTCAGTTTCCGCCTCCGTTTGTTCTTCCTTTAATTAGATTGTTTTTTCGTTTTGTTCTTCCAAGATTGTGCTAGTCTAATGACGCACGCCATGTATAAATGTAAAAACAAGTTTGGATCCGTCCATCTAAAATTAGAGGAACAAATCAAATTCTTGTATATTATCCTTTTGTCATTTGCGACTTCTTAATATTACAACTTATTGAACTGTAATAAAATATTCCGTATTTATGATACCTTTTCCTTTCGTTATACTTTATGAATTGCGCGGTATGTCAAATAACCCAGAAATAATTATATTTCGACCCCGTCATCCCCTCCTTATTTATCTCCCTCCAGTATCTATTTTCCGCTTCACAAACACACAACTATCTATATTCACTTTCTCTTTTTTTCTCCCTGTTTATTCTTAATCTATCAAGAAAACCCTCTGAGGCAACTTGGATTCAATCCTGAAAAAGAATCCCTCTGATAATATATTACAATTGATGGTTCCTTTTTATCCAGTTTTGATATTTGTATTGTAAGTTTGTTATATTGTGGTTTTTTTAGGTTTTAAAACCATATTCCTAAATCCTCTTAATAAATCTCTCTCTCTCTCTCTCTCTCTCTCTCTCTCTCTCTCTCTCTCTCTCTCTCTCTCTCATATCTTTTCTCGATTTCTCTCATCCTATTTTTCTCCTTCTCTCTGAAACTCCATTGACCTCTCTCCCTTTATCTCACTCTTTCTCTCTGTCTCTCTCATTCGCCTCTTCTCCCGGCTTTCAATAATAGAATAGAAAAAAAAATGATCCCTAATTTTTTAGAGCTTTATAAGATCTACGAAGTGGCATAAATATCATGCGTTTACATAGGGAAAGGAAAAGATCGGCAATTGACAGAATTAGTTTTCTGATTGATATAGAATTTGTTTTTCTTTTGTAAACAGCATTCACAAGGCGCGAAGATGGATCAGCCCCTTTCTCTGCCTCGCTTTTTTCGTTATTCTCCTGCCTTTGCTCTATTACCCTGTCTCTCACTATTCTCTATTACCGTCTTTCGTTGCCTTTCCAAAGTACAGTCGTTCTCCCTCACTTCTAATTTGTCTATTTATTAGTCTCTCGTCTTCCCTTTCTCTCCCGCCTCCCCCCTTTTCTCTCTCTCTCTCTCTCTCTCTCTCTCTCTCTCTCTCTCTCTCTCTCTCTCTCTCTCTCTCTCTCTCTCTCTCTCTCTCTGTGCATTTTTCTGTCTTTCTCGGTCTTTCAGGCACAAATGGAAGTGAATGTTGGTTATTATAGATTAATTTTTTGTGCATGTGCCATGAGTTTGAGGTTTCAGATGATGTCGCAAGTTCCTATAAAATTTCGCCAATACCTCCAGGCATCTGAAAAATGATATAGCAGTGAGGAAAGAAAGAAACTGAAAAAGATAGATAGATAAATAGATAGATAGATAGATAGATAGATAGATAGATAGATAGAGAGAGAGAGAGAGAGAGAGAGAGAGAAAAAGAGAGAGATTGAGGGAGAGAATATGGATGAAGACCGGGCAGTAAGTGAATACAAGAGGTATGACTTAGAGAAATAGATGGATAGATGGAGAGAGAAAGATAGATAGGTAGATATAGATAGAGATAGATAGACAGAGAGAGTGAGTGAGAGAGAGAGAAAGAGAGAGAGAGAGAGAGAGAGAGAGAGAGAGAGAGAGAGAGAGAGAGAGAGAGAGAGAGAGAGAGAGAGAGAGAGAGAGACTCTCAGTTGTACTTGTGTGTCCTCTCTATGGTTTGGCTGAGAGCAGCATAGAAAAGGTGCTGCTCCCCATCTATTTTATGTCGATATTGGTTTTTTTTCTACTAACCTCCCTCTCTCCTTTTCCCTTTCTTTTTGTCTTCCTCCCTGTCTTTTCATTACGTCTCCAATTTCCAATTTCTTGCTATGAGTATAACTCTCAAACCATCTCCCTACTTCCTGTTATCTTTCTTTATATATTATGTATGTATATGTGTATATATGTATAATATATGTGTGTAATATATGTAAGTATGGATGGATGAATAGACAGGTAGACATATACATAGATAGCCTCTCTATTCTTTTATTTGCCCATAACTTTTTCTTTGTTGTTTCTCTATCCCCTACGTACACGCTTTCTCTTCTTACAACTTTTATCACGACTTACTTTATCTCTCCTTCTCTCCTCTAGTTTCTCCCCTCCATGCTGACTCCCTTTTTCCCATGTATAATCTTTCTGTTTACTGTCTTTTCAGACGGCTGTAATAAGTTAGCTATGAATAAGTGATGAATTCGCAACTAGCGCTCCAAATAACCTATTGTCTTAGTTTTACAACGGATTGAAGGCTTTCAGTCTTGTTTCTACTGTACAGAGTGAGTAAATGATTTGCCCATTTGAAAGAGAATAAGAAGCATAATTTAAAAAGGACTTGCTTGCAGGACAAGTTTTGGATTTGATCGATACTGACAGAGTTAGAAGTTTAGAATCAATCGATAACGTTTGGGCGCAAGCAAAGGAAGAAAGTGTAAGAAAATACTACTACTACTACTACTACTACTACTACTACTACTACTACTACTACTACTACTACTACTACTACTACTACTACTACTACTACTACTACTACTGCTGCTGCTGCTGCTGCTGCTACTGCTGCTGCTGCTGCTACTACTACTACTGCTGCTGCTCGTATTGTTACTACTACGACTACTACTACTACTACTACTACTACTACTACTACTACTACTACTACTACTACTACTACTACTACTACTACTACTACTACTACTACTACTACTACTACTACTACTACTACTACTACTACTACTACTACTACTACTACTACTACTACTACTACTACTACTACTAATGACAATAAATAATATTATTATTGTTACAGGATTAGTTCTAACATTTCAACCCACATTTTTCAATGGGTGAAAAAAGAGTTGAAAAATAGGAAGAAAGTTTTCAGATGGACAGCGAGAGGGATAAATAGATAGAAAGATAGATAGACATAGAGCGTGCGGGAAGACAGAGAGAGAGAGAGAGAGAGAGAGAGAGAGAGAGAGAGAGAGAGAGAGAGAGAGACAGACAGACAGACAGACAGACAGACAGAGACAGACAGAGAGAGACAGAAAGACAGACAGACAGAGGGGAGACAGAGAGAGAGACAGAGAGGTAGGAGTGAGTGAGAGAGAAAGACAGAGAGAAAGAGAGAAAGAAAGAGAGAGAGAGAGAGAGAGAGAGAGAGAGAGAGAGAGAGAGAGAGAGAGAGAGAGAGAGAGAGAGTCTCTTTATCAAGGCCTACAACAACTTTCGGACCTATAACATGGCCAAGAGCAAATTATTGTTCAGATCAAAACCAAGGGTGCCAACTTGTCAAATAAGGACGAAAACTTTTTTTAATTTTATTTAGCTCATCAGACATTTTAGGAATAGTCATTCTTTCTGAAAAAGTTTCTGCGTGACTATATCATTGTTCTTTCTCTATGAGACTGAGAGACGAACTTTGATGGCGTTCAACTATTTTTGTACTGAGAGAGTGTTTCTTTTCTTAATAAGATTACTCAGCCAATTTTGATACGTACTAGTCAGTATAATCATAAACCCTGTTAAAAGCATATTATCATAATATGAGTATAAAAATGTGGATTCTCTCAGTGAACTTCTCTCCACTTTTGGCGGGAACTTCATGATATTTTAGTTAAATAAATTTTGGAAGAACAGAGTTATCTTGGTTCCGATATTTTACCACACGTCAACTGAAGAATTTTATACGGAGTCGACGGCTTTTCGTCAAGGTGTGGTAAAGCTGCAGAGATGCGCTTCGATCTCACCATTAGATGGATCGGTTGCGGATTGAACAATGCACCCTCTCAATCGTCAGTCAAACACTCTACCGACTGAGTTATTTGACTGTGTGACAGTATCAAGCCCTTCGGCCAAATGACCCATGCTCACGCTATATATATATATAAAAAAAAAAGAAAAAAAAGCCCATTAAGCCTTAAAAAAATCCAAAAAGGTCACATTTGTCTTTTCCTTCACATTCTTATTATTGCTGAAGCTGCATGTTTTTTTTTTCAAGCTTACTTAACCATACTTAAGACCATAATCTTAGCAAACTTGGAAGTGTAAATATTTTTAACTCCTCGACTCTATATCTACCGCTTCTCATGGAGAACAAAATTATAACAGTAAGATGAAAAAATTTCCATTTTAAATTCGATATCTTATTCCTTGATTCAATTTGGACAACTCCAAAAGGCTGTAAGACATGATATTTAGCTAGACCTGACTTGGTGCCCTCAGCGTCTAAACTCTTCGATCAGCCTGTCTTAGCTACATCTTATAGTTACTCTCTCTTATAGGGTACTCTACTAGGTGTCTGTTTTGGGCGATGTATCTCATGTTACCAAAGCCGTTTTTTTTTTTTTATTTTATTTTTCGTTGGCTTGAACGGGAAATGTCTGCTAAGTATCACTGGAGGGTAAAAAAACAACAACAAAAAAACAAAAAAAAAAAAAACACAGGTTCAGTGTCAAAAGTTAAAAACCATGTTGTCCACAAAGCTAGAATAATATTACTGGTTACAAAGGATTGGATTTGTTTTAAAAACAAAAGAACTTTAAAAGCAAATATTGCAAAAGACAGCAATGACTTTAAGTGTAAATTGGATTTTAGCTCAGAAAAACGCGCCACGTCTATGCGGCTACATTCAAAAGGACATTAAAGCAAGCAAAAAAAAAATTGAGGGTTGCTGTTTCCTATAATTTAAATGTAACGCGTCAGTATTGACAAAGAAACAGCAAGAAATAATCAATAATACCAAAAGCAACAACATCATCAACAACAATGGCAGATAATAATAATAATAATAATAATAATAATAATAATAATAATAATAATAATAATAATAATAATAATAATAATAGTAATAATAATAATAATAATAATAATAATAATAATAATAATAATAATAATAATAATAATAATAATAATAATAATAATAATAATAATAATAATAATAATAATAATAATAATAATAATAATAATAATAATAATAATAATAATAATAATAATAATAATAATAATAATAATAATAATAATAATAATAATAATAATAATAATAATAATAATAATAATAATAATAATAATAATAATAATAATAATAATAATAATAATAATAATAATAATAATAATAATAATAATAATAATAATAATAATAATAATAATAATAATAATAATAATAATAATAATAATAATAGTAGCAATGATGATGATGATCATGATGATGATGATGAAGATGATGTTGAGGATGACTATGATAATATGATAATGATATTAATGACTAAAAAACTCTTGGAAAATGAACCTTGAACTTTAGCAGTTTGAAGGAAGAGCCAGATAGCAATCTAAAATAGAAGTTCACATCCATTAACTTCCCTGTGGGGCATCATTGATATTTTACATGTTTGCCCCCTCCCCGCCTGTTATGGCATCATTTTTATCTTTAATGTCAAAATAGCCAATATTAAGTTACTTTCATAATTTCCTCTAAGGATATCTATGATTAATTTAAGTTTGTAATGTGAGCCTAATGATAGATCACAAAAAGTATCATTATCATTAATTAAAGCGGTTGCATTTTCTAAGTATGAATAGACCCAGTTTGTTACTTATTTGTAAAGGAAAGAAGAAAGTTGTTTGCTCCAGACCTTAGGAGGAAACAAACTTTGTACAGAGATAGTTAGGTTGAAACTATTGAAAGCTCGACGTATACTTAATTGACAAAGGTTTATTATATTAATGAATTACAAGATTTCTAAAGCATACAGTCATCCATTTGCTCTCTTTTATAGACCATTAAATCAATGCTTTACATTTTTGTATTCAATATCCTTTGGCAATCATTAAAAGTGTAGCGCATAGACTACACATTAAAGTCAATTAAGTAGAATGTCGCAGTGGAGCTTTGTGAATAGTTGTGAAGCACCGTGGAAAAAACGAAAAAAAAAATACAATTGTTTTGTACCTTTTGGAGCTGCACTCTACCTATTTTTTTTTACGGTGCTTCACAACTACACCTTGAAGAAGCAAGATAAATGTCTAAATACCTTTTTTAGTGAACCTTTCACAGCCTATTGTGTTGTTTCTGTTTTTGTTTTCTTCGTTTTAGGTAGTATTATGTATTGCGTATCAAATGAGATTCGGTAAACCTGAAACATCAGCATATAAACGATTTATGACGAAGAGATGTTTCCAAACATTTGCATCGTTCAAAACGTCTCACAAGTCGCGTTATTGGAGTCTAGCGTCGGTCACACGTAGCGCACTACCGTTTTATACATCAATCTGTTCTGTCATGGCGACGACGTGTGGAATTTTCTTGCTGTTATTTCCACATTCATTGAGGATCTCTGCTTAATGGCACATCTGATCTCGTTCTATTCTGGGGCAGTCTTTGCATATTTTACCATATTGTTAGAGATGCGTTTGATGGTTGCACTGGTGTATGTTTTGCAGTAAATAGAGGGAGGAAAATTTGCCCGTAGAGAAAACGCAAAGTTTAATTCATTTCTAGATTTAGGCAACAACAAATTGAACACGCAGTTTTGAGCTTTAGAATGCCCAAACAGGTGAGGGAAGAATAAAATAATATCACCATGTATTCTGCACTACCAAAAGAAGCCCAATCAAACAGATTGCAGCCTAATGAGGAACCAAAACAAAACAGTCTCTAACGTGAACTGTCAATGTATTTTTATGGCTAGTTAAAAAGAATCTAAAGGAATAATTTAGTTTTAACAGAGGTTAATACTGTATTAAACTATCAATATCTTTCCAAAGGACATCTATTATTTATGTTTTTTAATTGCAGTGTATAAGAAAAGCGTTAGGCGAAAAAAAAAAACAACCAAAGTCATCTAAGGCTATTAGATGACACATAACGCGATATTTTCGATTACTACTAATTAACGTTAGCCATTCTCATGACTCTAGCGGGTAAAGTTCAAAATCCAGATTGTTTTTTTCTCAGTGTTATTCATATTTTATTTCACAGTTTGAGTATGAATGTCCGAAATATCCCCACAAGATTAAACTCAGATGTCTCGTATTCAGAAAACTCTTTTTGTGGCCTTTGTCGATTATAATTGTATAGATTTTGATTCGATGAAATACTTGTTCTGATCTAAAGAGACTGATATTTGATAGCAATTAGGACAAATAAATGAATAAATAAAAGTGGTCCATTTTCTTAGCGTTATACACTTTGGCCATCACTTCACGCAGGTACATGGAAGCTGATCGGCTTTCACTCCAATCACTCGCTTAAAAGCAACATAGATAAAAAATACCTCTTCTAGATTGCGTCTGAGCTTTAATATATATATATAATTAAGACCAACATGAATACAGACAATGGATTACTTACATATATGTTAGAGTAAGAGAAGTATAAATCCTTTTAAACGCTTATTATGTAAATAAAAAAACTTAAATCCTTGCACTTTTTGCGTGGATTTATTAGCCATAATGAGCGTTGAGAAGGATCTTAAAATAGATTGGAAATATACCATGAATATATGGTCAATAATTATCGATCTACTGGATGGAAATAATTACATAAATAATAACGATAAAGTACAAATATATAAAGAAAAAGAAATCAAGAACACGGCGGACGCGGATTACCTGGTCTTATTCGGCACTCTAAATGTATTAAACAAATCCAATTAATTGGACATATAAAAGGGGAACTTTAGAGGTAAAAAGCATAAAAAGTTCACAAATAAGCCATTCAAGATAGTCGACACAAGAAACCTATCCTTATTGATATTAAATAAAAATATGAGCGAACGAACCGTTTGAAATAAAGCGGATTATTGTTACGTTGTATAAAAAAAAGACTACTACAAATATTTCTTTATATAAGATTTTCTTACATTATTCTTCACAGTTTTAATAATAGTAGGCTTTTGAGGATTCTTAATTTCAATAATTAAGATTTGTAACAACTTACGTAATGCATAGATGGTTACTTCAGAAAAAAATGTTGAGAACCGGTATATCTTCAAGATCACAAATCAAATTGTGCTTTGGTATGCATATATATGAGTTAAAACTTCAGAGTTAATTGGTTCAAAGCTTATAAACTCATTTCTGAATAATGATAAAGGGCACGATTGACTCTTGCTTTTCTCTCTCTCTCTCTCTCTCTCTCTCTCTCTCTCTCTCTCTCTCTCTCTCTCTCTCTCTCTCTCTCTCTCTCTCTCTCTGTGCGTCTGACGGTTGCTTCTCTGTTGCAGCCTTCTTGATATTCCAAGTTTATTGTTCACAGCTCTGTTAGCGTCTACCCTATACAGGATGGGCAGGGCACAATGCAGCAAGGGACCTCTTAGTTTGTCTATCATAATGGCGAGAATTTTATTCTCTGGTGACCCAGTTCTGAAAGAATAGAGCGCTGATAGCAGCTTCAGGAAGACAAGCTATATTCAGCAGTGCGATGACCATATTGTCTGGAGTGTCCGCTACTATTTGGACGCCCTGTTTTCACTCCCTGATGATAATTCACTCGTCGAGCTTTCCATTCTGGCTGAGATGAGAGCCCCATCAATATCTTTGCCCAACCAACCTCGCCATGTATTCTAATTTACCATGGATGTTAGCGCGATAGAGCGTTGGACTGTCATGATAACCATATTTTTTGGGAGTGTGTAAAATGGCCATGTAGCCAGAATGATAATAGTGTTCTGTCTACCTCTTTCCCTTTGTTGGTTTAGCTTTCAAGGTTATTTTGACTTCATGGCCAAAATACCCGATCCCTATTTTTTTTAGTCTCAGCCAATTGATAGATAGAGAAAGACAGAAACAAGGAGACAGAGACAGAGAGAGAGAGAGGGTGGCACTATTTTGTTAAGGTCCGGGAAGGTATGTTAAACTCAAGGCGAAGAAAAAACTAGACGAAAAGAATAACGGGGACGGCATTATGTAACTTATTATCTCTGTGAATGAGAAACATCATTTTCAGATTGTTTCTTCAACTCCAACACTACCGCTTTGTGTAGAAGGGCAAGTTTAGCTGTTGTCATTTTAACCGTGATTTTTCTCAGTTAACAATAACAAAATAATAAGGTAAATAATATATTACAGGGAAATTACTTTTTCTTCTTACCTGGTACACTCTTACCGCTTTCCACCATGATATCTAGACTGGCAATTATCTGAATAAGAATAACATACTTTTATTAAGACAAAAAACAAACTATTACAGCCCTGATTCTATTACCGTCCATCTCCACATGTTCTACCAAGTCCATAGGTACTTAAAAGTCTCCACTTAACAAATTTGCACAATTTGTAATGTTTAAAGAACTAATAATGAGACCCTACTTCGTAAAACGTATAAAGAAGGGGATAATGGCAAACTAAAATCAATGACATTCAGTCACAGCGGCGGAAATTGGTTCCAATATAATGCAAGCGCTGTGCTCTCTCTAACACGTAACGCTGGAAGATGTAAAGATTGTGCGGGTAAAAGTGATAGGATTTAAAAAGAGATTTCCATCGCTCATCTGTATTTGTAGGATATATGAGATGAAACGTGAAACAGCAGTACGAGTTCATTTAATTCGTTTAATATTAAAAAAAAAAAAAGATAAAAAACTATATTGCTACTTGGTGAAATTTTAGTTATAGGCAAAAGAGTTCCAATCTTATATAATCTTAAACCATCATTCGTCTCTGGATTAGCTGAAAGCAATTCACAAAATACTAGCGCGACGTTGGGGACAAAACTTTGATTTGAAATTCTAGAAACTGAATTTTTCGCCGTATGCGTGTCGTATGGTTTTGGAGCGAAGAATGCGATTCAATTTCTCCGACAAATCCTCAAATGCACGAGGGAAATGATAGCGGGAAGCATATTCTCTCGAAGTCTGTGATAGCTTTTTACATAGATCCAAGATCGAGAGAGGAATAAACATCAGCAGTGGAGATTGGGGCAACCCATTGTGATATTACTTCAGGAGTCCCCGCGAGACCCAATGTCCTAGACAGAGTCAATATCTCTTTTGATCTGCAGACCACGAGGATGATCTTTCCGAGGAACATTGACCTAAAATTAATGGTTCTTCAGTCTGGGTGCTTCCTTTATCTCCTCGGATCCTCCTTTTCCCCGCAATGAATGTCCGGAGTTGGTTTCTCATTGGAGGGCTACGTTCAAAACATCTGGATACAATCTGGGTTTAGTTCTTAAGGTTTTGGAAAATATATTTTGTACTCTTGGTGTACTCTCATAAGCTTGAAATGGCTATTACTTTGTTTGAGTATTGCATCTCTTGTTAAAATGGTCTGAAAAACTTTTACTTCATAATCAATTATACGTGTTAGGTTTTCATAAACTGTTGGATAATTGAATATAAAATGTAATACTGAGATATTTGATGTGGTGGTAAAGTTTTGACTCGCTGTTAAAACTGGCCTTGCCATTTTGACTACTAAGCTTATTCAATTATTTGATTGTATGTTGTTCATGAAGTACTTTTGTTTAAACCTGGAGGGATTGGAAAACTTTAAAGCATAAACTGCCATAAAGCAACAAAAATAGAAAAGGATGAGATGGAGAGAAAGAAAAAGAGAGTGAGAGTGAGAGAGAGAGAGAGTGTGTGTGTGTGTGGGGGGGGAGACTGGAAAAGAATCTCAAACAAAAAGCAGAGGTAATAAGGAAAGGAAATATTGAATTGCAGAACATACAAGACAGACACACACACAGAGAGAGAGAGAGAGAGAGAGAGAGAGAGAGAGAGAGAGAGAGAGAGAGAGAGAAAGTAGGAGATCGATAGATCGATAGATGTACTTCTCTTTCTAAAAAAAAATTAAGAGACTCAAGTGGTTATATATAGAAAAGGAAAAAAAAACGTGTAGTGCTGTTGCACCCTATTTCCCCCCTCGACCTCCCATGCTTCTAATTTTTTTTTCTAGAAATTCTTAACACAGCACCTAACAGGTATATCTAGTATAACGCACTATCACCATTACTTCCTGTCTTTTTTTTTTTTTCGTTACGGGAAATGGAAGCGGATTTCTGCATCAAAAGACTGTGGATAGTGACGCCTCAGCTCAGACTTGTACTGTCCAACTCTAGTTCAATCTCATTTCCTTTCACTTAAACACTTCTAGTGCACGGCTTGAGTGTTGTTTAAAGGTATGTTTCCATGAAGCTATTTGCAGCTTTCAACACTAGCCCAGAATGTGCTCAGATGTCACAAGCAGCAATTCGTGATTTTTGCGATTTGTGGAAAGTAACATTAAATAGAAAAGTATTGCTATAAGCCAATTGCTTCGTGTAGACAAATTTTTATATTACAGCCAGAACATATCAATATTAACGAACAGTTTAACTAAAACGGATTGAAATGCAGGTATAATGACTACATAAATTTTATTGACGCAGATGAGTATTTTATGCGGTATAAGAAGTGATTGTGTCTGGAATAAAACATTTGGATCGGCCAATTTTGAAAATTTATTGCACATATTTTTTTCCATCAATAAATTGATAAATCAACATTGAGGGAATGTGCCTTTATACTGTAAAGAAGGGTCTGTTAATAAGACTGAAATATACTCTCTCTCTCTCTCTCTCTCTCTCTCTCTCTCTATATATATATATATATATATATATATATATATATATGTATATATATACATATATATATATTATTTAATTGATTAGAGTGTCGTTAATAAGACTGAAATATACTCACTCGATCTGCTTTGATTAGTCCAAGACTAACTTTTCTCCAAAGGTTGAAAAAAAAAGATAAAGATTGTTAAATTCCCCGTCCCATCAAAGCGGTTAGACGTGTCATAATTATATTACGGAGTCTACTTGCAGTCCATCCAAACGACATTCACCCGGACAATTCCAGTGGTTCATTTCATCCCGCTCATTTGCAAATCTTTAACATATTGAGTAGTTTGACCTACTGCCTTACTTATTTCAGTGAACTATCTTTTCTCTACACTGTTTTAGGGCTTGTTCAGGAAGACGATGGCTCGCAGTTTATCAGGCCGTGCGCCAGCTTAAGCCTTTTATCGACGTTTAAGCGGCAAGGAATTTCTTTTTAACCTAAGGACAAATTGCAGCTTTGTTGCAGTGTAAAAGGTGAATTAAACTGAGATGAAAATAGTTCCTTTTGAACTTCTCAACTCGAATTCCCTTATTCGCAGAGGTTTGGAACTACTAAGAGCGAGAAAGAAGGAAAGAGAGAAGAAGAGTAGACTAATAAGGGGCTATTAATACAATAAGAACTATTTAAATAAGATAGTTGAGATTGTAAGAGCTTTACAATGCAAAACCACTGAATTTTCCACATGTGTTAGAAATGATTTGCATTTAATTGACAATTCAATTGCATTCTTATCAAGTTTATATGTACCCGGAGAGTTTTTAATGGGCATTACGTACATTTTATTAAGTTTGGTAGAGAGAGAGGTTGTATGAAGAGGGAATGTGAGACTTGAAGAGCTTGGTGGCATAAAAATCTTTCAGAAAATAAAGCATAGGGACTGAAACAGAAGGAGGCAAGGATGAAAAGAAATGCAGAATGAGGTAGGTAGAAAGAGAGAGAGAGAGAGAGAGAGAGAGAGAGAGAGAGAGAGAGAGAGAGAGAGAGAGAGAGAGAGAGAGAGAGAGAGAGAGACAGATAGACAGACAGACAGAGAGATGAAGAGAAAGGGGAGGAGGGCAAAGATACTTAGTCAGTGACTATAAAAAAAAAAGAAAGAAAAAATGTGTGCATCGATAAATGGGTAGCGCTTCCAAAATCTTTAATGTACATTAGCTGAATATTTATTCTACTTTTACTTGATGGCCCCCTCTATGAAGCAAGCACCTCTAACACTACATGTAGTATAAATGGTATCTAATTTTCTTGATTTTTAACTCAAACTACTTTCGGTCCAATTAAATGTTATTTTTTCATCAATTCATTCTTTTTTGTAAATGAAGTGTTTTTAGTCTAAGACTTTGTAAATATTTCTAGTATTTCATGTCCGGCGGAGAAGCCACTGGTGATACGATGACCTCAGTCATTTTACAATCGCGAGAGCTAGCTTTTGGGGTAGCTCCACTCTTGGATATTCCTTTCTTTACAATAAATCTCCAAGTAATAAATGTAGACTTTTAATGAAAAGCGAAGATACATAGAGATTACAAGATCTCAATGCGTGCGTCCCCAAGCGACAAATACCACGGATTGATGGTCACATAGCATGACAGTTTGAAAGAATCAACGACTAGATCTAGCCGGCTAATGTAACAAGTATTAATTCAACTTAAAACAATTCGATGTTGAGTGCCCGTCCAGTTGTCCCAACGAACTGAATGTACTGGATTGAAATAAAATTAATGTAAACGTCAGGAATCAATGTAGATCCAGAGTGCTTGAGAGTGGGAGCCATTTTTCCTCTCCCACAGTTCCGTTTGTTTTAAACGTAGTGTTCCATACCTGAAACGCATGTTAGTTGTCTCCCTTCTGAAGCACTAGAGCAAGATGAACCTGTAACAGCTCGCGATAAAAGTAGATAATTGCACGATAAGGGAAAAAAAATCAAGCATTGAAGCAGTTTTCAACGCGGTATAAATAAAAACTTAAAGAAATGAATCACCTTTTTTTATGCCTTTGTACAGGCTGTAAACCAAATATGGTTGTATTGATAAATGAAAGATAACTTTGCGACGATAGTGAGCGTGTGCTTTTTATTTGGTATGTTTCACGATGCATTGTTAAGTTCCCTCGCATTGAACTGATACCGGCCTCTGCCTCTGAAGTGCATTGCGGTCCAACTATTCATTCGTGCCGGAACTCACTTTCAAACGGATAAACACGTTGAGTCTCTATCTCTCAAGCGATATGTCCATTACTCTGTAGTCACTTAGCTGTAAATGTACGATCCCAAGTCTGAAAACTTAGAAAAGGACAACGCTATTATTCTTCTGTTTTCGCTCAGCCCACGTGAATTTCAACGATTCTGTCGAATTTTATCGGTATAAGGAATGCGATTTCACAAAGAGTTAATGCTATCTTGTTGGAAGTCACAAGCTCTACTTTAAGTCGTTGTTGGACTATCAAGCGATAGCGTCTGAAAGAATGCGCAAAAAATGGAATATGAAGAAAAAAAAAGGGACATAATATGAGTACATCAGAAAACATTAACAAGGGAATTATTAGTTCTGTTTGGATCTCCAAAAAGCTTTTGAGTGTTGAACAAAACTCCAACAAAGGGAGATAACTCTTTGTGAAATCGCATTCCCTGTTCTAAAGGAAGACGAAATCGTGACGATTCTACAGATTCTATTAATACGGGCCTTAGTCTTTGGTTTTATCCATAATTTAATTATAACAATTATAACAATCATAATTATTATGTGAAAAGTATAAAATAATTATCAACTTGAACTCAATAATAATAAACTCATTAAAAACAATTGTATTTATTTATAATAATATTAGTATTGATGGGAGATAGGGAACCGGATGGTAAACATTTTCTGCATTATTTTGAAACTTAAGGAAACTGAATTTTGGTCGACCTAAGGTTGTGCTCTTTATCTCATGTTTAAAATAGAGCTTATGAACGTGTTGACTTATTAACAGTAAGGCCGTAGATATTCTGAGCGCGTCCATTTGTGGCTTGCATATTGAAGACGGTTGAAGGATACAATATCGAATATATACTGCGCCTATCATTTTGTCGCCTTCACAATGATCAACACGAGTTTGCTTTACATGTCACTAAACGCTATGCTATCAGTATCACCGTAAGTAAAGAACAACAACGACAACAGAACAGCTATTCAGTTCTTATTATTTTGTTCATCTTCAAATTGAGTTTCTCCAGCTACTTCCACACACAGCTTTTTATACTTCTTTATACTAGCTTTATTATAAATGTTGCCCGATATTCCACTACATTGATTAGCAGACTACCAGCTGCCGTTACCAGTGGGAGAAACAGCAGCAGACTACCAGCTGCCGTTACCAGTGGGGGGAACAGGAGCAGACTACCAGCTGCGGTTACCAGTGGGGGGAACAGCAGCAGACTACCAGCTGCCGTTACCAATGGGGGGAACAGCAGCAGACTACCAGCTGCCGTTACCAGTGGGGAGAACAGCAGCAGACTACCAGCTGCCGTTACCAGTGGGGGGAACAGCAGCAGACTACCAGCTGCCGTTACCAGTGGGAGGAACAGCAGCAGACTACCAGCTGCCGTTACCAGCGGGGGGAACAGCAGCAGACTACCAGCTGCCGTTACCAGTGGGGGGAACAGCAGCAGACTACCAGCTGCCGTTACCAGCGGGGGGAACAGCAGCAGACTACCAGCTGCCGTTACCAGTGGGGGGAACAGCAGCAGACTACCGGCTGCCGTTACCAGTGGGGGGAACAGCAGCAGACTAACAGCTGCCGTTACAAGTGGAAGACACTCTTTTCTGTCGGTTCCTTAAGTTATCAGTAATCTAGGACTATAATTTCATGAAAACAAAGTTGCAAGAGATGCACAGCTAAGCGCGAATACCATTTTATTTGTACTTGCATGGTAATGAGCGTATAGAAGGATCGATACCAAGGTTGGAATTTTACAAAATTAGTTGAAGTAATATTTTACAATCCAAGCTACTAAGATCATCCCCCCACAAAAAACACAAAAAAACAAAACAAATTAAAAAACAAAAAACCAAACAAAAAAAAACAACAACAAAACATCCCACAAAAACACATCAAAAACCAAACAAAAAAAAAATAAAACAATAACAAAAAACAAACAAACAAAAAAAACCCACATCAGTATCATAATGAAGTTTTAACAAACACTAAATGGGCAAAAACATCTAAAAACGTAAATATTAAGTCTAATAATTCATTGATTCATATCTGACTTTCTTCCTCTCCTTCCCAACCTAACGGTTTTGTCCCACGACTCCTATTTCCTTACTGGCCCACGAACAGTTTGCTTTTTCTTTTGAAATACGTATAGATAAAAGCCCGTATCAATAGAATGATCTGAAGCCTTTTTCTCCGTCGCAAAGGCTTTTTTTTTTCGTCGAAGTTTGCGGGTTTCGATATTATTAAAAACAAAAAAAAATATCGGATTTGATATTAGGACGTGATCTCGTTCTAAGTTTCCTATTTTCTAAAGGCTCTTGGTTTTGCGTTTCCAACCTTTTTTTTTTAAGACATTTTTTGTCCTGTCTTTTAGAAGACACTTTTATTTAAAACTTAAAAAAAAAGAACATAATGGGCCTGAATTTTAAATTATCTGTGCAGTCATGGAATATATACCATAATGGCTTATTCTTGGTTATTTCTTTTTAATTATTCTTGGAAATCAAAAATAAAAACAATATTGTAAAAATAGGACCTTAATTTTTCATAATAAAATTATGGCTCGTTGCAGTACTTTTAAATTTATTAAAGAAGGAGGAAAAGACATACGTGTAACTCTTATGGATTGTTTTGTTAGGTTTTCGTTTTTCTATTTCAATACCATTTTGAGATATTCTGATTTATTACCTACAGATTCATCTGGATGATGAAAAACAATGCACTCTCCTGCTACAGTAGATGCTGTTCATTGATGTGAGATATTGATATTTGCATTGCTACAGATGTCTTTCAGAGCTAGGAACCTGCTACGTTGGAAGTAAGTGGAAATGTAATTGGAAAATACATATTGCCAGATCATGGTTAATTTCTCCATTATTTTATCTTTAAATTTATCCCCCATTAATTGGTTCCAACTTTTCTTGCAATAGCAGCTCTTAATCTTACTTCTGAGCAGATGTAAACAAAATTTAAAAGCTTTTTTATTTCCTAATTAATACTTGCTATAAGTAGTCATAGTTCGGCAAGGAATAACACTTTATCAAATCAAATGATACCTAAGGGGCGGGGGCAATTTAAAAAAACACTCTCCTACATTTGTTTTGGTTGAAATATGTTTCACATGATAATGACATGTATTGCAAGTATGTTCAATTTTATGAATTCTTTTCTTGATGTGCTCGCTCCCCATGCATGTTGGTTCATTAATTGCTTCATTTAATTTACTGTTTAGGTATGTTATATATTGAAAAATGCGTTCCTTGCCTTGTGTTTCACGATACTTTTCTTTTATGTAACTACTGATTTATTTAATCAATGCTTTTTTTTTCTTATCTCCATCCCCATATGTCGGTACAAATGTAATTCAATGTGTTTTGGTTATTTATTGGTAATTGTTTTATCAATGCTTCTCCACTCTCTCTCTCTCTCTCTCTCTCTCTCTCTCTCTCTCTCTCTCTCTCTCTCTCTCTCTCTCTCTCTCTCTCTCTCTTTATTCTCAAGCCCTAGTTCCAAAAACTGTCGTGCAGATTAATTTTGAAGGAGCTGTAACACTGAGGTCTCAAAATTTTTTTTACGACATCCTGACCATGTCCGCCTGCTAGACACTTTCAATGCTGCATATATCATGCTCTGGCGACAGAGAAGCTTAAAAAATGAGCCTTAGGAGAGGGACAACTGGAGATTAAATTTTTGAAGGAAATGCTTTTTCAAGACTAAATTGATTTGTTACCCTCCCACTTTCTATTCCCGCATAAAATCGTGGCAACAATTTTTTCTGTTGGCTAAAAATGGTGAATAGTACAATTTCGGTAACGAAAATGAAAAAAAAGTGCCATTTTATCTTAGATTCTTTTCTTTTTTTATTAGGCCTAGAAATAGTTAAAGCCAATGAAAAATAATTTTGCTTCTTGTTATGCGGAAAGTCTCCCGTAAAATAGGAGCAATACTACCACCCTTGGTTGCCATTGTAAGCAACTTGCTTAGGCATCTAATCTATTGATCTATACATCAGTACCGTTGATACTTGTTACAGATTCCTTGTGTTTGAATTTTTTTTATTATTTTTATCTTTTTTTATTGAACAGGATTACTCCTTTATGATAAACAACTGTTTTCATTTTTAACAGTAGCAGAAACATACTTTTTAGGAATTTTTTTCATGTTTATTAAAGATAAAAATAGTATGCAACTGATTCTTTTCCTTTATCTTTTTGATAACCTGATCCAGGATTCAATTGGTCTGTCAAATGCTATGCTAATATTGCTATCGACTTTCAACTTGTCTACAAAAAAATATTGAATGTATTTGCTTAGACACCATAGAACTGCTTTCACAAAAAAAGTAATTGTAACAAAATTGAGATAAATTGGCGTGAAAAGTGTTCAAAACACAAGTAGCTTATATGTTACTACAACTTCTTAAGGGTGTCCATTTCAATCTAAATTACATAAAACTATTAAAATTTTGCAAAGATAACACAATTAAATGCAGAGTACATCATTCCACAATAAAGAAAAGAGAAAACTTAAGAAGAAGCCTCAGTAAAATGGGAGTGAAAATTCTATGATAGTATCAAAAAGTAGGTGTTTTTTGTAAAAATGAGGTAGAACACTAAAGCACCAAAAATGTTTGGGAAAACAAAAATCGTAATGTGTCCTCGAGTTATACTTATTCTTTGAAGGTCATCAGATTAAAGTTAAATGGTTTCTGCAGACCCTATAATTGTGGTTTGACAATGTTCTGCTGTAATACAAGTTAGTAATCTTGGTAGCATTAATCCAAAACTCTTTTTAACAACTGTATGATAATATACTGATATTGAAAAAATTAGCTATATTTGTATTGTATGGCTCGAATTAACGACATTTCTGCTTTTAATTAAGAGAAAATGAACACCAAGAAAAATTACAAAAATTAACTGCGAACAATTGAAAGAGCAATGGAGAACAGGTAATTTGTGGTTTCCTCAAAATGCACCTTTTTGGACACTTCCTTAAATATAGTTTTGATCAACATTAAGTGATCAGTTATAATTTGATATATTTCAAAATGTTTCACAGTATCAAACAAATTTTATTTAATGAGTTAAAATAAGTCTCATAGATTAAACTGAATTTTAAGGATCCATAAGAAACAAAAGCATTTTCAACTATCAATTCTTAATAATGCATGAAACTAGAACAAAACATTAGCAGTGCAATTAAGAAGCTCTTTATACTGTTGGCCAACAATTCATGAAGATTGTCCTTCTTACATTTCCATTTAAAGACTGTCTCTCTATTTTTCTCTTTCTTTCTCTCTCTCTCTCTCTTTTTTTTTCCTCTTTTTAATTCACTCCATCTCTCTTTATCTACAAGATGAGGTATGAAAATTAATAGACTTTTGACGCGTGCTTGTTTACAGCCTATTCTAAGCTTCCGTTTAAACTTATTTCTCGTTGAATGATTAATTCAGAAGAAAATCTTCGCCGATCTAAGTAACGTTGATAGCTACAGTGCGTGCGACCGTCACGTTTGAGAAGACAAAGCATCGGTAACTGATTTCTCTTATCTTTGGTCGCTTCCTAAGGGATGAGTTGACCTTGTAGAGACCAGTTTCAATTTTATCTTGTATCGATCTAACCCCGGTTAGCTTGAAATAGGTCTGCTCAACTTCAATCCGAGCACATTTGATTTTCCATTAGGGTCACACAGGGGTTGGTATTAAATGTTTAAAATAATTTGCCTGAAACGATTTGGGTTGAAATTGGAGCCAAATCTGAGGAAACAGCTGTCCATATAGAATCATAATGAATTTCACATTTTATAATGCGATATTTGGTTATGAAGGAATGATCATGTAGATTTACCATTTTATACATGAACAGAGCTGCTTGCATCCAAACAAAGGAAGGAACCATTCTGGTTTATCTCAACAAGTTGGCAAGAGAGAAGGCTCTGTGCTAGGTAAGAAAATATTTATATTTTATCATCACTAGAAATAATGGTATTTGCAAGCTGTTGTCCTGAAATAGAACGATAAATAAATTAATAGAAAGAGAGATAGAAGAAAAAAAGAGAGAAGGCGCGTGTGTGTATGTGAGAGAGAGAAAGATAATCATCAATATTTGAGGGTTACCCCGAAACCTAAGGTAATCTTTCATAGATTACAAGAATATCTGACACAGAAGCAAACGCTTCGATCACTTGCCTCGTGTTTCAGTGTAACATAGCCCGACGGGGGCTAGATAGATCTTCGATCAGCTTGTTGTTCAAAGTAATGAAACTAACAAAAAAAAAAAATAAAATGAAGAAATTAGGCGTAAAATCATGTTTAGGTTTTATTTTTATCAGGTTAAAAAATGGGTGTTAAGCATGGTCTTTCTTAAATTTATATAGTTGTCCTTTATTTTATTCCCTGGTATAATGTTTTCAAGTTATAATCACGTTTTTTATGGGGTTTTTTTAATCTATTCTAGCAAACTAATAAGCGGTATTTTGCTTTCTCGAGTTTGGTTTTAAATGCACCTTTTTTCTCTTCTTTACCCATAAGACTCCACTCTATAATTATTACAGAAATTTTCAGATTTTCAGATATTTTAATCCTAACCAACACAATAGCAATATACTAAGCTTTTACCCTTACCCGCATTACATAACGATTGTTTAATACTAAAATGATCAAAGGCACTGCATCTAATGAGTCACCTTTTGCGGAACAAAATAAGATTAGATTTAATCCAGTTAGTTTCATATCTCATAATTCTTTAAGTCCACGGATTGCTATTAACCTTTCCAAAATTAAAGTTACCAGCATCGAATATCTCCGCGGAATGAGTTCATATCGATATTGTTATAAACGTGTGATTTCTATAGGGATTGTACGTTTTTCAAAATGTTTATACTCATGGTTATAACATAAATGTATAAAAAAACTTAAGCAGAGGTTCTACTTGGCGAATTATATTTTGCCTCTTTTTTATTTCATTTATCCCATAATTATAACGAATTGTTAAATCTATGCATATGAAATATATCAATATTGATTTGCCTACAATGCTATTTATTTTATCTTGCTTTACCGCCAGCGCAACTTTTTAAAGCGTCTTATATTATCTTACGGCCTATTTTAGGAATACTCAAGCAATGTGCGAAACAAAACAAAGATGCATGCACGATACTAAGGGTGTTAATTAAATTATTGCCGATTTATTATTGATATTTATTTCACTGTACGTTAAAAAGAGCTACAAAATAATGACGCTTTAATAGCAGGTCTATAACTTTTTCAGCTAAAGTGAGAGAAACCAAAAGTATACGTATACAACCAAGAGTTATATAATTATGTTTTGACTACCATAAATATTTCTTTTTTTTTTTACTACTTATATATATATATATATATATATATATATATATATATATATATATATATATTTATATTTCAAACTGTTTATATGTTTCTTTTTTTTCTATTGCCGACATATGTTGTCAAGCAACGTAGAAACATTATTTTACCGCGGTAAGTTTTTTCAATGCAGCGTCTCCAACAGATCAGAATGTATCAGTAGAAGTGTGACCTGAAGCCTGGGCGGCCCTACTGACCTAATGGACTGTCGGTCAAAACCGGGTGGGTTTCTCCCCTGCTCTTTCCGCTTTCTCTCTCCCTACATAGATAGTCCTAGAGTGCCTGAGTTGTGACCGGGGTGTGTGGAGATGGGGAAAAAAAGAGGGGGTGGAGGGGAGGGTAGATATGAGTGAGTGAGTAACTGTTGGGAGTGGCGGAGAGGGAGAAAGATACTGATGTCAAATTGGGAGAGACAGATATGATAATAATAATAATAATAATAATAATAATAATAATAATAATAATAATAATAATAATAATAATAATAATAGTAATAATAATAGTAATAATACAATAATAATAATGATGATGATGATAATGATAAGAAGAAGAAGAAGAAGAAGAAGAAGAAGAAGAAGAAGAAGAAGAAGAAGAAGAAGAAGAAGAAGAAGAAGAAGAAGAAGAAGAAGAAGAAGAAGAAGAAGAAGAAGAAGAAGAAGAAGAAGAAGAAGAAGAGATGTTTGTATAAGAAAGAAAACAGGAGAGAGGAGAAAAGTGAGACCGAGAGAGAAAAAGAACGAAGAGAGAGAGAGAGAGAGAGAGAGAGAGAGAGAGAGAGAGAGAGAGAGAGAGAGAGAGAGAGAGAGAGAGAGAGAGAGAGAGAGAGAGAGAGAGAGAGAGAGAGAGAGAGAGAGACCCACGCACAGCGCGGTCACTTGGCTAGCTGTCACCAGATATTACGCTTGCCTCTTGAGGAAATGTCGTGCCCTAGATTGCGGTAGTTCTTGATCAGATAAATAAGCTCTGGATTGCCATTCCTGCAGTTTTTGCTTGACAACAGTTGCTAAGTTATTTTCGAAAGACCAAGCATATTGAACAGAATCTTCGTCAAATTGTGAAATAAGCTGTGGGAAAAAAATTGTTTTTTCAACATCTAATTTTCATAGCACCGCACGCGTTGATGAGAAAGTGAATTCGATTGACACAGACCATGGTTTACGGTGAGTTAGAGGAAAGAAACAGGAGGAAAATGATTTATCTCAAATATAATTTCACATTTTTACATTATTCAATTTAAGGCCTTTTTTGCAAGGAGGAAAAGATAAAGACAACATAGAAAGTTATTTTTAAGCGTCACACTTTTTTTCTCTAAGAATTCATATTTCATATTAAATGAGTATCATTATTTATGATTTATAATTTCGTTTTGGAAAAAACTGTAGGAAATTTATTATTATATAAAGCCTTAAAGGTATCATTTTACCACTAAAACTCAAGCTAAAGTTTTCCGTACTGTGAAATTCACTATATCAAGTTCATATAATTGTTCTCGCTATGCCTTTTGGTTTTTAAGTTCATGTTAACAACCGTTTTATATCTCTCTTATAAACTGAAATATGATTATCTTTTTCAGTAAAATTTGGTTCAAATTCTCTTTTTGCTATTTTTTAGAATTACAAGCAAACATAATAACATGAAAATTGTGTAGTAAGATTAGATTTTGCGTAACAAAAAAATTAGTATAAGGGGAAATAAATTTCCTGTACTGACATCAATCAAGAAAGAAAAAAAGGTCAACAATTATTTCTTTTTTCCTTGTGTATGAGTAACATCTCATATGAATTACATCAGAACGACTTTTGGGTTGCATTGGATTACGCTGACAAAATTTTGAAATTGTTCCTCTTTTCCAGTCTCAGTTTGATTAAACTTATAACATCTACAATTTGGTTAGTGTTTTCTGCTTCGCAACGCCCACGACTAGGCGTAGTTGTCTCACCGGTAGATGAAAAGGACAGGGAGATAATTCAAGTATTTAACTCATAACCCACTGGGGTTTCATTTCAAATCCAGATCAAGGAAGAGTGCGAAGATAAAAGATTTCGATACAACCAATGAATATTTTAACATATTACGATTGGACTAGACCGAGCAAGATGATAAAATTTTACTTCCTCAACTCGTCGTGAGTTTATCTAGATCTAAATGTAAGTAAAAATATAGAAATCTGTTACGAATAATAAAGGTATTTCTCCAGACGTAAATGCGGTGGAAAAAGAAAACTTCCAATATAGGCCGGTGTTAGAAGATTTGTAGGAGCTGTACGATGCATCGTAGCCCAGAAAAAAACAACAACATTGGCTTAAGATTGTCGAAAGTTGATTTAATGTTTATCAATATAAACATTGTCTCATTGATTGTCGAAAGTTGATTTAATGTTTATCAATATAAACATTGTCTCATTGATTGTCGAAAGTTGATTTAATGTTTATCAATATAAACATTGTCTCATTGATTGTCGAAAGTTGATTTAATGTTTATCAATATAAACATTGTCTCATTGATTGTCGAAAGTTGATTTAATGTTTATCAATATAAACATTGTCTCATTGATTGTCGAAAGTTGATTTAATGTTTATCAATATAAACATTGTCTCATTGATTGTCGAAAGTTGATTTAATGTTTATCAATATAAACATTGTCTCATTGATTGTCGAAAGTTGATTTAATGTTTATCAATATAAATACAGCCGATAGTTGGTGACTGCAACATCACAGTAACGCGCCTATGCCCCGTTCTTATGGCCAGTTTCGTTTCTGTACTTGTGCTAAGTATGCACCAATGTAAAAAATCAAAAACTAGCTGGTCAAACACTGCCATTTTTCCGGCGGTCCAGAATACTAATCAATGCCCGATTAATCAATGACTCATATGTTGCTTTTCATTAGTGTTACACCTAATACTAAAAATAATAATAAAAAAAAAAAAGAAACAGTATGTAAACTACCATCAAGAGCTTAAGGGCTATTAGCTAGTAGCGAAGGAAAAGGTTCAAGTTAAAATAGACGTTGAAGGGTTAAGGTTATGATCACAACGATTATATTTTTTGGTCAGATGTTGAGATGGTCTGCATTATTATGTAGCGATTGCAAGACATAGAAGAATAAATGTTGTTAACGAGACCGAAGTTTCTCCTACAGCAGAGAGAGATTAGGCCATATTAACTCCTTCGTTTGCAAGTGACTCTTCAGATTCACTCAGACGGTCTATGGGTTTGAACCGCGGCGGACTCTGTTACAGTGATGAGTAGAGGTTTTATGCCTCTCAAATATCCTCTCTCCCTCTCTCTGTCTCTCTGCTGTTTGTCTGTCAGTCTGTCGCTCTCTCTGTCTCTCTCTCTCTCTCTCTCTGTCGCTCTGTCTCTCTGTCTCTCTGCTGTTTGTCTGTCAGTCTGTCGCTCTCTCTGTCTCTCTCTCTCTCTCTGTCGCTCTGTCTCTCTGTCTCTCTGCTGTTTGTCTATCAGTCTGTCGCTCTCTCTGTCTCTCTCTCTCTCTGTCGCTCTGTCTCTCTGTCTCTCTCTCTCTGTCTCTCTGTCTCTCTCTCTCTCTCTCTCTCTCTCTCTCTCTCTCTCTCTCTCTCTCTCTCTCGTGAGGTGTACAGATGTTACAGATCTTGAATATTGCGAGAATAATCGATGAATACGAAAGGAATAAATAATCACTTGGTATAATCATGTTTCCTTCCGAAAGGTATCAAGTAAAAAATAAATAAATTTTATTGTGATACTGATATTGTGAAAGCGATTTCCGCAGGTATATCGTCATTTAAAGAACATGGAATCGCAATGTATATCATGAAAATTACATATTATGTCAGGAACATTTCTTTGCGTGCTATTCCCAATTTCCACTTAGAAGACTTAGAGTCCAAGAAAATACATTTCTCGATTTGCTTGGATCTATTAACTTTTATTTCTCTAAACTTAACTTTCCACTGTAAGCTGGATAATTTAAAAAACAATCACTTATATTAACATTTTACCCTAACAATGTCACAAAATCATGCCTCCGATGATACCTGTAGTGTTTTGTTGCGCAAATTAAAGTAAGTTAGAAAGATGTATGTTCTTACACCTGTATCAGACTTGCTTTGATAAAATGATGAATACAACAAAAATGACATTGCACTTAATGTAAATCTCTTGTATCCTTAAGACCTTATTGTCTATAAATCAATAAGTTTACGTATGATTTTCTTCCTAGAAATAATGAAAATTTACCTACATGCCTTTTAATTGGAATTTTGGAAGATGATATATGAATTTTCTTTTGCGCTTCCACACCCTTTTTTTCTGCTATTTTATTCAGTACAAGAATATTTTAAAAATTTCTATAAATATACCATTTCGTCTACATGTAGGTTTCATATTTACCTTCCTCGTCCCTCTCTCTCTCTCTCTCTCTCTCTCTCTCTCTCTCTCTCTCTCTCTCTCTCTCTCTCTCTCTCTCTCTCTCTCTTTCTGTCCTTTCTTTCCCTCTCTGGGTCTATCTGGTGTCTCTCCCTCCCTTTCTCTCTTTATTGGTTCCTGCCTCTGTCAGACTTTCCCTTCTTCTTCTCGTCTGTATGTCTGGCATTCACCATATTATTCATGTCTGCAGGGCAAGTTGTTTCGATGACTCTCACACAAGGCCTACAGCCATATTATCAATCAAATACAATTTATGTGTGATTATGTCTCGTACACAATATTTCCATTTAGATGGAAGAAAAAGCCAAAAACAATTAAAAAAACAAAACAAAAAAAAACGGCTGGTTCATATTGGTAAGAGGTTTTTGAATATGAGATTATACTCTCATGTGCATAGAATAGCTTATATTTAAAATAAGTTGTTTCACATTGTTACAAATGCAATATATATATATATATATATATATATATATATATATATATATGTGTGTGTGTGTGTGTGTATTTCTTGATGATATACCACCGTACACAATACTGGGATTTCTGTAGAGAAGTCTCTTGAAAAATCAGTCTTAACTCATCTATTGACGGTATGAGACTCGAATCTATAAAGGAAGTCCCTGCGGACACTCTAACTCCATAGCCACCAGTGCCTCTTTAAAATTCAGCAAGAAAAAAAGTCCTATGCATCTCTTGATCGATGAGCAATCGATGAAAGAAAAATATAACATGCTGCTTTGCAACCAATATCTGACAAAATCAGTCTTTGTTTCTTCTTTTCTAACACCAAATACTGGTGAAAAATTCATTTAAGAAAAAAATGATAATCAAAATATGTTAAACCATAAGGATCCGTTGCATTTAAGAAACTATTTAAATACCAAAAACTCTAGAGAGAGAGGAAATGAATTTTACACCGTCTCCAAACTAACATGGGTCGAACGTCTCTTCTCTCTTATCTATCCCATTGCTCAATCAATTTCTCCCTGTAGAGCACCAATCTGCAATATTTGCTCGATGGATGTGAGAACATCGCCGTACAAATAGAAGCTGTCCTTACCATTACCATAACAACATAATAAAAAAACCGCGTCAAATACCTTAGGGACTTTTTGACTTCCACTTTCAGCAGATCGAGCTTCAGGCATTGACGGTCTCACTCAGACAAACACTCGTAGTTGAGGGAAAGAGAGGTTGATGGTAGGTGAAAAATGAGTAAAAACGAAAAAAGAAAGGGGTGGGAAATGGGATTGCAATTCAGAGGACCAGGAGAGTAGATACGCTCCAGAAGTGATGGATAAAACAAGCAATGCATACAGCTCGTAGTGGTAATTAGGCATTCACTCAAAGATTAATAACTTCCAATCGAAGTTTAATTTAAACTCCATCAGAGAAACAAGTTTTGAATGCAAGTTCAATACTTACTTGCAATTGTAGTGTGAAACATAATCATATCATAATTATGATCTTAAAATATTAAGTATGTATTTGGACCTTTTCATAATTTTCATGTATAGTAATTTCATTATTGGCAAATGTTAAAAAGATGGTTCTAACAGGCAAAAGAATCAATGTTTTCAAATCATCATTGACAGACACAAACGTTTTCGCATTGCCGAAAATTTAATCTGCTCTTGATAAAAACTTATCACTTTTCCATATATCAGTTATCTCATAATTATGATATGAAACATACTATGTCTAGCACCTAAGCTCATCTAAAATTTAACAAAGATGCAAAATTGTAATCCAATAACGTTCATACTCAAATGCATAAAGAAGTTTGGTAAACAAAATCTCCATTTTCAATTAGTGTCGTTGGATTTATTCGCATTGTTTATTTTCATATAAAAATAAGGATTTTTATATAGAAAGATATTTAGAGATGAAGAGAGAAGTGAGATAATGAAAATTACTGATGTAAGTTATTGTATAGATTCGGGATAGAAGCGATTCATTTGTGACAGACCTATCAATTATGCTCACTGTAAAAGGTTTTTGGAAAGGACATAATAATGTATTGTGATCTCCATTTCCTGCCCCTTTCAATTTCTCACAAACTGTATCGCTCTCTCTCTCTCTCTCTCTCTCTCTCTCTCTCTCTCTCTCTCTCTCTCTCTCTCTCTCTTAATCTCTCTCTCTTTCTCTCCCTCCCTCCCCCCTCTCTCTTTCAATCTGCCTCTCTTTCTATCACTTTCTTTTTTTTTTCCTCTCGCACTCAAATACCCACTTACTTATAACTTGCATCTCTCTATTTCTCTTTCCCCATATCTTTCTCTTTCCTCTATACGCCTCTCTCTCACATTCTTTTCCTAATTTGCGTGAGCGTTTATTCCCTTCCCTATATTTCTACCTGATTCTATCTAGATATTTCTTTTTCTTTTTTTTTCCTCAATCATCTTTTCCGCTATTCCCAGCAACTCTCTGTCTCTCTGTCTCTCTGTCTCTGTCTCTGTCTCTGTCTGTCTGTCTGTCTGTCTGTCTGTCTGTCTGTCTGTCTGTCTCTCTCTCTCTCTCTCTCTCTCTCTCTCTCTCTCTCTCTCTCTCTCTCTCTCTCTCTCTCTCTTCGTTTTCCTTTAACTGCCTTTTCTTCTCCAACCCTTACTTCGACTTCACCACCGTTAGGAATGCATTCATTTTGTTAAAGAGCCGTTACTTTAACAAAACTGTCAGCATAACTCAAAATTGCCAATAATTACTTACTGGGATGAAGGTCACGATAAAATTCTCCATTAATTTTTTTTTAAATCCCTTAAATAAATAACTACATAAGCTGGGGGTTTTTTTGACTCCTTTTAAAAAAAAAATTACTTAAATTAAACGCGATGCAATATCTTTCAAGTTAGAGCTTCTCGTAACATTAAGCAAGACGAGAGGCATGAGACTGAGCAGAAATTGAGCAAGTCTTTGTTTTTCTCTTGAGAGTCCCTCCAGCGCAATGACACTTTGGTTCAGAAAATTAAATCGCCGCTGTAAAGAGCGATCGGCTTTCATGCTTGGGAAGGCGATTGGCTCGATATCCTGAAATTAGAACCAAAAGGCGAAGGAGATTCCAAAAGTCGAACCAACGCCCACAGCTTGCGACCAAAAACAAGAGATCTAATAATCTCTGTTTAACGTTTGGGGGTTTTCTTTTTTTTTTTTTATATACGTAGATCAAATTGGTTCGTTTTTTTTCGGGATCTCAAAGGACGCGGCTATTAACTTATTTTCTTGATTAAAAATATAAGTTCATGCGTCTTTCAAAGGATGTATTTCCAAAAAGTAATAGTGCAGTGGTCATCGATTTCTTTGAAAGTTCGTCGGGAAAAATATTCCGTAAGTCATCCTTTATGATAGGTCTCATAAGACTAGATTTAAAAGAGCTAAAAACAACTAGCGATCACAACTGCTTTATGATTGTGTTTGTATTTAGATCGCATTCGTCTGGAATGTATCTAGATACAAAATAAATAAAGTAAGTAGAAAATAAAGAGCAAGAAAAAAATATTTCATAGACATAAATTATGTTGGCGGATTTTTTAAACCAAACTAAGTAAGATTATGAAAACTCAAAGCTATCATTAAGACTATAAAAACAGGAAAAGTTTTGATATGCTGCGGCTGTATCATAGACTTGTACGGTAATACTAAGTGACTAATGTGACAAAGCGATTGAAATTTGAGAGAAAAACAAATCATATATTAACTGAGGCAAAGAACGAATCAATCTCGGGAGCTTATTGGGGCAAAACATCGAAATGTCACACAAAAATCCTGAAAGTAGAAGGATAAACGCAAATATTCGCCCTCTAAAGAGTAGCGAAACATAGGAGACCAAAGAAATAATAATCAGCGCACTGTTGCCACAAATATGAAATTGCAAAAGTATATAAATTATCACGTTGAACACTAATAACTTTTTAAAAAATTTTCCATTTGAAATTTGACCGGATATCTCATTCCATAGAAAGCCCGCAGAAAGAAGACCTTGAAGAAGCGTAATGGATTCTGAATATGAGTGTGTAGGGATTATTCGAAATACCAGCTAAACATATTAAAATTTAGATCACGTCGATTCGCCAAAGTCACGACTTAGCCGAATTGGACTTGTAATTAAATTTTTAGTCTTTAAGTCAGGGATAGGGTTTCTGTTCACACCTTTAAAATTCTTTCATAAGAGATCCGTGATCTGATTAAGGGGTGGATTATAAAAAATTTAAAAAAAAACATCGGCAGCAAATGCCTAGTGTCGATTTCGTCTGACCGACCATAATCATGATTTATTTTTGTATAATAAACAGCAAAAAGCATAACGTGCTTGACATTTTACATCATTTACTCAGCTTGCGCAAGGCAAGACACAGAGCTTTTATTCTATTCCCTAAATACCCGGTTACTACTTCAGATTTCGTACTCATTTTTCCTCTTGCCCTTTCTTCTCCTTGTAGCATCATCTTTGACAGTGCCGTTGATCTGATGTTCCTATACTAGTTTACGTTTTCTCACGACGGTTTCGCATTCTCCATTATTCAAAAAGATCTCTGAAAGGAGATGCTCAAATATCTGAGAAAACATTTCTGTCTCGTAGTTCAACTCTCTATCTCATTACATTAGGTACCCACTCAAACACCATACAAGCCAGATAATTTTGGTTTGGTGAAGGTAAAAATTAAAGTTTAAATACACCTCATTGACAGTTATAATTCTGTTTTTTGTTTTTTTTTACTCCCATCTCTATATCCCATTTGAAATCGTGACCAGATATCTCATGCCATGGTAAGCCATTAGACAGAAGACCTTGAAGGGACGTAAAAAATTCCCGAAAGTGAGTGTGAGTCGTGATTATTCGAAATACCGAACCAACTTATCGATAGCTTAGACCAAGCCAATTCTTTCATAATCATCAGTGAACCAGTTTGGATAGGTAATTGGATGTTAGGATTGTAAGTGCTGGATAGGGCTTCTGTCAAAAGTAAGTTTAAACTCTTTCATAAGAAATCCATGATCTCTTTATTGGATAGACTTTCAAAAAATGTTTACTATCAGTTGTTTTTTTCCTTGGTTTTGCTAGCTTAAAGTTATATAAATGTTAGAAATAAATTGAAACTATTCTAGCGAAGACAAAAAGTCGCCATTCCAATGTTAATCAGATGGAAAAGTTTGTGTCTTTGTTTCGGAATTCCAAAAAAAATTTATCCTCAGTGTCACAGAAAGTTTTGTAGACAGTGAACTGATAAATTAAAAAATCATCAAGTTAATCAGTTTCGACCTGTAGTTCCTTTATTATGAATACATTTTCTTGTCTCAAGAATCAATACAGCAAGCCTGATCAACTTATTTCTAAATGTTCTCTTTCCTTGCTATGGAAATCTATCTAAAAAGACAACTAGTGTAACTTTTTTTTTTGGGAAGGCTACTTATTTAGCGGAGAGGAAAACATCAAGCCCCAGGCTGTTACTAAACATAACTGATCAATAAAAGTGTTCGAGCCAAACAGAAAAAAGGATGCTCAAACTGAATAACTTCCAGCGAATTTACTAATTGATTCATTTGGTAGGCAATCATTGCCGGACATTTTCCTACTTATGAGGCTAGGGAGATGTTGGGGGAAGCCAACAAAATGTGATTTATTCTAAAGATAACAACTGAAGAGAGCTAAGAATTACTTCATGGGTGGAAAATCATTGGACATTGTACGTTAGATTTTTTTTAATCATCACACCTATTATGGACAATGTCTAAAGGTGTTAAAAAGTTCATGTGAACTTTAAATCCATAAATAATGAGACAATAGTCTGTAAGTTTCAAATTTTTATTAATCATTTTCCTATCTATAGTTTTTCTTATATCTCTAATAAAAATAACCAATTTCTTATCTTTTTTTTTTATATACAAGGCTTCTCGAACTCATCAGACAGAGTAAAGAAACAGCGTGTACACGAAGGAACTCATTAAGGCGGAGAAAACAGACTCACTGAGACAGAAATCGTCGGCTGAGGCATCCAGAACCATTTATTATTCATAAGTTGTAAATAAACCCTACGTGGTTTCTGTAAACTCTGGGGCCATTTTTAAGTCGTTATAGTTACTTTGTTGTGTGCGCGAAGGATCAGATCAGTTGAAAGACTAGGATCTACTAACACCTGCTTCTACACACTCCGTTTCCCTGGACTTGACAGAGCCTAGTGCTTTCCTTATTATAGTCAAGGTCAAGACAGGATTTCTGCTTAATACTCATCTCCATCAATAGCGGATCCTCTTCAAGCCCGTGAGGGACTGAATGGCCATTTTACGCATCTCCAGACCCCTCTAGTGACCATGGGTCAAGCACTGATCAATCGAATCAACAAGGGCAATGTATCGTCAGCTGTGGCTAAAATCCTAAAAAGAAATAGACTACAGAGCAGTTGGTCTCGAGGGCTGGTCATTTTACTCATCCTGATAACCTCATCGTTCTCATCAGGTATGGAAATATGCGATGTTTGTGGCTTGTTTTCTAGAGTTATTGTCATCTTTTTAATGTGTCACTTTCCATTTCTTCTTACTTAAGATCTAGCGGGCTCTGCTCATCTCTCTATTATCATGTTTTTATCTCTCTTTCTCTCTCCTGTGTCTCAGTCTCTGTCTGTCTGTTGGCTTGTGAGTGTGTCCACCATCCTCTCTCTCTTCTTCTCCCTCCCCTCCTCTCTCTCTCTCTCTCTCTCTCTCTCTCTCTCTCTCTCTCTCTCTCTCTCTATTTCTCACCCTCTTTCTTCGTTCTTCGAGCTTTTCGATATATTGCATCATATCGAAAGTGAAGGAGATATGCTATTTGGGTGGACTGATAGAGACCTTGACTAGCGGATACACATACAGATAGATTTTTAGCATAACCAGAGAGAGTGAAATGTAAATTTTCACTTTTTCACTGTACAACGCTAGAGCAAAATTTCAATCAAATTGCCAAGTAATCTTACTGTAAATTTATAACTAACTGCATTGACAGATTCATCTGTGATCACCCTGTGTTTCAATCTAAATATCTAGCCTTATTACAACGATTTACTTGAAAGCCAAAAGCGTTTTTGGAAAATCAAAGACAACTGCTCTTTAAGTTTATGCATTTTTCATTTTATTAATAATCATGTTATCATAATCATTAAGAGTGTTATAAGTGTTATAATAACTTTTGTTGTGCATGTGATTATGTCTTAAATTCCCATCATAATAAGAAAGATTACATTTTGACAGTTTTGAGTACAACTGTTGTTATTCAATGATATGGTATTCTGTTTGATGAGGAAAGTACACATCTGCTCTCTTATTGCAGAAATGACGTTTATGATATCCAAAATTGATTTTGTCAGGTTGAACTCGCTTTAATGGAAACGAAAAGTTCTAACGTGATGATCATATCATCTTTATTGCAAAATCAAAGTTTGTAAGTTATTCATACGTGATTCTGAAGGTTTTTGACACTTCATTGTTATTATTATTATCATTATTATTATTATTATTATTATTATTATTATTATTATTATTATTATTATTATTATTATTATTATTATTATTATTAGAATTATTATCAACATCATCATCATCATCATCATCATCATCATCATTATTATTATTATTACTATCATCATCATCATCATCATCATCATCATCATTACATTTGAGTCTAGCTGTTGTAAGTATCTGGGCCCAAGATTTAAAATCCATGTCCAAGCACTTTTTTTTTTATTAAAAATAGATTCTTCACTTAGATCTCACTCTATAGCATGTATATCTATTTGAGACTGTTTTAGAAATGCCGCTAGCATTGTATGCGTACTTTCAGTTTCATTCCTGCCATCTCTGCCCAGCTGTGCTTAAAGGAAATAGTCTTCAGACTTAACTTTTTTTTAAAGAAAGTAATAATCACAGTGTTGCCTTTAATTTTCCAAAAACAATATTTTGGTGAAAAATAATAGTACCACTCCAGTCTTTAGGGCAATTCACAGTTTGGTGCCAAATTTGATATGTCTAGGTGGTCTAGAAATGCCCGGTTGATTGACACTCATTTTTCGCCTAGCTCCATTATTAAGAGATTATCCTAATGAGTTACAGATGCAGATGTCAGATTCGTTGTGTAAATCTTTATTCATAAAGTATATGCAATATAAAGGAGAATGAGCATGACTTGCTGCACTTCTGTCATCATGGAGGTGTGTAAATCTTTATTCATAAAGTATATGCAATATAAAGGAGAATGAGCATGACTTGCTGCACTTCTGTCATCATGGAGGTGTGTAAATCTTTATTCATAAAGTATATGCAATATAAAGGAGAATGAGCATGACTTGCTGCACTTCTGTCATCATGGAGGAAACAGAAAACTCACATCATGGTTGTCGCTTTGTGACAGCATTTGGATTTTAGATTCAGCATTCTAATCTCCTAATACATAGAGACAGACATAGGGATATGAACATTGCTATCGCATGGTTATTATATTCAACCTTAATTTGCTTACTTTTTTGTGCTTTTATTTCTTCTAAAATTCAGGTGTTAAAATTTATACTTAAAGAACATGGAATTTTGGAAAATAAGTAAAAAGAAGAAGATCCCCAGTGCAACTGATAAAAGGAAAGAAAATATAGAAACTCCATTTTTTATTTATCTTTTCATCTGGGGTAGTTTATTGCTCATTCCATTTTTAGCCACACGAATGGAAAGCAAGCATTAGGGAAAACAAGATAATTCTAGAAGAAGCCATAGATATGCGGAAATGACATTTCTATATAATCTAGGATGTCTCAAGCTTTTCCTAAAGGCGATTACTATCTATGGAAGCTGGCATTTTCGGTCTCAAATAGCATGGATTCTTATACTCATGGAATAGTGATGCTTGTGAAACAAAATAAGTAATATTACTGAAATAGAAAATACATTCTAAATATTATATCAAAATTTATGCACATTCTATTAAGTGTTATTATACAAAAAATCAAAACCATATTAACCTTTGTAGTGAATGAGATCGTTTTCAGAAGAAATCGAAGTTCTACATCCAGGCACATAACCATACGTGGAACAACGTCTCAGTAAAACTCAAACTGAATAACGTATATATTATAGTTTAACTGAAAAGGTAACACAGTCACGTACATGATATATAAATCATAAATGGGTTTATGAAACAAAAATAGTCGAATGTCATTTAATATGATAAAAAAAAATAATTGAACATTTTGTAATCAATATAAGGAAGGTAACTTGATTGTGAGTTGGTTTTAATGTCAAGGTGGAATGAAAAATTCCTGTCTCTTTGTTCTATTTTGTTTCTTGATGTAAAGACTTAACACGTAGTATAATTTAAGTAAACTGGTGTTGAAAAGTTAAGTTACATCATCACTTCTCTTCGAGCTTCAAGTTCTTACGAAATGACTTTTAGAAGTTCAAATCTATAGTGCATCTAATGTCGGTATTACCACAACCCGCGACGTTTTGTGTCGGTACAGCTAAAGAAGATTGTTGGCTATTTTTGTCGTCATTTCTGAAGTCGCCGCTCCCCTTTTCCCCTTCCCCACTTTTTCATCCCCTTAGACTTTCTTTCCCTGTTAGTGCGAGACCTGTCTTTAATAAAACCTTAAATAATTCTGCCACAGTCTTCTTCTAATTCAAAGTGTTCTAATGTTGTTTTGTAGGTTTATATTTTCTTTAAAAAATTAACAAACAAAAAACAGTCCCTGTCGAAACAAGATATGTAACTCCTTTTATTATTATTTTTTTATTTTTTTTTTGCTTTTACAAAACTAAAGATCTAAAGATGTGTAGTGATTTAGTAGTAACTTTCAGTGCCACAGGGGATAATTTAGTTCAATGTCATTGAGAGTTTCACGGAGCTACATCAAAGTCGAGCCTCTAGTTGGAGAAAAGATTCCGATCTCACAGGACTACCTTTGGAAAGACTTTGAAAGGAAGATTTCTCTGGCAAATGAAAAAAAAGGTCGAATTTTCCTACTTCTTACTACCGATGGATGTGCTTAAGAATCTCACAGGAGCCTGCTGGCGCTTACACGTCATTTGTTCAAGACCAGTACAAACACATCTAAGACAGACGTGCTCAAATGAAAAAAAAAGTTATTGAATTACCAAACAGCCTTTTTTAGAGGTGTAATAAATTATCTATTGAAAAATTTCATCACTAAAGAGAGCAATCTCTCTCTATCTCTATATATCTATCTATCTGTTTGTCTATCTATCTATCTATCTATCTATCTATCTATCGATTATAGATATATGTATATATATACGGTGAAGAGCTATACTAGCACTCAAGGTTAGCTCTACATCTAGATTCTGGATCTTGTCACAAAACAGAAATATCCTTAACTGATGCTGATCCATACAAAAACTTCGTAAAATATTCGCATGTCTTTAACGTTAAAAAAGAATCAAATTTTAATTGAGGCTTTTTGTTGTTGAAATCTATTGTGAAATGCGAATTAGAGAAGTGCTAGGCCCAACTGCTAGATAACTTTCATAGTGGGTTCCTAATTACGGCATATTACGTAGCCGTGATTCAGTGGATTGTGTTCTGTTGAATCAAGCTTAATGAATAAGGAGAAAAAGTGTGATATCTTTGGTGGTTCTAAACATTTGAAGATCAATAGAGGTCAGGCTTGATCACCTGCGATCCGCCTTAAACCTTACATCAAGTAGTGAGTTTCACTCAGATCAACTGACGTTAAATTAAATAGAGAAAGATGTACTAAATCATTAAGTCTTTTAAATACACATGAGACTCTCTTTCTGTTAAGCGACAATACATTATGGACCCTTTAAAACTAATAATTAAGAGTTGTGACATCATGAAGATCTTTCTGTTTTAAATTTGTATTCTCTTTGCTCCTTAAAAAGCCCTAAACATATCTTTTGTTTCGTGTAAGAACCGTTTTTTTTTTTTCGTGTATCTACTGCTTACGAGGCAAGTTAAAACATACTTTGATGGCTTGTTTCTTTCTGCTTTTTTCCTTTGTTTCCTTACAGTACTTTCAACTAAATGAAATTTTTTTTTCAATATTGTTCACGGATTGCACTCGAAAATCAGCTTTGAATAGATCAGTATCATTTTATTATATCGAGATATCGAGTGCTTCGACCATATGCACTACCAACAACATACCAGTAGAAAGTAAGAGAGTGGATGAGGTTAAAATGAAAAAGAGTAGCGAAAATTTTAAGGAATTTGAACGTCTATTTCTCATTTTCTCAATTTTTTTTTGTGGACAAATTATCTTTTCCTTTCGAAACATTCCTGCAAGGGATTCTATTTATGAAGAAGACCAAAAGTACGAATATAAGCGACATAGTGTATGATTGCTCTACCTCTGGCTTTGAACAAATCGCTTTAAAATTTCCATGCAATAGCCTCCAACGATCCTTATCTAAAATATGCAAAAACGAAATCTTATTATTTTACGCTCAACTTTTTGGCCTCTGGATTTTTTTACATCGGAAAAAAAGACAGCCACATTAACTGGAACACGGCAAGGACAACACAACAATAGAGACTGGGACAGACCAAGCTAAATCAATGACTTAAAGAATCAAGACATTGATAACGGAATAAATAGAATAGCATAAGAAATCCTGAACCTAGATCTAGCTCGTCTTTCGTCCAAGTCTCGGTCTCTTGTTAGATCTAGGTTTATGATTGCTTCTAGTACTCAATTTTTCTTGGACAGACGTGTTTTAATCGAAATAGTCATAAATGATGTATGCCAGATAACTCATACTTTACAATTGCATAGTTTGTGACGGAGCAGCATCGCCATAATTATTATCCATTCTCCGATCTGCCGTATGCAGATTTAGATACAAACACAAAGCAATCGATAAACGTACACTCTTGATCAAAGGCTCAGATTGGCATGGTTAGTATCATAAGCAGCAGGCTGGAGATGTTCCAGTCCGAGAGGTATTGGCTTTCGTGTCTGTGCGAGTGATCCACGCCGCAATCACGATGTGATCTAATCCTAAGTCACGTCGGTGGAGTAGCAAATGGCGTGGCGAGACGGTAAATGCGATCCGAGTCTTGGTTACCGATTTAATGTTTTCTTTACGAAATCGTTACTCCGCAATCTAAGCATAGAATTAATTATTTCACAATGTTTTCTCATCATTTGGAGTCACGATTAAATGATTTTCCTACAACACAGGAATATTCCCCAAGAACCTCTCTTAGATTCATTCATTCTTTTTGCCCTAAAACAAAATATTTTGGATGCGGTCTGAACTAATGTCCTCCATCTTCATCAAATTCATATTCTGAAATTTTTTTTCCCTCATCCTCGACTGCCATAAAGTTTATCGTTTATATTTCTAGTCTCACTCTGTCTTTGATCACCTCTTGCCCGTCTTTTTTTTTTAATTCGTTTACAATGGTGCTTTAATAGTGTGTATTCTGAATTACGGTGAAAGGATTCGTTAAGGGTTCAAAGTTTTCCCTACATTAAACGATCTTTCTCTCTGTCTTCTCACCGGACTAGTGCACTTTTAAGAGAGGAATATGCAAATTAATCGCCCAGACGCTTAAATCTATTTTGTATTGGTTATCCACAAGTCAAATTTTCTAAACTATCTCTTGATGTTTCTCCTGATGATTTGAGTTGCTGTTCTGTTCCCATTTTATTAAAGACATTGCACTTGTTTGAATGTCTGATAGCTCTGGTAATGTAAAATTGAAGTGCAAGGTTTTGTTTTAAAATTGAAAAGACATTGTTAGGAGTAACTTGAAAAGATGAACTTATTCACGTCTAGTTTGTTTTCCATTTCTAGGATTCGATTCTATCAAAACGAGTAGAACCGCAGTTAGTTTAAATTTGAATAAAAAAAAGTTCTTCCATTCCGGTTGACAATTTTGGCGTATCTATGCTTTGAGAAATACTTTGATACGACCATTACATTTGCGAGATCAGTTTCTGCCCAAGATCAGTAATTATATCTATGCTGAAATCGAGAGGCGTTTGAGAACAGTTTTTATCGTTTTCTGGATATTTGCTACCTTTTTTTTTAATCATGTTTGCAGTGAGAAGCTTGATAAGAACCATTGAGCGACACAGAAAGACAGGCAGTCAGAGAGAGAGAGAGAGAGAGAGAGAGAGAGAGAGAGAGAGATAAAAAGATAGATAGATAGAGAGAGAGAGGGGGGAGGTAAGGCGGGGGGGGGGGGGGGGGGGGGAACAGAAAGAGAAATAAGGTGAAAAAAGATAGTTAGAAGGCATAATAATCTTGTGATCATGAATTCAAGCTGTACAAGTTTTCATTTATTACATTTTCGATTGCTCTTAATGAGTTTCTTTCTGAATTCTCTCTTCATATGCTTATCTATTTCTCCTTCAATTTTTCTCACTCTCTCTTCCCCTCTCTCTCTCTCTCTCTCTCTCTCTCTCTCTCTCTCTCTCTCTCTCTCTCTCTCTCTCTCTCTCTTTCGTTTTTTGTTGATGCGGATAGCTCAGTGGTTAAGTGCCTGGTCTTGTCTCGGCAAGGCGACGGGTGCCGCATCGAGGCACAGGTTCGATCCCTGTTCATTCCATGTGTTATAATGTTTTCACGTCTTTCGTCTTATTTGTCGGTCTCGAGCTAGATCTAGGTGTGTGGTTGATTTTTTTATACTACGTCTCTCTCTCTCTCTCTCTCTCTCTCTCTCTCTCTCTCTCTCTCTCTCTCTCTCTCTTTTTCTTTCTCTCTATATCTGTGCCTATCTATCTATATTTCATCCTCTGTTTCTGCTGATAACGATTATTTATATGTTCATTTTCAATCAATAAGAACTCACAACATATCAAAATATATCTCTCCAGATCCTAAAATTATTTTTTACAAGACAATAATTGTACGCAGAAAATTATTCAAAATCAGTAACAATCACTGCTTTTTTATCCGCAACAGCTTACAAAAGCAAAATAACGAGCAATTTCTCAGCTTTAAACATACAATTCTTCGTCCGCCAATAATAATTTATTTGCCTACAAGATGTGAAAATTTCCTGGAATTCAACTCTCTCAACATTAGAGATGTTAACAGGGTCGATGGAAAACGTGGGTGTTTCCCAGTAAGATGATAATTATCTGCTGAAATTTTCGTTATGAAAAATAAGAAAGACGTCATCAGCTGTCTAGGGCATGATTTCAGAACACTTCAGAGAGACAAAGCTCATCGCATTGAATCGTTTTGTTTAAGTGTGTCAGTTCGTGTTGGTGTTATTGTTCACGCTTTTTTTTCATTGGCCAGGCGGCATGTGACGTCACTACACTCTCTTGTTGGCACATTTTGGACGTTCGATCTTCCGGCCTGAAATGTATTCGCGTTACTTTAATCTTGCTTGCTGTTAGGATCTTTTGCTACTTTTGTTAAGTTAAGGGAAAAAGGGAAGAGGGCGGGTGGGGGAGGAAGGATTAATTGCGGAAGAGCGCGCGCGTGTGTGTATGTGGGGGGCTGATAATTTTAATTCGCATTTTGATTTCCTTACTTACTTCCCTTCCAAATATCATTTTTTATACTTCCCTTTTGACATTTTAGTTAATCAAATACTACAAGGAAGGATAAACCCTCCGTTTCCTTACTTTTCACGCAACTGAATTCATTTCGAACGATTCGAGGCAAACCGTTTTAAATTTGCTTTATTAAACAATGAACTTTTAGGTATCCTAAAGTTGAAATATTTGAGGGAAGCAATGTATTTATTGATTACTCTAGTTTTGTGATTTACATTTCGGCTGAATTTCATCTTCACCAACGATTCATATTTCAGTTGCTAGGCAACACGGTTTGATATTTACGCCATACTGCCCGATATTGCCCTGGCAGTAGATGGTATCAGGTTGTTAATTCCGCTGCGTGTTGCTATCTCGCATCATTAGTCTTTGGAAACGCTAACACCGTTGGATTAGAGTAATTTCCCCTTCCAACGGAAAACAACGGGGAATACACTCAAAATATGCGATCCCATTATTTTTATCAATTTTACCTGTATGCGATGTCCAGCGTTAATGATTGTATTTCACCGGCTTATTGAATTCAAGTAATGAAATCTCCCGTCGGGTCTTTTCAGGTATTTAATTTCTCACGATTCCTGGTCTAGTACCAGGATTAAAACTAATCCCGAAAAATTAATGACTAACACAATCGTGAGATTTTTTTTTTCATGTTTGTTCGTTAATATGCTTGGAAATTTTTCCTTCAAGTTCAAATTGTGGGAATTTTAACAGTAAGCTGATTAGTTTACTCAATTCAAAGGCAGCGTTTTATCAAATTCATCATTTTTTTTTTTGTAAATCGGTCACCTTTTCTGTTAAAAGGCGCAAAATATGAACCTAAAGCAAAAATTTCCTTGGGTGTATGCTAACAAATCTGAAAAACAAAACTCTCACGATTGTGTTACTAATTAACTTTTCGCGATTAGTTTTAACAGCCCTATATCTTTAACCGTGGAGTCGTGACTAAATTTTGACACTTCGACCTTTCGTTTTTCCCAGAAATCTTGTTCAATGTTAAGGTCTTGCAGACAGACTAAGAGTTCAGACTCGATGAAGTTGCTTTCTTTTAGTGCCTTTCAAATTTCTGAAAGATTCTAGGAAAGGATGTTTTGGATAGACAAATACTTCATCTCCATTTTACATCAACGCATCAAATGAAAAAAAATATGAGTAGTGCTGCTTATATGGGAAGTACCATGTATTTGTTGCAAGTATAAGAAAATCCTCAAATCTACGATATTTTCATCGAACAATAATAATTATTTTTTAAATGAACCATTAATGAAACTCGGCAATATCTGAAAAAAAATGCAAACAAAACGGGGCTGGAGAAAAGAAAATCTAGAATGATAATTTTAACAGAAACAAAATATAGTGATAGTCTGAAGTGGAATAGAGAATTACATCTAAGAAGTTACTGTATTCATTGGACGGGAAGAAATAGTTATTTAAGCTTTAATTTAAAAAAAATCTTCCTTCGCCATACACGGACTCAGCTTATATACAATAAGTTATTGAAAGGGTTAAAATACTTACATAAGAAAAGATAAAAAAAAAACATGAAATGTTTGGTCAGAGTCCTGGGACTCAAAGACATACTCTATAACAAACTCGGAAAGAGGCTAAATTCTGATAGATGTTTTTAGGCATGTTATATAATAAACCTTCATCTGCATGGTACCTTGAGATAGACTTATCCGGTCGTTAAAATGTCAAAGATTTATTTTACAATACGATTCCATTTTCAGAATAAAAAAAGACGATGATTATGGTGGAACATTCATCACCCTGGACTTGTTTGCATTGCATGTCTGATTTAAGACTTATTCAAAAGAAGTTAAAGTTGTCCTCACGACTAAAGCAAAGACTATCCTTTTACCGATATTTTATTTCCCTTCTAGATTTACTTGCTAATCTCCATAATAATTTAAATTAGTGCAAATTTTGATAATATGGTATAAAAAAATTTACCAGCGAAGTAGAACATACATACTTTATCGAATAATATGATGTAGGTTGGGTTTTTTTTTCATATAGATTAGTAAATTTACGTGAGGTACCAAATGTTCTATGATATTCTAAGCTTGCCTAAAAATGTATTAAGGTGTGAAATACAAAATACTAGAAATGAAAAGCTGTAGCTTTCTTTATCAATAGCATGAAGCTATCAATTATTTTCTCACCTTAAAAGCTGACCTAGAAATTTAGAAGTTGTAGTTAAAAAACTGTGTAAACTCCATAAGTCAAGCTGAAAAAGGGAAAAAAAATATTTTTCAATAACTTCTCCAATAATTTATCTCCGAATGAAACCTTGAGAAAGAAGTTGCTGTTATTATGAAACCATTTGTCTATATCAAAATGTTAACTGTTCAAATTCTTCCATCTTACTCATCCACAATTGGCTTACGTTTTTGTTTTGATCATTAAGTTGTTAGCAGCTCAGATTTTTTTTTTTAGCAACCCCATTCATAAAACACTTTTTTTTTAATCTTGCCTCTGTGAACCAAAAGAATAAGCGTCTTTCACTGGGCATGAATTTAATTTATTCATCTGTTCTTTCTAAAAGCATTATGAGTTGTCTAACAGTATCAATAGAAATAGTTAGCTAATTTTGTAAAGATTCGATCTATTTAAAGATCTGCATAAACATTCATTATCATGTAGATTGAAGTAAATGGCTATGAACGTCGCAAGGCAATGCATCTTTAGCCACTTTTTGCGGGAATTCCTGTCCTTCTATTCAGCGTTTAAAAAGATCTTAAAATAGATTTGGAAAATACAGATTTCCCATCTTAACAAGGTTTGTCATTAAAGTGAAACTTCTGGAAAAATAATATACAGAGAGAAGAGAATGATGATAGCTTGTAGTTCATAAACTTTACCTTTAATAATGGTGTTAAAATAGTCATTATCAGTATGTCAAAACTGCTCATATTTACAGTGCAATTTAATGCATAGATTGTTTATGCCGAAATAAGAATTCAAATAGGCATATCCTTAATTCCTATAAATACCGCATGCTTTTAAATCCCTCCTAAAATGTGGGAAAAAACTAGAGTTCAAAAACATTTTGTGATAGAAAAGTTTATATTGAATATAGCTTGATTTCATTTTCATTTGGTATTTTAGTAGATAATTTATTTTCCAAAAAAGAAAGTTTTAAAAAATAAAAGTGGCCTTTAAATAAAGACGAAAGATGTTATCGAATCCTATTATCTGTCAATTCTGTACGGTGTACATTTCAAAATCCCGTGTGATCACAGATTTTAAAGGAAATTAATTAAGTGTTAAGTATCCGCTACATTGTATTTGAAATTACCAAACCTATTAAAATGTACGAAATCACTTTTATAGACTCTCCGGGGTACATATAAACTTGATATGAATGCAATAGAATTGTTAATTAAATACAATCATTTCTAACACATGTGGAAAATTCAGTGGTTTTGCATTTCAAAGCTCTCAAAAGCACATTATCCTATTTAAATTGTTCTTATTGTACTAATAGCCTTTTATTAGTCTACTCACTCTCTCTCTCTCTCTCTCTCTCTCTCTTTCTTTCTTTCTTCCCTTATCTCTCTCTTTCTCTCTCTCTCTTTTTTTACCTCTCTCTTTCTTTCTCTTTCTCCCTCTCACTCTCTCTCTCTCTCTCTCTCTCTCTCTCTCTCTCTCTCTCTCTCTCTCTCTCTCTCTCTCTCTCTCTCTCGCTCGATCGCTTTTTAAGTGCAACTCGAAGTTTGAGAGAAGCATTAGAATAGCTGAAAGCGAGATAATCATAAAAATTAATATTGTTAGTATTATGGACAACAAGAAAGCTCTTACTAAATATCGCAAATGCAACTTGATATCTCAAGAATTATTTAGAAAATAACACGCCTCACCGTGTGACTAGTATTAATTTCTCACAGGATGTAAACAGTGCACGAAATTTAAAAACGATATCAAAACAAGATGAATTAAAAGTATCTACAACCGCACCAGCTAGATGTAAATAGCTGCTCAAATTCTCCGTCAGCTGCGAGAAATCTTTTATGCTTGTTTAGTTAGTATTGTTGAAAGCTAGGGCCTTGAAACTGAATATGAAATTCTAAACATCTAAACACGATTTTAAAAATATGAGTTTTCTACAGCTATACCCATCGGCATTCAAGTTTGGCCCATTACTGCCAATCAAATCCTCTACCTGCATCCTGCAATAAGACTCCTTTTCATAGAAGAAATAAATAAATGTTTCCTTTTAAAATGATATTTCATATAGCTCTATGATAGCTCTGTTGTCGGAGACAAAGATAAAATCAATAGCGGTACTGCTGCGTCTAAATTGGTTAACAGCTGGAATACATTCAGTTACAATGAACGTTTTCTTTTTTTTTCCATCTTTCGCTTTGAAAACCAAAGATAAAAAGCTTTATCCGAGCATCGTTTATTTGATTATCTCGTGTATTACAGAAAGTGCCTAGACAAGTGTCCAGACACTGAAGTCCCAACACGTCCTGCCCCAAATAGAATCCACCACCGTGTTAAAACAGTTTTAGTTTCCCTAGACACAGCACGTAGTTTGCGCATCAGAATATCGAATAACCGGGGGATTGTTGTTTGGCGAACTGCAGCAGGGAAACTGCTAGCAATATTTCTGGATGAATAAAGACAAAAGCACTTACCAGTACTTTCGTTACTTTTTCGTTCCTTAGGTTAATCGCAAAATTTTCAGTAGAGAAAGCGGGTTTCCGTCTAGTTTGCGAAGAGTCTGCTGAAGTGACCCATCGCTATACTAGATTTTCAGGCAGGAATTGAAATCAGGATTTCCTGATTATTGGACCAGCATTTTTACCGATTGGAATATCAGGTCCATCCCTGCCTCCTCCCCTCAAAAAAAAAAAAGAAAAGACAAAAAAAATAAAATAAAAAAAATAACAAACAAACAACAACAACAAAACAAACAAACAAACAAACACAAACACAAACAAAACATAATAAAACAACAACAAAAAACATACACATATACTCACTTACTCAAATGCCCATTTTAAGTTTTAGGCCTCATCAGTGTAACAAGGGAATGGTCATACTCATACCAATACGGAGGGAAATAGAGACAACTTGTTTGTAACGGGACTGTCACACACGCAGAGGATCGCATTCGAACAAAGAAGATCAGAACTAAAACCCTAGTAGTTGTTATAACTTCCTATATCTTCCCACTTTTGGGTGCAGATTGGCCTCATAAATCATGCTGCAGATCTACCATACTTCTAAAATAAAAGAGAAAACTAAAATTAGTGGCCCTCATTGTAAAGATGTACGAACGCACATTGCATATTGGTCTGCAAATCAATGGTGTATGATAATTATCACGCATTCAAATGGCCTTTTAACTCAAGCTCGATCAACTTTTAAAAATTTCAATAGTTTTCAAATCATGTTATAATATAGTTGTTGATTTAAAGTAATAAGGTTTAAAAATTGGAAATGTTTTGGACGGATCTCTGCCAATCTTAATTTAAACCTGAAAATAAAATTCGACAAATGACCAAGCTTTTGAGAAAAATCGTTACAATTTTTGTTTTTTATTTTATTTTTGTTTTTGTTTTGTTTTTTTAATTCAAGGATACAAAACAAGAACATGGCTATTCACAGCTTTAATAATATTTGTTTTAAATGGATTTTAAAACGAGAGCAAAGAATAAATATCAGAACGAAACGTTCTAGATATGACGGGAGAAGATATACAATTGTCTGGCGTAAAAAAAAATATAAAATATGGAAGGGGGGGGGGGGGTGAAAATTGCACCAGCGAGAATAACTTCAAATAATTTTTTTTTGAATATGACCCAATATTTCTGACAATAATTTTCATTTTATTCTGAACTGGAAAGAAAACACAACTTCATGTTTCTGAAGTTAGGCTTTGCGATAAAATAACTTCTTAACTGTGGTCATTAGACAGAAGCAAATTTTAATTAAAATGTGGGTCACTAAGACCTTGAAGTGTTTGGTACTGTTTGCTTAAAATTATTTTGGTTTACATCAGGCAGCATTTGACAGTTTGCTAAGAAACCCTTAGCTTGGAACCGTAACTCCAAAAGTTACGAAGGAATCCAGTCAACTTAAATTGAGGGCAGAAGTCATTGTAATTACGTCACTGAGAAATCCAAATGTGCTGTATTTGTAACACTATTTTTTTTATAAAGTCATGTTATGGCGTGAGACTTAAAATTTTGTTATCTTTAATAATTAATTTGAATTATGGCAAATCTAAACAAAATGTTGTCTTAAAGAGGCTCTCAAAGTTTTTCTTCCTTTTTATTCTATTGGAAAAGAAGAGCTCGTGACAAATAGCATATTTTTTATGAAAAAAAATCTTTTTATTTACCTTTTTATTGGGCTTTTTTAGGATCTTCTTTTGTGGGAGGTCGTTGATATCAGCGGTGCGTGTAGATTTTTTTTTTTTTGGGGGGGGGGAGGGGGGTTACAATTGCTCTTATCGATATTCAAACATAGATTCCCTGACTGAAAATATGTCTTTGTTTTCCTGTATATCAAAAATATAATGAAATCTATTTAATCGGCCTCTATTATAACAATTTAAAATAATCTGTTCCAAAGAGGTATACATTTTTTTAATACATTATGATTTACTGCTTTTTCAAAGAGTTTCAAAACATATGTAAATGAAATACCAATAAAAAAAATCAGTACCTTTATTTGTATCGATAAAGTAATATTTTTATCTATAGGCATGAGAAGCTTCTCAAGTCATCAGCTTTGATCTAGGCAAATTGCTTTTTTTTCGTTATCCGAAAAACAGCACCTTTGGAGTTTTGTTTTTAGGTATCCTTTCATTGCAGATTTTGAGTAGTACTATATAGCTATTTCGGTTCCAATCCTAACCTTTTTATAGATCTTTTTAAACACACTTTATATAATTATCATGTAGATTGAAATAAATAAGCGGCTACAAATTGCTACATAGCATTAGCAGTGCATCTCCTGGTGGTGTTTGTGGGAATTCATAGCCATATAAATAGCGTTTAGAGTGATTTTTATGAGATTGAGAGAATCTGAATGCGCTGCTTTCCAGTGTTAAAATCATATGTCTGGCTTTATAAAAAAAAATTCCATGGCATTGCAGAAATGAACAGTCAGTTAAAAAGAGAGTTACACATCAGAACAAAATATGCTATGCGGTATGAGTTTTCGACATGAAGATAATATCATCAACCATGTCACAGTTGGAAATTAAAGCTGTCCCAAAAAAATAGAGGAAAATTCTGTATGAAAGATTAGTATATTCTGTAATTTCCTAATCTATTTAAAGATCCGTTGAAAACTTAATTATCAGGCTATGAATCTCTGCCAAAAAGTGCCTACAGGCGAACTATCATGCGAAAAGTCATAGCTGCCCATTCATTTTAACGTTCATGTTGATGAGGATTTAAAGGGATCTATGAGGATTTTACAAAATTAGTTTCCTATTCTTATTGCATAGAATTTATAGCATTCCTCTTGTTTTGTTTATTTCTTGATCCGGATTCTGATATCATTTATCAAAATTAGTCGCTCAAGCATCGAACGGACAAATTCAAAAACCTAAGTCTCACCTATTACTTTACGGAAATTAGGGCACGATTCTATCCCGATACCACAAAAAGTCTTTTCGAAATCCTCTAGTCAGATTTATCTCCTCTCTGTGGTCCTTCGCTTTCAAAACGGTGGTAGGTTTTCTGGGCCTCACGCACAAGGAGCAAATTAAAACTTGAGGGGTGATGGCGTAGATAAATTGTCAAGGGAAATTACTATTACGGCAAGTGTGTAAGGCACAGGACCACCATTTTACTCTCTGTCTCTGGCATTGATCATATTATTATGTCTTTGTGTCTGATTGTCTGGCTGTCTTTTTCTTCCAATCTCTCTGGCTCTCTGTTTTGAACTAAGTATGTCTGTTTATCTGTCTCTTCGCTTTCCTTTACCTCTCTTTGTTTTTCGCTTCTATTAACTTTATTCGTGTATCATTCTCCATCTATATTGGCCCTTTAACAGTCTAGGCAGCTATCAATTTATCTCTCCCTACCTTTCATGTAGCTCTCCTTTTCCGTCTGTCTGGCGCTTGTCTTAATCTTTCTCTCTCTCTCTCTCTCTCTCTCTCTCTCTCTCTCTCTCTCTCTCTCTCTCTCTCTCTCTCTCTCTCTCTCTCTCTCTCTCTCTCTCTCTTTCTCTATTTCTCTCTTTCTCTGTCTAAGTCTCTCTGTCCCTGTCTCTGTCTCTCTGTCTCTCTGTCTCTCTGTCTCTCTGTCTCTCTGTCTCTCTCTCTTTCTCTCTCTGTGTTTCTGTCTCTATCTCTCTCTGTCTCTGTCTAAGTCTCTTTATCTCTGTCTGTGTGTGTGTGTGTCTCTCTCTCTATTTCTGTCTCTTTCTCTCTCTCTCTGTCTCTGTCTAAGTCTCTCTGTCCCTGTATCTCTCTCTCTGTGTCTCTCTCTCCCTCTCTCATTTTATCCATTCGTCGGTTTTACCTGTCTGCCTCTGCCGCAGTCTGTCTGACTGTCTGTTTGCTGGAGTGTTTATTTGTATCGCTCTTTCTCTCTGTCTTTTCCTTTCCGTCCATGTCTTGTTTAAGATGCTATTGAACACGCAGGTTGTCTATGAAAGTCACAAAGTTGATTTTTTTTCTTTGTATTACCAAACTCTTCCTAGAGGTCTTATTCAAAAGCTTGTCTCTATTTGAAGAAAAAAAACCCAACAAACTTCAGTCAGTGACTGAATATTTTGATTTTTCCTGTTCAGTTTTCTTATTCATGTTGGACCATCTTTTTTTCTCAACCGATACTATATAAATTGTAAGTGTAAAATATTATCATAATGCATACATTAAAAAATAATTCAGTTCTGAAGATAATATTCATCAGATATCTTTATAATAGACATTTCTGGACCAGCTTTTAAATTTGCCAACGGATTTCCTTTTTCATAATGTATTCAAATGAAAAAAAAAATTATGTGCACGGTGGTTCCCTATCCTTGAGATTATATCAATATAGCAACATGCTTTGCAATATATTGAAAAATAACTAATACTAAACTAACAATCTGAAAAGCATTGTAAATGGCTTGAGGACAAAAACAAAACAGAACAAACAAGCAAAGAAAAAAAAATTCCAAAACGTTCTGTAAAAAGTCAGATCTTATTTCGTGGTATCTATTTTATTGAAGAGACGGTCATTTTTTTCTTTTCTTTTCTTTTTATTGTTTGTTTGTTTTAAATTTTTTAAATTATGAAGAGGGGAAGAAACTCGGTAAATATAATTTTAATATGTTTTGCAGCTATATTTCATTTCATTAATTATAGTTATTCAGGTCCTTTCACAGTCGCAACCTGTAATTGTGGTTATTCTCCAGACAAGAGTTAGGTTTACAAATTGATTATTTTTGTGAGCCCTCCCCAACTAGAAAGACTTCCGTCAGGAATGACATGGGATCCGGCATTCAAAAAAAATAATTATGTCAGTGAAAATCGGTCAGCACATCTTTCTTCAAAATTAATCTTTTCATTTTTAAGGCTTTTAAGATCTAGCCGAATTACATTATGTTTAGAAGACAGGTCGAGATAAAGGAAACAGTATTTTGAGGTAAAAGATCTCAACTCGTTTGTAAACTATGAGGTAAATTAGAAAATGCGAAACCCATGTGTCAAAGATCTTCTTTTCTAGCCAAATGTTTATTTCAAAAGGAATAAAGAGCCATTGTGTCAAATCTCTTTAATGGCGCTTACTTACTGGTTCTAAACAACTTGTGGTTAATTCTCCCAAGGCAAAAAGAATCACCTTAAGCATGCCCCTTCGCAACGCTGAAGAAGAACTAGATAAACCCTGTAGATAGAGAGGCCGTGTGTGCTGTAGAAGTACTAACTAAGTCTTCTAAATAGAAAGACTGTGTACGTGTGCGCAGTAGAAGTGCTAAGTAGGTCTCCTAAACAGAGAGACCGTGTACGCTGTAGAAGTACTGGGTTTCTCCTTTAAATAGAGAGACTATGTGCGCTGTAGAAGTACTGAGCTTCACCTGTAAATAGAGAGAACGTGTACGCTGTAGAAGTACTGGGTTCTCCTTTAAATAGAGAAACCGTGTGTGCTGTAGAAGTATTAAATAAGTCCTCTAAATAGAGAGCGGTAGAAGCATTAGGTTTCTCCTCTAAATAGAGAGCGGTAGAAGTACTAGGTTTCTTTTCTAAATAGAAAGGCCGCATACGGTTTAGCAGTGCTGGATAATTTCTCTAAATAGAGAGACTGTGTGTGTTGTTGACGGACTAGAAAAGTCCTTTAAATAGAGAAGCCGTGTACGCTGTTGAAGTACTAGGTTTCTCCTCTAAATAGAGAGACCGTGTACGCTGCAAAAGTATTAGGTTTCTCCTCTAAATAGAGAGGCCGAGTGCACTGTAGAAGTACTAGGTTTCTTTTCTAAATAGAGAGACCGTGTACGCTGCAGAAGTATTAGGTTTCTCCTCTAAATAGAGAGGCCGAGTGCACTGTAGAAGTACTAGGTTTCTTTTCTAAATAGAGAGACCATGTGCGCTGTAGAAGTGCTAGGTTTCTTTTCTAAATAGAAAGACCGTGTACGCTGCAGAAGTACTAAATAGAGTGAGTGCACTGTAGAAGTGCTAGGTTTCTTTTCTAAATAGAGAGACCGTGTACGCTGCAGAAGTACTAGGTTTCTCCTCTAAATAGAGAGACCGTGTGCACTGTAGAAGTATTAGGTTTCTTTTCTAAATAGAGAGGCCGAGTGCACTGTAGAAGTACTAGGTTTCTTTTCTAAATAGAGAGACCGTGTACGCTGCAGAAGTACTAGGTTTCTCCTCTAAATAGAGAGACCGTGTACGCTGCAGAAGTACTAGGTTTCTCCTCTAAATAGAGAGGCCGAGTGCACTGTAGAAGTATTAGGTTTCTTTTCTAAATAGAGAGACCGTGTACGCTACAGAAGTACTAGGTTTCTCCTCTAAATAGAGAGACCGTGTACGCTGCAGAAGTATTAGGTTTCTCCTCTAAATAGAGAGGCCGAGTGCACTGTAGAAGTACTAGGTTTCTTTTCTAAATAGAGAGACCGTGTACGCTGCAGAAGTATTAGGTTTCTCCTCTAAATAGAGAGGCCGAGTGCACTGTAGAAGTACTAGGTTTCTTTTCTAAATAGAGAGACCGTGTACGCTGTAGAAGTACTAGGTTTCTCCTCTAAATAGAGAGGCCGAGTGCACTGTAGAAGTATTAGGTTTCTTTTCTAAATAGAGAGGCCGAGTGCACTGTAGAAGTACTAGGTTTCTTTTCTAAATAGAGAGACCGTGTACGCTGCAGAAGTATTAGGTTTCTCCTCTAAATAGAGAGGCCGAGTGCACTGTAGAAGTACTAGGTTTCTTTTCTAAATAGAGAGACCGTGTACGCTGCAGAAGTACTAGGTTTCTCCTCTAAATAGAGAGACCGTGTACGCTGCAGAAGTATTAGGTTTCTCCTCTAAATAGAGAGGCCGAGTGCACTGTAGAAGTACTAGGTTTCTTTTCTAAATAGAGAGACCGTGTACGCTGCAGAAGTATTAGGTTTCTCCTCTAAATAGAGAGGCCGAGTGCACTGTAGAAGTACTAGGTTTCTTTTCTAAATAGAGAGACCATGTGCGCTGTAGAAGTACTAGGTTTCTCCTCTAAATAGAGAGACCGTGTACGCTGCAGAAGTATTAGGTTTCTCCTCTAAATAGAGAGGCCGAGTGCACTGTAGAAGTACTAGGTTTCTTTTCTAAATAGAGAGACCATGTGCACTGTAGAAGTATTAGGTTTCTTTTCTAAATAGAGAGGCCGAGTGCACTGTAGAAGTATTAGGTTTCTTTTCTAAATAGAGAGACCATGTGCACTGTAGAAGTATTAGGTTTCTTTTCTAAATAGAGAGGCCGAGTGCACTGTAGAAGTATTAGGTTTCTTTTCTAAATAGAGAGACCGTGTACGCTGCAGAAGTACTAGGTTTCTCCTCTAAATAGAGAGACCATGTACGCTGCAGAAGTATTAGGTTTTTCCTCTAAATAGAGAGACCGTGTGTGCTGTGGAAGTATTGGGTAAGTGTTATAAATAGAGAGACCTTTACGCTGTAAAAGTACTGGATGAGTTCTCTAGATGAGAGACCATGTACGCTCTAAAAGTACTGGGTAAGTCCTCTAAATAGAAAGACTGTGTGCGTTGTTGACGCACTAGGCACTTCTTTTGAATAAAGAGGCCGTGTGCGCTGTAGAAGTTCTAATGAAGTCCAGATCATTACCGTATCTGTTTCGTTGATGCTTCAAAACTACAGTTTGTTTTTAATTTTAGTCTCAGGACAATGTTCAAAACCGTATTCCAAAGTACTCTTTAGAAAAATCCTTAGCTCCGGCGGGGAAAACGTGGGGCCACCTCAAAAAATCTAATAATCCTGGATAATCTCGTTCATATTGAACATAACATGATGTGAGATAGTCAAGAGGCAGATCAAAATTCGAGGTCAATAATTGTTCTCAGATTTTTTTAAACTAACAGTGTCATTCCACTTTTTACCCCTCCCCCTCCCCTTTCCCCATTAAAAACTTATTGTTCAAAACTGCACAATAGCTATAGTTTATACAGACTGATCGTACTGCGATGGAAAAATCTGACGTCAATTATTGTTAAAGTAATTTATAAACGCATTAGTTTCTTACACGTTTTAAATTGCTCCATCACTGCTAAGTAGCCAGGACCTGGCTGCCGTGACGGATAGAGTAAGGAGATTTCCAGGTTAAAACGTTCAGTTTGATTTGCATTTGTTGTTCGAACAGCATAATGACACGCGTATTTAATTCACAGCGAAGTCAAGTCATTATTGAGGTCACAGCATTTTCCAACCAAAATGTTTTAGGCCGAAACTCATTAAAGACTCGCTTTAGATTTATAAAATCGGAGAAAAAAAAGGATGTATATGCTGGTAGTTTTAGCTTAGATGACAATGTGTCTGCTATGCATAGAACTAGAAGTATTGTGAAAACATGACTGTGGAGAAAGCATGTGAAATATGACCATCTCTTTAGATTTAGATATAATCATCATCATCGTGATACACATCATCATCATCATCATGATAATAATAATTATCATCACCATCATCGTCATCATCATCATCATCATCATCATCATCATCATCATCATTATGATAATCATCATCGAAGAGCCAGGCCTATTGCAGACATCGGCGGTCATGAGCTTCCAATCCTCTCGTCTGTCTGCTGCCCTCAGGAAGTCTGTGATGGGTGTAGACCTTCTGGCAGTCGCCCAGTTGGGTAGACTTGCGAGGTATGTCTACCACGGTGTCTCATCGAGTTAATCTTTCCCGTCAATACAGCTCTCTCCAAGTCGTCTTTTCTGTATACATGACCCAAAAGACTTTCGGTCTTTGGACGTAGACAGCAAACATTTTATTTCATTCTAAGCGAAGCTGCCAATCAAACGGCAATTTTCTTTAAGTACATGGCTATTCCGTGAACTTTCCGCGTTGTTTTCTTTCTTTCTTTTTTTTTCATTTTTTTTTTCGATTTTTGCTTTGTTTTTGTGTTTTGGTTTTGGTTTTGTTTTTTGTTTTGTTTTTGCTTTGTTGTTTTGTTTCTCTAATGCTTTTTGACGATTGATTCCCTTAATGAAACACGATATCATCGTGGGAAAACCTTGTATTTATCATCTACGATCAGAGCTTTTTTTTTTCAAAATTTATCCTTATCGAGAGCCATATAGAACTGAAGAAAGAGCATATGATTTTTTCTTACATTTTATACAGACTTAAGCTCACCACAAAAGACAAAAAAACTGAGACCCATTTTCGAGATATTTTATTTTTTTTGGATGCAATAGGTTATGTTGTGGTATAATCCTGAAGCCACGATCTTACTATTTTTTTTTTTTTAATCATAAGAATTGTGTGTCCATGTTTTCTTGCAGCTTATCTCTGAGGTTTCTCCCATGAGAGTCTGAATGTCAGGGTTACGAAAGCAGTTGATAAATGATACCTCGGCAAAAGACAGATGACTAAGCCGTAAAGGTCCCCTTTTTTCTCCTGTCAAGAAAATAAATAACTAGAATCTGAGGATATAAAGTTTTAATCTTTATAATCTTTGTAAATCTTGTGGGTTTTTACAGCTTTTGACAGTTTCTCTCTTTATACATTAGCAAGCATAAACTAAAGATTAACTTTGCAGATAAAAAAAAAGGCTAAAATGTATGGCGGCCTGTCTTTAGAGTGTTGGAATACAACATTGTATATTTATTTAATATTTCTAAAGTTTTTAGTCCGCAGATCCAGTTTTGCGTCTAAAATTTCTATTCCTAAAGAGTTTTTATTTTTTTTTAAATTCATCTGCAGATTCAAAATTCTGGTTTCTTTTGAGAATCAGCATCAAAATAAGATTAGTTGGCACATTTTGTAAAATCCGCAATCTAAGAAAATATCAATTTGAAGAGTATTATGATGTAGACACATATAAATTAGGAGCTATGATCTCCTGCAAGCTAATTAATATATAGACACTTTTTGTCTATACGCTACATAAGCTAAATAAAGGGCTTAATAAGGGCGTTTAAATGCATTGAGAAAGTAGCAGTTTTTTTGTTTTCCAGTATTAATCCTCTATCTTACAACGCTAAGTGTTTTAATTCTGTATTTTTCGGCTATTGAGGGTGAAGCTAATTTTTGTTGGTTTTTTTATAAAATGGTTGGTTCTTATACGTTGTCCACTAGATTGCCTTAGTTCTTATCGGTTGAGATCTGACAAATTTGAAGATCATGAGATAAGCCCGGTGGTAGACCGTGTTCCTTAATTAGTTTTCTGATCTTTCCCCTGGGAAGCCTTGATCTTCAAATAAAATCTGCGCGTAGTTTATCGATTAAAGTTTAAGTCTAACGCACATCCATTATCGACTAGGTATGGTTTTGTAAAACCCAAATGAATTGACAGATTTTTTTTCAAACATTCATTATAATAACATATTAATTTTTTAAAAATTGCACTGTTATGCACTTAATGCGAAAATTCGCAGCTTATTAATAATCGTTTAAAAGGATCTAAAAACTAATTGGGAAAGCCTAGAATTATTTGATATCCTTTATTGCATTTGGCAGCTCAGATCACATACGAGCTGTAATAAAAACAGTTATCTATCAACTGTCTCAATCTGTACCAAGATCCTTCTAAATGCTCACTGTAAGGTTATGAATTACTGCAAAAATTCAAAGAGGTGCACAGTCCTGCGAGTGTGTTTTGTATACTTAAATGATAATAGGCGTGAAAACGATCTATGAATAAATAATTGAACTTTCACAAAATAAGAATACTATTTTTTTTAAGGAAAAATGGTTATATTTCAAAGTCACTCTGTCCTGAAAAAACATCAAAACCTCATCCGAGTTGTGGCCTTTAAAATTAAAAATATCGTCCTACTCTTTTGTTTCATTTGTTACTCCTCTTAACCGTTATCTGAACGATATGATCCTGGGTAGATTTCTAATCCAACACATCTCCTGTACGCATTTGGCTTCTCTTTCAATGACAATAATGATAACTGATCGTTGAAGATGCAAATATCATGGATGGAAACAAAACTCGTATATATTCCTTTTCTTTTATTTATTAGCTTATCCTTTTAGCAACTTAAACACAAATGGCTTTTTTTTCCTAACAGAGTTTTAATAGCCTAATGGCGATAAGGAAGATCCATCAGTTACCATTAAAATGTGCCAGTGTAAAAATGGCTGGTGTTTGTGAAGAAAATGTTTTGTCTGCTCTTAAACAGTTTAAAGATGGTAATGGAGAATCAGAGTTCAAAGTAGTGCGAGAGGTCAACTTTCGACCATTTATCTCCCTTTCCAGACAAATCCTGGTAAATTTTGATAGAGTTGTAAATTCTTCACACAATGAATACAGGAATTTTGATTATGTTTGTATATCTGTATCAATGTTTTATTTTTTGTTGTTGTTGTTCTTGATTTTTATTCGTTATGTGTACGTTTACAAACAAGAAGGAACTGACATTTTAAAGAAAAATTTTGGAAAACCAACATTTTTAAATCTTTTTATTTGCGGTTATTTTTTTTTTTAATTGTTATAAAAAAACGAAAGAAGCAATAAACTTGAAAATTATTCTATCAGAAAATGAATGTTCATTAGGTTTTTTAAACCTTTAAAGTTTGGATAAAACAAAAATACTGCCGGCAATCTTCTCCCCCTACCCCCCCCCCCTCCTTTTTCAAAAAAAAAAAAAAAAGAACAATTCTAAAACTTTGTACATCTTAATTATAAGTAACATAAATGCAAACCATGAAGGATTTTCAATTGATTGTATTACATGCGCTGGTCACTTTAAATATATTTGAGACTTCAATACGACGAAGCCCCTTAATGTGTGAAAAGGTCTTACTCCGCTTAGGGCTGTTAAAAATAGTTCATAAAATAACCGTACCTATAGTGAAAGAAAAATATTCAAAACCGGTGTTTTCTTTATTTCTCTAATTTAGAGGTTATAAATGGTGATTGTGAGGGCTGGCTCCAGACTCCAGGTTTTTACATTGTCATTGAGTTTTAGTGCTACACAAATGCATGCTTTAAATGATCCTTGATAAAACAAGTTAAACTGTTTAATTAATCGACCCATTGACCAGCAAAAAGCAAACATTGACTCAGTCAATGATGGAATAATTGTTTCGTTTCTTCCACATGCACTGTGCACAATGAATGGCTGTTTTTTGTTGTTGTTTTTTTTGTATTCGTTGATACAAACGCTGATGAAAACCAGCTCACGAGAATTGTACAGACAAGCTGGAGAACTTTCAATGACTTGTTGTTATGGTCACGTGTCTTGTCACATACTGGTGAAGACCTTTTCGAGTAAGCTGTGGCCTGTGAGGATATTACTCTCTTTCTTCCCCTCTCTCTCTCTCTCTCTCTCTCTCTCTCTCTCTCTCTCTCTCTCTCTCTCTCTCTCTCTCTCTGTCTCTCTCCCTCTCCCTCTTTCTCTCTCTATTTGTCTCTGTCACTCGCTCCTTTTTTTTCTCTCTCTTTTTCTTTTCCCCTCTCTTCCTCTCTGTGTAAATGTCTATCTTACTCTCTCTCTCTCAGTCTCTCTCTATGTCCCTCTCTCTCTCTCTCTCTCTCTCTCTCTCTCTCTCTCTCTCTCTCTCTCTCTCTCTGTCTCACTCCCGTTCACCCTCATCAACCTAGTCTAGCCTAAGGGTTTCCTGTTTCCGGTTCTATTCTGGGCTGTCTCCTGACACCTTCTGGAGCAGATTTCAAGGAAACGATTTAGATGCAAAATTCATGCAACTGACTCCTTGAGCAATATCAGTTATCAGAGGTGGACATGTTGCCATGAGGCACAAGGAAACCTCACGTCGGAAAGGAAACAAATTCGTTTCCTTTTTTTCTTTCATTTTGGTTTTGTTTCACACTGGTTTCTCCAGTGCTTCCACTTCCTTTTAACTTCATTTGCGCTTTTGTTTTGTTTTGGTCGTTGTAATAAAACATGAAATGACCGATATATTTTGTCACAGGATATATTGTTGTGGTATTCGAATTGCCTTCTAGTGTGTTTGAGGAGATTGAGAGGAAATAAAAAGAGAGAGACAGAGAGAGAATGAGAGAGACAGAGATAGAGAGAGAGAAAGACAGAGAGAGAATGAGAGAGACAGAGGTAGAGAGAGAGAAAGAGAGAGAGAGAGGGAGAGAGATATTGAGAGAGAGAGAGAGAGAGAGAGAGACAGAGGGAGAGATGGGTTGAAGAGAATTTTGTCAGATGAAAACGCTAAAAATGTTAGAGCGCAAGAGAAAAAAAGCATTAAATAACATTTAAAAGTTGAGGAAAGTTTTATGTACTGTAGAAATATGCATATGATAATGTATTGCCTCTACCAGTTTGAGCCGTGAAAATTACCCATTTCATATGCGATTCAATATGACTCGCACAAAGGTGAATTTTTCAATTACTTATACATTATCAAACGCATCTGTTCGTGTTTTAGACATAAAGCACAAAGATCAAAACATCAAATTACTCATGTATGTAAAGTGTTTCACTGATTTCATTTTGTTTCACATTTCCCTAATTTGAAAAATCATTTGGTGAATACGGCGTTGAGAAATTATGTTTCCAGTTTGTCCTATTTAACCATTATTACTATCGAAGTGATACGTCCAACCAAGAGAGAGACATAGAGAGAGAGAGAGACATAGAGAGAGACATAGAGAGAGAAAGACATAGAGAGAGACATAGAGAGAGACATAAAGAGAGAGAGATACATAGAGAAAGAGACATAGAGAGAGACATAGAGAGAGACATAGAGAAATAAAGAGAGAGAGACATAGAGAGAGAGACATAGAGAGAGAAAGACATAGAGAGAGACATAGAGAGAGACATAAAGAGAGAGAGAGATACATAGAGAAAGAGACATAGAGAGAGAAATAGAGAGATACAGACAGACAGACAAACAGAGACAAAAAGAGAGACAGACAGAGAGACATAGAGACAGAGAGGGAGAGAGAGAAAGAGAGAGAGACAGACAGACAGACAGACAGACAGACAGACAGACAGACAGACAGACAGATAGACAGTCAGACAGACAGACAGAGACAGACAGACAGAGAGACAGAGACTGTGACAGAGAGATCAGTTGACCCCATTCGTGTCTTTTTAAAGAGATATAGACATTTTCAACAAGTGCGTCCAGCGAATATATTGCTTCTTAATGCCGTACCACGAACTGGAGAAATTCAACCTCTTGGGGCATTGTTTACCTCTCTCTTGAGCGCTGTCAGTGACCCATTACAGCGAGGAGGGTTACTTTCTACATAAGAGCTTAGAGGCTTTTTTGGAAACTTAAGGAAAGAAAATATATTAAACTACTTTTGTCTGTTTTTTTTTTTGCTGTATTTTGTTTCGTTTTGTTTTTAGTTTGTTTTGTTTTTTTGTTTAACATTTAAGTTGAAATCTTCTTCGTTTCAAAGTTTTTTTCTTTCTACATAAGAGCTCAGAGGCTCTTTTGGAAACTTAAGCAAAGAAAATAATTATATTAAACTATTTTTGTCTGTTTATTTTTTCTTTTTGCTTTATTTTGTTTTGTTTTGTTTCATGTTTGTTTTGTTTTTTGTTTTAACATTTAAGTTGAAATCTTCTTCTGAATATTTTTTTTTAATTACACTGGGAAACTGTGTTATGAAAAAGCACGAAAAGAAAATATTGTTACAACCAACCTTCGATTCTGCATGTCAGATATTATGGATTGTGGTCTTTGGTGCTCTTTGTTGATCAGATTTACAAAGTTTTGGCTGAAGTTCATGAAGCTCTTTAGTGAAAAATGCAAACTGTACTTCCTTCTTTACCGTTTATTTCTATTTCTTGAGTATTTCAAGTGTCATTGTTTTGCCTTTTCAACAGATATGAATATCTATCTGTCTGTTTTTTTCTTTATCATATAAGTGAACAAGATAAAAGAACCTATGAGGACATACTTTCAAAAAGTTGAACAAAAGTTATTTGATGTCCAAGTTTTAAACTCAAGTAAAGCTGAAGAAATTTCAAATGTTAACTATTGAGACTATCATTTCTTTGCTTTATTGATGCGAAAGGACTAAAACAACTTTTTCTAATAAATTCCTCGCTCAACTGGCAGCTCAAAAAAAAAAAAAAAAGAAAAGAAAAGATAAGTAAAATATGGATTTCTTTACTGTATTGAATCATTTCCTGTGGAAGAAAGTAAATATAATCTTTGATTTTTTTTTAAGCGCGATTGATTATGAAAAAAAAAGTTGAAATTTATATTACCATAGGTGGCGTAATGGTGGTAAAAGCTCGATTTCTATAACTAATATCTAATTAGGTATCGGGTACACATCAAGTTTAGATTCTTTGAAATTTAAAGTGTTAAACAAAGAGTGTGTGTGTATATATATATATATATATATATATATATATATATATATATATATATATATATATATTATCTGTACCACCTTGCGCAATTATTACACACTCAATCAAACATTTTTTTTTCAAACTGAAGATTTCGCCAAATAACTTGAAAACCTTGAACTTCTTGTCAAATTGAATTTTTCCTGTAGCAATAATAAAAATTATGTATTAAATTAGATGCCTGGCCTTTAATTACAAAATTAGAACCCTACCATGTTTCGCAGCTAAATCTTAAAAAAAAAAAACCAAACAAAAAAAACAAAAAACCACGCCGTCGGGCTGATGTAATGTGGAGCAGTTATCCGCTGACACGGTCTCTTTCGTTCTTTGGACGTTGCAAATTGGACAATTTAAATTTATGAAAGTTATTTTTCTTATTTTTGGGCAAGATTGATAAAAGACGAAAATGGATTTCCATAAAAGCATATACAGTTTCAGAAAGCTCATACTGTTTCACCCTATTTTGTTCGAAACTTGTCTCGTTTAGATTTTTTTTTGACTGTGGTTCTGAAAAATAAGAAGGAGAAGAGGAAGAAGATAAAGGTCTATTAGTCAAGGAGAAGTGGAAGAGGATTCAGTTATATATAGAAGAAACGAATAGGGTAAGCTGTGGGAAGGAGGACGAGGAAAATCATTGAGAAGGACGAGAAGGTTGAGAAGGAGTATCAGAAAGTATTGAAAAATAAAATAAGTAAAACTATCGTTGCTACAAGTGTGATGAAATACATGAATTTTCAGAGAGAGAGAGAAAAAAAAATTATTTCAAAGTGGGAAAACTGAACATAAGGTTGGGAAGGTTTGTGTGTGTGTGTGTGGGGGGGGGTAGAGGTAGGTGTGGACGAGTTCGCCATCTATAGTTATTCAATTTGTAGTTGGCATATTCGCCACATATATTTTCTCCTTCATACAAACGATATTTACTTTACAATGCTCTTAGTTTTATTTGAATAGTCTCTTAAGTATTATAATCATAGAGATATAAGTAGTTCGGCTAAATGGAGGTTTAGAACGATCGTATTTTGAGGTCGAGACAAGAAGACGCTGATATAAACCGACCGTTGTGTGGCGCTCTAGACGTGAGGAAAGTTAACCAACTACCTGATCGTCGTGTCTTGGGTTATTTGGTAGCACAGAATGATCAATACCGAGGGCGAGATTTCAATGAGTTGCCTGGTAAGCGTTTTATAAATTGAATCTTCAGATATGAGAAAAATAAACAAAACCATTTTCCATAATATTATATTCTGTAGAGCATCTAAGTATCATATATTTTTTCATCCGCACATCGTAAACAAATACTGCGGAGTTTTGGTAGTACAATGAAAAAAAAAATATGTGAATACTCTGCGACTGGGCTGTATAAAAATGCTAATCAGTGGTATGAGAAACTGGTTCAAAACTGTTCAGTGACATAATTCTACCACTACGTTTTGAGATGAACAGAATAATGTGAGGAAATAAGATTATTCTGATAGCATTATGTTCAATAATTAGATGAACAAACTCCGCCATAACTGGGAAAGTGTCTTGCCATGTCTTCTGTTCATGAATCATGATATGACCGATATAATATCTTTAACCATTATTTTGATTACGGTAAAATAATAGAATAATTTTAAAGCAGATAAACACATCTTTTGAAATAGAATTGCTTGTTAATTTAGTTAAAATTTCTTATTTGGCTCTCCTAACTCCAGTTTCAAATGATTCAGAAAGTCTTTATCAGACTGGAAACTTCAAACTTTAAGCGGTATAAATCTAAGTTATGTAAATATAGTTCCTGTCAACTGAATTTTTCCTTGGCACTACCCCTTTGACCTATAGATATTATTCATGATGATACAGCAAGAAATCTTATACAACTTGTAATTTTAAAACTGGGTTTGCCAAGAGACTATTTCGGAATGAAAAATAAAGCAGAAGAAAAAAAAATGAGCTTTTGGCAGAGACCCAATGTACGCTTTCTCTGGAATTCAGAAAGGCAATGCTATCTAGGAGATGAAACCCATTTTCCCCTAGGATAATAGAGTTACATCGCCAATTCTACATTTTCATGGACACAATTTCATACACTTCCATCTGTCCATCTTTATTAGTGTCCGTTAAACAGAGAGAAACAGGATATCAAATTACAATATGGAAGAATTCACCATGTCGTGGATTCTTGGTTCGTATACGATATCCAGTATCGATTACGTATTTTTATGTCTAAATTAGTTTCAAATGTGAAAAATTTAGGATCGAATATACCTTACATTTTTACGTAAATGGGTCAATAAACAGGTTTGTATTCTTATAACTATACACGTCTATGTCAGTTTGTAACTGTCAATACTTTAAAGATAGAATAGTTTTATTGAAAAAGATCAGATACTTCGGTGCTTAAGTCTTTGGCATAGTTGTATAAGGCATTAAATATTTCATAGTAGTTTATCACACGCAATGAAATATTTCATATCTCTTACTTTTGATTGAAATTTCAAATAGAGAACTTGGATTATTGTTTGTGTGTTCAAACAAATTTTGTAAAGCGTTGTTTTTTTTTTAGCTAAGAAAGAGAGCAGCGTATTAAACATGAGTGCAATGATTAAAATATTTGTTGTTTGAAATAGTCCGCACAGCAATTCATTTTGATCCTCATCACCTCAAAGTTCTAAATTTTCTCTTCATCATTCATTTGAAATTTTTTGGTTTGCAAAAAAAAAAAAAAGAAAAAAAAAGTTTTTCCTAAAAGAATACTTTTTCTTTGATTGTCTCTTTTTGTAAACAAAATGTAAGCAAAACATCAACACAAAATTAGACCAAAAGAATGGAGCAAACAGTATTTACACTGCCTTTCCTCGACTTCTTCAACTGGTTTTACATTTTTAGTCTACGTTTTTTGTCTTGTTTATTGCAAAAAAGCTTTTTCTATCAAGCATTGCCGTTCTTTATTTCGCACTTTTAGAAACCAAAGTGTAAGCAACACAAAACAAGACCAAAGAATGGCGCGCACAGTATTCACATAGCTTTTTCTCGATTTCTCTACCTAGTTTGAACTTTTAATCTCAGTTGTTTTGATTGGTTTTTCTTTTTCTTTTTTTTTTTTTCGTTTCTTCTTACTTGATGCATGTTCAAAACTCTGTTTTCTTTCTTTTGACCTTTTAATGGTGTTTTAATTGGCTTTAAATCAAATGTAAAAGCAGAGAGTGTTTTTTTTTTTTTAAATTACTATTGCCAATTTATTTAAAAAGAAAACTGTCGATAAGAATTTGTTTTTGTTCTTGTTTATTTTTGGCGGTGGAGATTTGGTTGGCGGCAGGGGGAGGGGGAGGGGAGTCTTCTTCATTTCTCGTTAAGGTAAGGTATCTATAGCATGTCTCTTTCATACTGAAATTCTTATTTTGGCTTCCATTGCACACTAACACCTTATAGAAAATATATTGAAAATTCTGCAAATCATTCCTTACCAGGGAAACATTTCTTTGTGGTACAAAGCATCTCAAATTTGTGGACACAAAGCCTTAATAATCTTGATACTTTTGTTGCACTACTATGGTTTGTTCTATAGTAAAAACTGAAATTAAGTTATTTAGATCTAGATCTTAATCTAACCACGACAGGTCTTCGTTAAACTCATAGATCAAGTTAATTGTCAATTGAAAATATTAAATTTGTACATGAACTGATAATATCGACTCTTTCTTGCTGGGTTAAAAAAAGATAACCTTGTCCTCCAGTTTATAACCTCGCCTTAAGAAGATAACGAGGATAAACATTTCTCCTAATATTAACAATTCTTTTATCTTTAGAAAAATGTTTTCAGGCCCAATTATTTTCACACACAAAAAAAAAATAAAAAAAAATAAACCTGTCAAAATCCACAACACAAACAAATTAATTCAACATCATTCTTTCTTAGCCTTTACTTTTAATGTTGTGCATTTTTCAAACTATCATTAAAATCACACAATGATCGAGCGCCGAAGGCTTGCTTTGAAAGTAATCCTCCTAAAGATGGCATGGTTTTAATTTGATTTTATTTGTGAAAAGGTCACTGGCCTTCATTTAAAATCAAAATTAGGTTAACTCATAACATTGTTTGCAAGGAAAATGTATAATAGAAAAATAAATCAAACTGAAAAAACCACATCGTAGTAGAATCAAATTTGTGTGTATGTATAAGGTCATTGTTTTAAATCTGAAAATAAATATGCCGCTCACTGAATGCCTCCTTAGGGACAATAATGTTTACAAAAGAAGCGACCAAACGCTGTTATCGGCTTTATTGTAGATTAACATATTATGGAGATGGCGTAAATTAAAAAGCGTCCTACTTACATTTTTTTTCATCGGAAATTACCAAGTTTTACCACCTCATGTTACGCACTTATTATAATTATCATCAGTGCATCACATCAGCATCACATAATAACTCTGACCTCGATGGAGTGATAAACTGAAAGAGGGTTGCGTGAAGTAAAGGGTTTGAGATCACTGCTCTGCTTAAAGCAGAAAAACTGTTTGTGTACACTTTGAAGCTCAAAATGAGTGACTTTGGGGATATAAGTTACTTATTTTTTGTAAAGTTTGCTTTTGTTCAACGTACGGGGAATTCTAAAAGATCGCCTACATTCTGTGTAATGTTGCTGCTATAGCCCTTTGCACAGAGACAGAATGTCAATGCGTCTCTTGTAAGATTAAAAAGCATAGCAAGTCTATTTTACGTTGCTCTTTTACTGTTTTTTTCCTACTTTTTTCCATCTTCTTCTTTTTTTCTTTTTATTTTACGAGCTGATTTTCTTCTTTACAATTTCTGACATTTTGGGGTTACTTCTTAACCTTTGCTGCGCTGGCAAATGAATATTAAATCACACGATTTTTTAAAAGTGGCGCTTGTTCTTTACAGTAAAAAGGTTTAGCAAATATCCCTTGGATTATTTCCATTCAAGAGGAAAAATGGGCAATAATATTAGATCTTGTTTCCCAGCTTAGCATCATCGGAGCCACAGAACGAATTTCTGTTCGTGTCTCTGGTATCTTCCTCAGGCCCCAATAACAGTTGAAAGGGGACTGGTTTATTACTGACCCTCAGGGTGCTCCGCCCTTTAGGGTTCGCGACAGAATCATAATTTACATTAATTTTGTAGCCCAAGCGAGTAGCATCTCTTGCGAAAAACGAGGAGCTGTTCGAAGTCTATGATCTTTCTGTATGGCATGTGAGTCTTCGTCTTGATTGTTTTAGTCCTGCAATATATTTACTTTTGTATTTCAATTACTACTATTTTTACTACTAAAACTACTCCTCCTCCTCCTCCTACTACTACTACAACTACTACTACTACTACTACTACTACTACTACTACTACTACTACTACTACTACTACTACTACTACTACTACTACTACTACTGCTGCTGCTGCTGCTACTACTACTGCTACTACTACTACTACTACTACTACTACTGCTGCTGCTGCTGCTGCTATTGCTACTGCTACAGTAAGAGTTTTTACTGCTAGTAATGCTTTACTACAGTTACTACTGCTATTATTACTAATACTACTGCTGCTGCCGCTACTGTTACTACTACTACTACTACTACTACTACTACTACTACTACTACTACTACTACTACTACTACTACTACTACTACCACTACTACTACTACTGTTATAGTAAGAGTTACTACTGCTAGTAATGCTCTACTACAGTAACAACAACAACAACAACAACAACTACTACTACTACTACTACTACTACTAATGGTAATGACAAACTGTGTACAGGTCGCCGAACATGTGCTCGCGCGTGCAGTTCACGATCGGTTTGTCACTACAGCTCCGCATCACGAAGTGTCCTGGAGAGGAAAATTATAAAACTTTATTATTATTGTTATTACTACAAATACTACTACTACTACTACTACTACTACTACTACTACTACTACTACTACTACTACTACTACTACTACTACTACTACTACTACTACTACTACTACTACTACTACTACTACTACTACTACTACTACTACTACTACTACTACTACTACTACTACTACTACTACTACTACTACTACTACTACTGCTACTGCTGCTGCTGATCTACTGCTACTTTTAATGCTATTACTGCTTCTACTAGAAGAGGCTAAGAATGGACAGATACACAACTTTATAATTGCGGGACAAAAAAAGAAAAAGAAACAATCAATAATTAATTTTCAACGTATAAACATTTTACCTTTAATGCGAACACAATTAAGGCTAAACGTTTTTGCGTTGATTTATTGATTTCCTTTTTTTCTTATTTCTTTTTTCCCCGTAAATACAAATTGTGTGTCTGTTGCTTTTTAGCTTCTGTTATACTTTTGACAGACCCACACGTGACCTTCTGGATCCTTTATCATTACCAAGTTGTCCTTCAAGAATTGGTATTTTCGCCCTTCTTTTTTGGATTTGCTTTCTTACTAATACTAATACTAATACAACTGCTTTTTCTGCTTCCGTTACATGCTTTTACAAACATTGTAACGACGATAACAGATTATAGTTTTGGTTTAGTTCAGGTTTTCTTTTTCAGTCAGGGTAATAGGCTTTTATAAAATATTAAACATTAAATGGCCATGCTTAGTGAATAGTCGCCTTTTTGACACATATGTGTGTGTATGTGTGTTGATACATGGATTGTGACTTAAGTTATTTTAGATGTTAATTTAGAAAAATGCGTCGGATGGATAAGATCATTACAAGGAAATTATTATTATTATTATTATTATTATTATTATTATTATTATTATTATTATTATTATTATTATTATTATTATTATTATTATTATTATTATTATTATTATTGATCTTTACATGAATCTGATTTCAGCAGTCGAAACACAATTGTACTCTTCTTCCTCAAGCAAGAACCGTTTATAAAGAAAGCTTTTATTTCCCTACCTCCTTTCGGTATCATTTATTTTTTTTAAACATGATATGATTGTGTTATCATGTTTTGTCTCCTGTTAATGTTTTATGTCTTTTCATTTCGTTTTAGAAAAAAAAATATTATAGGGTTTGATGATTCACTACACTTGTGACAGATTTAGTTACTTTTAGCAAGTGTGAAGAAAAATAAATATACTGTATAATAAATAAGTTTTCCGCACCTTGTACTTTTTTTTCAAGAGTTTCAAACATATTGGGTAAAAAGGAACATTAATTTTATAATTCATGACGATCGATAATGCTTTTTACAAAACATTTTCGCGCTTGCATTTGCAATAAGGAATTGTCTTTTAGTGTCTTCTTTTATCATTATTCAAATGCTTTTACCTTAAAAGAAGCAAAAATGTAAAAAGGTTGAAAATAAAAAAAAATGTTGAAAAACCGTCGCTTTATCTCAGTCTCTTTTATTCACATGAATTTTCTTTCCTACGATGCTGAATTAAAAATTCCCCTGGTCTTAGGTAATAGTTATAACTAAAAGGTATGATTACTTGAAATATGAAGGGTATTTGAAAAGCGCGGGTCAATCTTTTATATAGAAATCAACCCACTTGAAACAGGAGATGAAATTCACAAAGGCCCCAGAGAAAAAGATAGTATATACTGTTACCAAAGTAACGGTAATGCATTCCGCACATAACACGGCATCTGTCGTAGATTTATCATTTTCACCATTAAAATGGTTTTTACCTTTCGAGAGGATAATTTTAGTTTAAAAATGTTGACCCGAGATATTTACTCTTTTGTAAAGCTTCTCTAGAGAATTATACAGACATCACCTTTCAAAGCTTTTAGAAAGATTTATGTAAGAGGTTTAATCATTTATTTATACTAAGCTAGGGATCATTTTTCAAAGCATAAGGGTGCTGGGCTGTATTTTCGATTTTAATTTTAGACATTTCTGTCGCCGCGATGAAATGAGTTATGGATGCTTTTTGCTGTTCTCTTAGTGAAGAGCTATATAAAACTCTTTCTTCTTTCTTTCTATTTAAGTTTAATGTTTGTTTTTTTTCTGTTTCTAGCGCATAATCGCTGAATAAGTATGAAAGATAGTCAGGGGTCGAATCAATTTGCAACTTCTTAAACCAACCCTTAAAGCACGTTTCGTTTATCCGAATTGGTTATTCGGCCATTAACAGTTCTAAGAAAAAAAGGAGATAGATTCGAGATAAAACAATTTAAGCGTGTAATAAGTACATGTAAACATCACAAGTTTTCTGTGAGCCCTGCTATCCTAATGTAATTTTTGCGTCTCCTCTCATCCACCCAGCCTTGTTTAACAGCTAGTCCAACATTGGCTTTAGGTGAATATCTGGGATTCAGCTATATCAACGTAATCAGTAGATTGGAAAGCCAATCGATGGAAAGTGCTCCATGTGGAAGACATGTCTTACGAAAGCATCCTATTGGGATGCCTTGCCCAACTATGGGTCTTTGAAGTGTTTTCAAATGGGAGGCACTTAATCGAAGTCTGCAAAACTGTCTTCATCATTGCAGGGAGCAAAAGACTGATCGATAAAAAAATATCAAGAGAACGTCTTGTAGCAAAAAGAAAACATAAAAAAAGGAAAGAAAAACCCAAAATTTACTCAGTGTTATCTCGCAAAGACAGACATTTACAAGGTCTCCGACTCATGGATTAATAGTAAATCGTGGTGCAATTTTAAATGAAAAATTTTAAAAAAAGATAAGGAAGAATATCCGGGCCACAGTGATTTATATGCATTAAATTTAAAAAAATCTCGATTAAATGATTAACGCCAAAGTGTGTCAAAATTTCCTACGAGTTTTTTGCAAAGAGCTTTTATTGAAAAATCACAACAAGGTTCAACATTTCGTTCATGTTTTCAATATTGACCTTGACCTTGTGTCCATATGAATAAAAATTGATGAAAGACACGTCAAGATATATTCTCACTATTTTTTGCCACATGAGTTGTTATAGAGAGGATGGTTATCATATTTAAAACAGACTTGATTTTCTTTTAAACGACGGAATCGAATTTTAATCGGATGACCAATCATATAATATCATTTAGGTATTACCATCACTCATGGTGTATGCGTTTTTGTGTGTATTCGACTCACAGATTGAACATATTCGACTACCCACGAATCATTATTTGTTCTAATTTTGATGGTTGTGGCGATGATGATGTATTGATGCTACTGCTTTTTCTTTTCCTTTTTTTTTTTTTTTTTTTTTGAATGGGGAAGAGATTAAAAAAAGATGGGCGGATCATCATGGTTAGATAGATAGATATTTAGATGTATAGACAGCTAGAAAAGTAGATATATAGAGAGATGGATAGATAGGTAGATAGATATTCAAATCGATAGATAGACAGACGGACAAATTGATAGATAGAGAGATGAACAGGTGGTTAGATATTTACTACAGACAGATTTAAATAGAGAGATTTATAAATAAGCATTGTTATTAGAATGATCAATGCGTAGAAACAAAGGTAAGTATTGCATTTGGAAAAAAAGATTGAATTATTGAGAGTATAAAAGAGTGGAACATAGAGATACAGGTAGAGAGAGATAAAGAGATGGTAGGGAAAGGGATATCAGACGAAAGAGAGAGAGATATAGAGAGAGATCGAGACAGTGACAGAGAGAGATAGAGGGAAAGAGAGAGAGAGAGCTAGAGAGACCGAGACAGTGACACAGAGAGAGAGAGAGAGAGAAAGAGAGAGAGAGAGAGAGAGTCAGAGAGACAGAGAGCTAGAGAAACCGAGACAGTGACACAGAGAGAGAGAGAGAGAAAGGGAGAGAGAGAGCTAGAGAGACCGAGACAGTGACACAGAGAGAGAGAGAGGGAGAGAGAGAAAGCGAGAGAGAGAAAGAGAGAGATAGCTAGAGAGACCGAGACAGTTACACAGAGAGAGAGAGAGGGAGAGAGAGAAAGCGAGAGAGAGAGATAGCTAGAGAGAACGAGACAGTGACACAGAGAGAGAGAGAGAGAGGGAGAGAGAGAAAGAGAGAGATAGCTAGGGAGACCGAGACAGAGACAGAAAGAGAGAGGGAAAGAAAGATAAGGTAGAAAAAAATGAGGTGTCAGACAATCGGATGAGCGGACATAGATACCATGACCCTCCTCTGACCGAGACAAACCTACACAGAATGACTGGCACCATTATTGTATTTTCAAATCCATGCTGAGGAAATGACAGGTTAAATATATTGGAAGTCTTACAAGTTTTAAAAATGAAATAGTGAAATCTTTCTCAGAAGTTTGATATTAAAATATACAGATGTTTTTTTTTTCTTTAACATCGATAATGTCAGATGGCACGTTTGGTACCTCAAAGCTGTTAGAATTTCGAAGGTGTCTGTATAGAGGAAACAATGTATAACTTTGGCGATGGTTAGAAGCAATTTTATGAGTTATTGACCTTCCAAAACATGGCATGAAATGTCTGTGAGGCTGTTATTGAATCTTTTCCCTTCTTTATCTTTATATACACTAAAAGCTTCACGAAGCTACATTTATAATTTTGTACTAATGTCAGTCTTGGAACGATGACCAATTTTTTTATTGCCTTATTATAATTTGACAAAAAGAAGAAGCTCTATTCTTCTTAAGGCAGGTCAGAAAATACAGATAAATAACTGTCACGTTTTTCAATAGAAGCTTCTTCTTCTTCTTCTTCTTCTTCTTCTTCTTCTTCTTCTTCTTCTTCTTCTTCTTCTTCTTCTTCTTCTTCTTCTTCTTCTTCTTCTTCTTCTTCTTCTTCTCCTTCTTCTGCATTCAATCTTTTTTGACTGTGCTATATTTTTAGTCCGTTCAGGACAGGTCGACGAAGTTGGTCGTTTTCAGTAGGTTGTCGTCAGACCTCTAAAATTTCTCGCCGACCGGAGCTTCTGTAGGCCACACTTGAAGTCTGGCTTCCTCAATGTGGGAGCAGGTTTGGAGGATGTGGACCGGGGTCTGTTCTATCGCTCCACAGTTCAGTTTCTATGAAACTGCCAGGCCAAGATAAGTTTTGTTTTTTTTTTCATTTTTCAAATGGGCTTATCCGATTCATATTGAATGGGATATTCGATATGTGAAAAAAAAATTAACAGAATATAAGGAATCAGTTGAAATCAATGAGATAGAATAAAACAATTCTTATCAATGGCATCAACGAATTGCACGGGTTGCTTGTCACGTATCACGTGTGATTATCAGTCGAATTGATTGTCAATCAGGATTTGGGAGTTCCATTCCAGCCCATCCCCTGTTTTCTTCGTTTTCTTTCTGCCTCCCCCACCCCTTTCTCTCTTACTCCCTATTATCTAATAGCTTATCTATCTATCTGTCTATCTATTTATCTATATATCTATCTTTCAAGAAATGTATCTCTTTCTCTGTGTCTCTTTTCCAACTCTCAGTCTTATTCTTTTTATCTCCCTCCTCTCAGTCGCTTTTTTTCTTTCTCTTTCGGTTCTCGTTTCCATTTTTTTCTTTCTTTTCCCTCTCTTTCTTTTAATCTTTTTCTCATCCATTATCTATCTGTCTATATTTAACTATCTCTTTATCTATCAATATATCTCTTTATCTGTGTCTCGCTTTCCTCTCTCAATCTCTCTCTTCTGCCATTTGAATTTTCTTGATCTCTTGAATTCTTTTTTCCCCTCCCTCTCTCACTCTCTCTTTCTCTCCCTCTCTCTTCTATCTATTCCCTCGATCACTCCTGAACTCTTTCTTCCCCCTCTCTTTCCTTTCCTCTCTCACTCTCTCTCTCTCTCTCTCACTCTCTTTCTCGCTCTCTCCATCTGTATTCCTGAGCTGATTCGAACAAAACAGGATGGCCTTAATACACCCTGGATTTATTGAATGCCACACACACACTCGTCATTATTATTGCCTTGCCTTGACAGTCAAATCCAAGTGGTCTCTTCCAAGTTCTGAAGCTGAGCACATCGCAAAACTCTGACATCCACGCCTATCCTGAGAGCTAGAATACCGTCTTTAAGACAATCTTAAAGTGACAAAAGCAGCACAACATGGATTAAAATGTAATTTTGTAACTAAGCATGGATCTTTAGCAAGAAAAAAAAAGTATGCAATACTCTTTCCGTCGCCTTCAGAAAACTCTGTAATTTTGGATCGTTGACAGCTTAATAAAAAAATATAGTAAACCTAATGAACCTTAGACAATAGTTTAATTAGGGGTTTTGCTGTCGATTCATACGAGTTGCATATCCTTGATTACATACACCATTTCTTACTAAATTTAGGTAAATTATGAAATCTTGTCTATGGTGAAAAGGCAGTCTGTATCCTTTCCGTTTGTTTGTTTTTTCATACAAAAATATTAAAAAACAAGAGCGTTTTGTTAAAGTAAAAGCAATATTGATATCCCACATTATCGGACGTTTTGAGGATAATTTTGACCTCATTTTACACCAGACTAAGTATAGAAATCTCTCTTTTCTTGCACACTTCAAAACGTTTTTTTTTTTTCTTTCAACGCTGTGCTGTCCTCGTATACGACTCTGATAGGGACTAAGGGGACGTTAAACAAATAAAAACTGATGCAATAACTGTATCGTATAATCTATTTAATTGATTTCAGTTATCTTGCTTCTCATTGTTCTAGTGAGAATTGCTTTCTGCAAATTGTATTTGAGAGAAATCCAGCTCATGAAATAAATTATCAAATTCTTTCTCAATGTCTTAAATAGGTGACTCTAAGCTCTTCTTCTTTTTTGAAGGTGAATAAAAGAACTGCTTCGAAAAGCAGGCAAGCTCTAGGGTTCAATCTCTTTTAAAATCGGCTAAATGTTGGTACGTCTGGGCGTATTGCAATAGAGTCCACCAAATACGATTATTTTCTAATCACAAAGAATGAGTTAACCTTTTTTTACCTATCAGTTACGTGGATAAGTTAAGGACCTCATTTGTTGAGCAATGTCCTACTCAAAGATATGTGTTTGCTATGCACGAATTGCTTGAGATCACCAAGTTACTAGGTCAACTATATATATATATATATATATATATATATATATATATATATATATATATATATGGTGTTGAGCTTTATCTTGAAAAGCCTTCCATTTTTTATCAGTGCATGTACCTTCAACACTTGCGTTTTGGTCAAACTAATGAATGCTATGCAGAGAATGTAAATGTCGCTTGTACAGATAAGTTTCCGAAAGAAAAAAAAAGAAAGACTTATCTGCAATTCTCATGCTATTCCAGACAATCTCTCTTGGAACTGTGGGAAAAACGATCTGAAAAATCCTTAATTAAGTCTATTCTCTTTTCTTTTTATTTCAATCGCTTTTTCCCCCAATGCTGCTAATGTTGTCCAGAGAATTTTTTGCTCATTTTTTGTGTGTGAATTTCTCTGGAAGCTTGATTTTGTGTCTTTAAATGTGGTTCAACCATTTTTGTTTCAGGCATCAATGGATTTTTTTAAAAAGATACTTAATCTAATATTTTATAATTATGAAACTACTGACTTGCACTTCAAATCTCTTGAACGTTGAGATGTGTGCACTGTTTCACATGCAATGATTACTTTTGACATTATATTTCTTGCAAGGATAGAGAGCTGTGAGCCCAAAGAAACCTATGAAATGTATTGGATTATTCCCAAGATTATTTTACACTATTCAGACTTCATAGATCTTATTTCTCTATGTCTGGATAGACTTGTGTATACAGCAGAAGAAAATCATTTCGAAGCCATCGTTTCATCTTGAGTTTACTTTTATTTTTTATGAGATACAAACACATCGCAGTGATATCAAACGCCAGAGACATAAAAAAAAATTCCTAAAGACTTTAAAGTTTTTGATAGCTGTCTTTGTATTCTTTCAAAGCTGTATTTTCAGCGATTATTACAATAATGAAATAAACTGAGTTATTACAAAGAATGATTTCTGTGCGCATTTAATGTTCTAACTTACAATGCATAAATCATATATTTTGTATCTTAAAGCAGGAAGTTGGAATTTATTTTTTCAGTGCAGTTTAAATTTGCCTGCAAAACGCAGTCATTAGAATTGTAATTTAAAAAAAAAAGGATTGTAAACATGGCTGCATAAAAAAAGAACACGTATCTAGATTTTCAATGTATGTATGTAAATTAAGTAATGTTGTTTTCCCTCAAAGTAGGTAGGGAACAATAAACTTATGTACCATTCAATAAGCAAATGAGATAAGTTTACATAGTCCTGCAAGAATGCGCTAACAATTTTATTGCAGTCACTCATTTGCCAAGCATGAGATAAGTGAGATCCGCCTCATTACTTAGTGTTTCGTGAGTCACTTAATGGGATCGTTAAGGGCTTTCTCATACGTCTTTATCACTGACTAGTCACAACTGCCTATTGTATTTGTTGGTTGAGCGGCACAACAGCTAGCGGGTGAGGACTTTGTCAGTTCTGGAGTGTTAAGGCAGCTTGTTAAATATTAAACATGGAAGATAACAATAACACAGCGGGAACAAAACAGCCATTAGTATAATTATGTTGAATTCGAAGGTAATAATAATAATAATAATAATAATAATAATAATAATAATAATAATAATAATAATAATAATAATAATAATAATAATAATAATAATAATAATAATAATAATAATAATAATAATAATAATAATAATAATAAAAATAATAATAATAATCATAATAATAATCATAATAATAATCATAATAATAATAATAATAACAATAATAATAATAATGGTTATGTCTGTTATATTAGCTCAGAGCGGCAAGCACTTACTTTTAACATGATAAAAATATTTTCAAAACGCGACAAAGGATTGTAATTTTCTTTGTTAATATGTTTTGTGTGTGTGTGTGTGTGTTTTGGTTTTTTTTTTTACAATCTTGTTTATTGAAATATGTCTGTCATTATAACCGTATTTTTTCAAAGAGAAATTGTCATTAAAAATAGTATTCAAGGCGACTAATTAGTCTTTCTTTCAACTATTTATACTAGTTTGTTTCTAGTATAGCACTTTCTCTCTCTCTCTCTCTCTCTCTCTCTCTCTCTCTCTCTCTCTCTCTCTCTCTCTCTCTCTCTCTCTCTCTCTCTCTCTCTCTCTCTCTGATGAAGCCACAATTAAGGCGAAACGTTTATATGTTTAATCTATACTTTTGTTGTTTCTTTTTTTAGTCCCGTAGTTATAAAGTTGTGTGCCTGTCTCTTTTTAGACTGTTTCATACTATTTACAGACACACACGCGTCCTTTTTGAATCCTTTATAATTATCAAGTTATCCTCGAAGTGTGGTACTTTTGCTTTTCTATTTGGGTTCTCTCGCTCTCTCTCTCTCTCTCTCTCTCTCTCTCTCTCTCTCTCTCTCTCTCTCTCTCTCTCTCTCTCTCTCTCTGAATATAGAAATAAAGACGTCTTTCGTCTTATTTGTCGGTCTGGAGCTAGATCTAGGTTTGTGGCTGACTTTTCTATACTCATTCTCTCTTTCTCTCTCTCTCTCTCTCTCTCTCTCTCTCTCTCTCTCTCTCTCTCTCTCTCTCTCTCTCTCTCTCTCTCTCTCTACTCGTCTAATGTTCATTTCATTCTCTCTTCTCTTCATACCCCTCTCTTTTTCTATCTCGCGCTTTTTAGGTTTCCCTTTAATTCTCTCTCTCCCCCCACTTTTTTTCTGGCTTCACAAACCTCAACTTTTCAAACAATATCTCTTCCCCTCTGCTCAGCTTCGGGCCTTGCTTGCGTCCAGTGTATTTCAATGGAAGATTCTGGCTGTTCTGACGGAGGTGGCGCCCCGAGAGAGTGCACGGGTGTCCATGCCAACTCGTCCTACTGCCTCAAGTCTGTTGGAACTATCGTGTCTGGAAACGGTAAGATTCCTTGATGGTTAGGACAGCCATCATTCTGTGGCGTATCGCGCGCTCTTTGGGCGTGCAATGTCAACGTCTGATTCTAAACAAAAAAACCGCAAGCAAGCAACAAGCACTAGACTTTATCGGCATAACACCTGAGCCGCCTGAGTGGTTTTTTTTTTAACGTCAAGTTGTGGGAAAACTCACAACAGTACATACAATGCCGAAGACGAATAGAATTTTTGAAGTTAATGTTTCATACATCACATGGGACAAGTTGGCTTTTGAGCAACGATGATAGATTTACTATTCAGAACCAATTTTTAAGCTCTAACTATTCAGAACCAATAACTAAGCTCTAACTATTCAGAACCAATAATTAAGCTCTATCATAAAAAGTGATATCTTGACTTTTTGGCCCCATTAACTGAATTAACTGATCAAATATGTTCGCCCGTCAATTTTCAGATGGAAAATATTGCGTGTGCAGCCTTTGTACCTACCGTTATGAAAAGAGGTCATGTGATAATCGATTTTTAAAAAATACATTACAGAATTTATTTCATTCCTAGGATCATTGTCTTATATCTGAGTATAAATTAAAATGGATGAAAAGACTGCTTTTGGTAAACGATAAGGTACTTTCTGAATTGGTGCATCATCATTGCCTTACAAGTCGGCCCCTTACTAATTGATAAGTAACAATTATTGTTTAATGCTTCATATAGCCGGCGCGCAAAATGTTTATTTCAGACGTTTATTGCAAATTAAATACCCGAACAGCAGGTTGTTGAACTCAAAAGATAAGCTCCTCATCTCACCAACTGACGGTGCATGCAGGGTTCGAGCTCGTGAAAAACACACCTGCGGATATAAGGGCAGGCGCTTTAAACACACATCCATCGGTGCTACATACCTTAGCTCTTGAAGAATAGATTTAAGGAGATGACGGTGATGATGATGATGATGATGATGTGAAAAGTAGAAGAGAGAGGGAATGAGAGAGAATTTTATTAAAAAAAAAAAATATGAAGCTGATGAAATGAGTGATGCTGTGGACGATCGATTAGAGAAGGAAGAACGATGAATAATCTAATCTTGTTTTTTAAAAAGCTAAAGACTTGAACAAAGGTTTGGTGGGGGGGGGGGTTGTTGCTTTTTTATTAATTTTTTTTTTTTGCTTCAATGCGGCTCTAGTTGAACCTTCACTATTGAACCTCGTTAGTTGCCTTTGATTAAGGTAAAGCAGCAGGAGTCATCTCATCCGTAAATGCAACATTCCCCAGACAAAGCCTTGTTAACATCTCTTGTTTAGGCTGGTTACCAGACTAATTACAAGCATTATGTATTTTTAGAAAAATCCACAGAACATTCGAAGTTACTTTGGAAACTCACAGCAACGCTTCTTTAACGATCGAAGGCGGCCGCACTAAAGAAAGGGAGATAAAAATTAAACATTACAACTTGGTTTTAATTTTAAGAAACGCATACAAACAAAGTATTGGGCTGATTTCAGTGATTGTTATAGATTGTTTTCAGCAGGAAAAATTTGCTAATTTTGTAAAAATCCAAATCTTTTCATAGATTCTTTTAAACACTTTATATCTTGATAGGTATGAAAAATTAAATTTTGGGCAGCTATGATTTCTTGCAATGAACGGGCACCTCTAGACATTTTTTGGTAGCGCCTACAAAGTATTATAAGGGGCGTTTAGAAGAAATTGGAATGTACAGAATTAGCTGCTTTGCCATTGTGCATGATGTGTGTATTTGAAATTATATTTTGTTACTCAACAATCTTGAGCTGACATTTTTTTGCTTTTCAACTATAATTTACACTGTGGGCATGCAGAATAATATCTCTTGTTAGAATGATAATATAACTAATATAGCTTAACGGAATAAGTTGATTTTAATCTTTTTTTTTTTTTAATTTACGCCGAGCACGCCCATGTTAAGCAATGCATAGCGGGACTATCCCTATCTAGATCTGCATACTCCAGAGTGAGTCTGTGAGCCGCGTTTCCAATTCACTGATGATACCCGTCCAGATTGCGAGTCTCCAACACGAATCTCGGTACTTCAGTACTCTGTACATTGTGTTAATGTCTTGCCAAGTGTACCGGTACTTCTGAAACCGAATCATCGTTACATGCTAGTCTATTACACAATCAATCCGAATAGAAAATTACCCTTGAATTAATTTAACCGACGTTCCTGGTGTTTTTACTCAGCCAGACTGTAACTTATTATCACTAAGTGCTATTGTTATACCGTTTTGTCTCTTGTAAAAAGGCGAGGGTTTAATTTGGAGAAGAGCAATGTTATTGCAAAGATTGCCAGATTATCTGTCTGGGGGATTTTATATGACTGCGTAGGAAAAATTCCTTTGTTAGCGATTGTAGTAGTATTAATAGCAGTAGAAGTAGTAGTAGTAGTAGTAGTGGTAGTAGTAGTAGTAGTAGTAGTAGTAGTAGTAGTAGTAGTAGTAGTAGTAGTAGTAGTAGTAGTAGAAGCAGCAGTAGCAGTATTAGTAGTAGTAGTAGTAGTAGTAGTAGTAGTAGTAGTAGTAGTAGTAGTAGTAGTAGTAGTAGTAGTAGTAGTAGTAGTAGTAGTAGTAGTAGTAGTAGTAGTAGTAGTAGTAGTAGTAGTAGTAGTAGTAGTAGTAGTAGTAGTAGTAGTAGTAGTAGTAGTAGTATTTGTAGTAATAACAATAATAATAAAGTTTTATAATTTTCCTCTCCAGGACACTTCGTGATGCGGAGCTGTAGTGACAAACCGATCGTGAACTGCACGCGCGAGCACATGTTCGGCGACCTCTACACAGTTTGTCATTACCACTGCTCAGAGGTCGGCTGCAACTCTGGCTCAAGTCTGCGTTTGACGCGGTCCAGGTTGTCATCGTTTGCCTGGGTGGTCCAGGCGATAGCTCTTTCGCTATGGTCTGTCTTTGTCTTTCTAACACATGGGAGGATGGATTCATTGCATTGTTGATCAGTACCTAACCTGTGAAATATCTACACTGCTTTGTCCCAGAATATGCCTCAGAGAGAAAGGAGGGGAGAAAGAGAGAAAGAGAGAGACAGAGAGAGAGAGAGAGAGAGAGAGAGAGAGAGAGAGAGAGAGACTGAGAGAGAGACAGAGACAGAGAGACAGAGACAGAGACAGAGAGAAAGTCATAGAGGGAAACAGGCAGAAAGATGTATTTAAAATGTGTTTTGAAAATTTTCAAGCCTCAAATCATGTTGACTTTAATTGTGTTGGATTTGCCCGGTAAAATCCTTTTGAGCTCAACTTTTGTTCACAATCTGAATTCGTAAAAAAAATAAATAAATTAATAAAAAGAGTCAACAACTAACTTGCCCTTTGTAAATCTTTATGAGAATCAGTGTTACTCTTGTTAGACATCTCTTGCCTAGTGCCGTTCAAAACATCACCAGGATAATCTAGCTGTATCAGTATAAAGCGGAAATTGTTAGCTGTTCTTTGGACCAAGGCAATTCTCTGTATGAACTCCATCCTAACTCAGAATACAGTTAACAACACAACAGTCCAGATAGGCCTAAGATTAAAAAATCCTATCTTGATGTTATGGTCGATCGCTGCAACTATTGGTGTTCCTTTGATTCTACGACTTTTGTTGCTATTTCAATTTCTTGTTAATGAAAAATATGTCTGTCTATTTCTTAAAGATGGAACGGCGTCCATAAAACTGGTGCATTTTTGGTTCAAGAGAACTAACAAGATAATTGATTGCCGTTTCCGAAAGAAATTCATCAAACCCAATTTTTCTGCTCTTTTTGGATTTTTTTTTCTTTTTTGGTCTGTTTTTTCGAAATTAGATTTACTTTTAGTATGTGTCGTATGATTTATGTCAGAAGAGAATTATTGAATTATCTAGTTGTTTTTTTTTTAAAAGGATATTTAGCTGTGTTCAGTTTAGATGCTTCATATTTTAATGAACTCCAAACTACGATCTTTAGATAAATGATTTAATCATTTTTATGAAAAAAAAAAAATTTAAAAAACCAGTTTGGCTCTAAAAGGGAGGTTAACAAGAAGTAGGCAAATACGAAAAAAGGCGTTCAATAAGCTAACACTCGTGCGTTTCATCAATATTAAAGGCAGTGTTATAATTTAAAATTGTAATATTAGATTCTAAAATTAAAAAAGCACCCTTAAAATGCAGAGGTAATATCATTCATCCCCTGATAAGTCAAATCAATAAAAAAAAATAATTGTTGTGAATTGCGTGAGAACAGAACTGAAAAAAAAAGAGAAATGTTTCCATATAAAGGATCTATGCGGCGAGTACTATGTCCAACTAAAGACCAAAAAGCCCACGATGCAAGATGAAACCAAAAAAAAAAAAAAAAGAAATTAAATAAAACCTCCGGTGCGGAGTGATGAAGCACTCTATCCGGCTCACCAGGAGTAACATTCCCTTGATTAAAGTCACTGTTTGGGGAAAGGGTGAAACTGTGCCTCTTTCCAGCAGAAATAAAAAAGAGACACTTTCTCTGCTCACATAGAAGTCAAATGGCTCGAAGCGCCTAGGGCCCAGACCCTCGAAGGAATGATTAAAAGAATTAGAGAAATAATCCTTATTGATGGGCGAAAGATGCAGTGGGTCAGGCCTCTAGTCCGAAACCTAGATCTAGATTATTTACGTTTTGTCTTTTCATAGTAGGTTGTTTTGTATTGTTTAAGACAGGGTTTTTCTATGCCTTTTTTTTTTTTTTGCAATCTCCTAAGGAGGGTCTAAAATCTATTTTTAAAAAAGTCTTAAATGAAGCGTGCAACATGGAACTCTATATTGTGTGTTTGAGATCTCCGCTGAGTTTATCTTTCTACCTCTCTCTCTCTCTCTCTCTCTCTCTCTCTATATATATATATATATATATATATATATATATATATATATATATATATATATATATATATATATATGTTCCTCTCTTTTCTTTATTTTTATCTTTTTATTACTCTTCCTAGATTCGCTATTTTTCCTCTTTCTCTTTCTCTCTCTCTCTCTCTCTCTCTCTCTCTCTCTCTCTCTCTTTCTTTCTCTCTCTCTCTCTCTTTCAAATATATATCTTCTGTTGTGTGTTATTTTTTCTTTTTATTTATTTTTGTTTTTGTCTAAAACTGAAGCACGCAAGTCAAACTCCTGTCACCACTGCCATAGAAAAGCAACCAAAGTTTTAACCTGAGGCTGACGGTCTTAAGTTTTGAGCTTGGCATAACCACATACTAGTTAACTGATTAAGACCTGCAAGTAGTTTTGATTACGTTTAAAAATGTGAAACATGACTTACAAGGGAAAGTCACAAAACTTCAACCACCCTTTTTTTTTTAATAAGTGCGACGTCAGCATACATTTGTCCATGTAGTTGTCTAGTAATTTTCGATTTTGATTTTTTACGAGATAAAAAAACGACGTGTTATGGAGTGACGGCAACTAGATTTAACTGACTTTGTCAATAAATGGTTGATAGTTAACGACGCTGGGATAGAATGGAACTTTTTTCCCTCTATAAACACTGTGTTGTTTTTTTTCTCTTTGTTCGTTTCTTCTTTTCGTTTGTCTCTCAACCTGTGTTAACGATGTTTTAAAGAAAATATTTAATCTGTTTACAATCTCTCCTTTCGATTTTTTATTCGTTGTATACATACATATATATATATATATATATATATATATATATATATATATATATATATTTCAGACATTCATTTTGATGACTTTGGAGGTAATATGGAAAAAGGTGATAGGATAATACTATGCTATTTGTGGCTATGGAAATAGAATATAAATCACTCTACTCGATCCTATCTTCCTTTGATGAATCTCTCTCTCTCTCTCTCTCTCTCTCTCTCTCTCTCTCTCTCTCTCTCTCTCTCTCTCTCTCTCTCTCTCTTTCAAGCAGCATGATTATCACATCTTACGATACAATATTATTAACAGTATCAGAACGTATGACAACCCTTTTAAAAGCAAAGAGGCGCCGATGTCTGAGAGAGAGAGCCCTTCCCCATCTCCCCCCACACCCCCCTTGATGATTGTAGATACTTCCGTCTCGCCTCTCTAGGCGGGCAGGACGGGGGGGGGGGGGGGGGGGGATTTTGATATATGCCAAAAGGCCTGAGATCACCTTACTGTGGTTGGACTATAACAAGCAACAAATGAATTAAATCTATAAAGTATGCTACTGATATGCTCATTTATAACTCATGTAACGTTGCTGTTAAAATAATAACATTTTAAGACAGCTTCGACTTCTTAGATATGTTAAATTTTATCTCTTTTGTCATCTTTAATGCGGTCACTTTGAATGAACACCCAGCGCAAAAAAGCGTCATTTCTACATGTAAATATCAAGACACTGTTAACATAAATGACAGTGGTGTGTCGAGAGATGAAACGACAACGGGTAGGAAACTGGCAAATAACAGTGTGTGTTTTTGCGGACAATCTCTTTAAAATTCGCTGTTTATTCGTATTGCTATAACGCTTTGCATCTTGGAAGCTATTTGTTTTGTTGAGTTATCAATGCTTCTCTGATAATGAAAACGTTTAGGGCTGTAATACATCCTTTCAAGCTGTTTATGTCTCTATAAGAATGAAAGCGTTTAGGGCTGTAATACAGCCTTTTCAGCTGCTATGTAACTAGTATGAGAATGAAAGCGACGAGGGCTGAAATATATCCTTTCAAGCTGTCAATGTGTCTATGAGAATGAAAGCGTCTAGGGCTGAAATATACCCTTTCAAATTGTCAATTTGTCTATGAGAATGAAAGCATCTAGGGCTGTAATATACCCTTTCAAATTGTCAATTTGTCTATGAGAATGAAAGCATCTAGGGCTGAAATATACCCTTTCAAATTGTCAATGTGTCAATGAGAATGAAAGCATCTAGGGCTGTAATATACCCTTTCCAGCTGTCTATATTTCTATGAGAATGAAAGCGTTTAGGGCTGTAATTCATACTTTCAAGCTGTCTATATAACTAGTATGAGAATGAAAGCGGCTAGGCGTGTGATGTATCCTTTCAGGCTGAAGATGTTCCTCTTCTGAGAAAGCAAGGAGGGTTGTAATACTTCCGTTCAAGGAGTCGAAGCCCATCTGAGAATAAAAGCATCTAAGGTTGTGATGCAACCTAAGGCTGTGGTACATCTTTTCAGGTTGTCGACGTCCCTCTGAAAATATAAGCGTCTAGGCTTAAAATGCATATTTTTATATTGTCAGTGACGTCGAGGCCCCTCAAACTGAGAACTGAATCCAAAATTGTCATCCATTCTTTGAATCTGTCGATATATCTCTTAGAATGTTTGCTAAGGGATGAAACGTCATAATAATATCAAAATGGCTTTCGTTTTCTCAAACACTGCTCAGTTGTCTTTTATGTATTCACCATTCATGATGAAAAAAAAATGTTTCTAAAACGTTTATGTGATACGTTTTTCACCCAAATGATTGCTGTTTTAATCGTTGTATTTACGGCTTATTATTGTCTTGTTTTTTAAAGTTGTGCAGTGTGTGCCTTTATCGGTGATTTTGTGTTTTTTGTAGCACTAATTGGGCAGGTTTACCCTTTTCGTCTTTGCCATTTGAATAATCACTTTTTTTTTCTTGCATTTATAATGTACATGAAATCTATAAATGTGTCAAGAAAAAAAGTATTTTGGGATAAATATAGAGTATGTTGTCATAAATTCATAACACTTTCTGTTATTTTCAATTTTTTCATATAATGTTTTTGAGAACTGGTCCAGGAATAGTATGTAAAATATGGCTTCACTCATACGAATTCTTAACAGGCGTTCCTAAGTCAATTGAATTTCCGGTTACACTTTGTACCTGGCTTGTCCTGTATGCTCTTGAACTGTAAACATACTGTGTGACATTTGATGCCATATTTTTTAATTTTCTTTTCATGAGTGTATAATTGTTTTGCTGTTCTTTTCATCAAGCATTAATTATCATTCAAACATTGACTGATTCTTTGGTAAAACCCAAGCACTAAAACTGACCCAATATAGCTCTGATTTTCGTTAAGCTTTATAGGGCTGGTCAGGGTTTGGCTTAACTCTATACCGCAGAAGAAGATCTTGACTGAAAAATACCTGACAGATCCAGAGCGTATGATTCAAGAGCTATCAGCGTTCTTTTTTTGTGTGAAGAAGCTGAATTTTGTGTCTCTGAGCACTCATTAGCGTGTTCGATACATCATAGAGAGAGAGAGAGAAAGAAAGAGAGAGAGAGAGAGAGAGAGAGAGAGAGAGAGAGAGAGAGAGAGAGAGAGAGAGAGAGAGAGATGTCAACGTGGGATTAGACCCTTCACTCGTTAACTATGGAAGCGGATCCAAATTAATATAAAAACATATCCCACTTTATTCTATGTGAATTCTATATCAAATTTTTTGCCTCATAGAGAAACAGTAGGTGTTGAGAAATATTAATGGAGGAAAGAAAATGTACGAATTTAAATTTGTAATGTTTGACAACAAATGTATTAACAAAACGCAAATATTGATCGCACTTTCTATGAACTTTTAGCACAGATAGGAGATACATTTCCCCGGCTTCTATTTTTAGCAGCCTTTTTATTTTTTTATTTATTGGAGTTTTTAATTTGACAGCTTTGTCTACCATTTAACGTGTTAAATTGGCGGAGGTATATACTATAGGCTAAAACTTTGTGAATAATAATATTTTGGACCATTTTTCTTTTTTTTTTGTCTTATCACACTTTGGAAACTGTTTATATTAACCCATTTATCAGTTAACAAATATAATTTTGTGTTGTTTCTTCAATTTTTCGCTTTTCCTTTGGCAAACGTGGAGAACTTTATTATTGTCATATTTGTTTTGTCTTTAAGTCATCACAGGTTGGAATGAAGTTTTAATTAAAAATAAGATTAAGAAGGTTCACTGCATTAAAAGGGAATGAGGGTGAAATAATTAGAAATTAATTGTGAAATTTGCGAGCGTGTGTATGTGCGGTTATAAACCAAATGTGTGTATGGATTTAGTTTGTGGAGATTTGCTCAATGAAAAAGACAATAAAGGAAAAAAAGCACAAAATATTTTTAAAATATTTTATCTATTAAGCAATTTAACTTGCTTTAGAGAGAGTCTATTTGGGAAGCTTAGAATTGGGGTTATAGATTCTAAATGCGCTTTTTTTTTTTGCTTTTGAAACGCATTCGATTTATAAAAGAATAAAAGAGGAATGCATTCATCAACCTTGTAAATGCCCCCTCTTTGACACATACAGAATTTGCCTCATCGTTTTCAAAAGATGGTAAATGTATGTACAGTTTATTCTCTGCAGTATGGTTTATTGAGGGAATGTTTTGCTTATCATAATGATATAATTATCATTATTATTATTATTATTATTATTATTATTATTATTATTATTATTATTATTATTATTATTATTATTATTATTATTATTATTATTATTATTATTATTATTATTATTATTATTATTATTATTTCTTGTCAATTTTGTCAACTGTATAACTATAACTTTTTGTTGTAAGTAATTGTGATAAGTTATGATAGGGGGAGAATTAAGCTCTATAATAAATTCGTTTAGAAACCTGTGGGAAAGAAAGAAGGTGACGGTATTAGTTATTCATCCGTTAAAAGTCGCCATTTTTTGGGCAGTCCCGTGTGGAGTTAATTATACAATGCACAAAAATCTGATTAGACGTTTTATTTCTATTTTATTATTTTTTTCATGCCATATTTATAAAATCAGCATCAGTTGTGTTAAGGATAGCCAATCAAAACGAAAGTTGTGGGGAGACGTTGACTTGATACAAGGAAGGGTTTTTTAAATGCTATTTTTCAATATTTTCCAGTATTTTTTTGACCATGCCAATAAGTTATTATATTCAAGATAATCAATGATAAATAAAATTCTGGCGAAAAGTTGACTTGATTAAAGAAATATTTTTTTTCAAATGCCAAGTTATATGCTTTCTAAATGGGAAGATATTTAGTTGCATTATTTAAAATGTCAACAAACTCTTATTGTAAGTTGAAAAAAAGAATATCTGTTATGTTATACTCTGCAAATTACTCGTAAATAAAAAAAAATTATTCGATGAAAACGTTTCAGAGGTTTTAGTTATTAGATATTCTAATCTTTTTTAAAGTTGTGTTTCGGACAAGGCATTTAATGTTTAATTAATGCATTGTTTTAATCGTAACTAAGCCACAAATCGCGATATATAGAGAAGACATGTAGTATCACACATTAGGTCATATTTTAAGAACTTTTCCGTGTTTGACATTAAAATAAGCTAAACTTTAAAGTCATCATAGAAAACCAACCCTTGAAATCATAGAACAACATCTAGTCAGCAAGAATCACGTAGCCAACATGAACAGCTCAATAGCAAAACTTGGTTCTTGAAGAATTAACGACATTACAGCTCAAATTATCGATCAGATCAGTGTTTCGATCCAAAATGCTAAAGGGTTTGGTAAGATCTTCTTCACATAATCACAGAGTAGAAAATAATCACAATCACAAAATTATCAAATACAGAATAGCTGGTTGAACTGATAGACTCCCTGCCCGCCTGTTGACGTATATTACCTTTAGAAAAAAAGAATCAATCTCATTTATCATCATGTTTCATACAGTGGCGATCCCGTCTTATAAAACTTCTGACTCTTCCTCTAAAAAAAGATAAGGAAAATACCTTCAATAACAAGACACGAACTAACCAACTCATAACGCGAAATGAAAGTTACTTAGAAGACACACATTCAAAGTTAGCTTAGATCACGATCACGCGATCGTTAAAAAAAAAATAGACAGTGGGCCCTTGCTATACACATCCTTAACAGAAGAGGAATCTAATCACAGGGAACAATTAGTATCCGCAATGTAAAGGCCCGTCTCCACGAAAAGTAAGACCTTACAGGTACCCGTCACACATCCAAAGCAGTTTTCTGTGATTTCTATCGTATGTCTGCCCAACATATTTTTATCAGAGCTAAAGCAATGGATCAGGATGAAGTGAAGGGCGCATTTGCGTCTCAAGGCTAAGATTTTGGTGTGCGTGCGGCCTTTTTGTCTCACGGCATTTTGTAATGTGCGCCTGATTCAGAGGTTATTTTCAGCGCTTAATAATTTCATTTCATAAAATAATATCATGCATATGTTTATCATTCCAGGTGATGCCTTCAATTTCTGTTAAAATATCTGTATGGTTTGTATACAAGAAGAGCTAATGAGCGGTCGAACAAACAAAATCACACCTTTGTAGAAAGAACTTTCCTTAGGCTAGCCGATCGCTATACCGCCGTAGTTTGTGAGCTTTGCTTTCCACAGGTATTGGCATCCAATTATATTCCTTTTGAACTGGATTTCATTATTCTTTATTATGATTATAAATTGATAGGGCTCACTGGTCAAAGCAGCTAACTAGACATAGTGTAATTGAGAAAATTGAATCAAATAAGGTGTTCTGTTACTAATTAGGTTTTAGACAACAAGAAGTAGTAGGGGAGACAGAAAGCATAAGACGAAGTTTCGCAACAGGCTGAACAAGCAAACAAAAACTAGTTATTATTTTCAAAATTAATGGCTAATGTTCGTAATGCAAACAATTTTTTCTAATTTTGGATATGTATATTCTAAATACCTTTACAAATCTGGATTCCTGTGACTCTTTCAAAATAAAAACAACAACAACAAAAATCAAATACATATTTCCATTCTCCTATACTTCAAAGCTATAACCGCGATACACAGAGTAAAAACTATCAGAAAACCCTTGTCAAAATATCAAGCATGTGGAATTACATTGGGCGCGACTCGGGGGCGTGATAGAAGGACAAGGGAAAAAAACATTGAGTTGTTTCGACCACAAATTTTAAAGGTGTATCGTGGGGGATATGACAGACTGGTGCAAAACATTTGTACCATTGTAAACTATTGTACATTATTCATAGTTTATCTAATACTTCAACAATATCCATAGCGATAACATTTCTTCTTCGTGTAAGATACGACGATCTTCCAAGCAATCGCAGTTCTCTTGATCTCGATGGTACGCGGTCTCTTGTTGACGTGAAAGCCACATATCTAATCGGTTAGATGTAATACCATAGGACGCGGATGCCCAGTTGCTTCACTCTATATTCATCTCACACGACCAGGACTGGTTTAAATCAAGGACTCCAACAATACTGCAGATCTTGACCGTACAGGATACGTCAGTTGAAGGATTGTCTCCGATGGATTTGTCGGACGAAGCCATCTCAGGCTGAAATACATACGGAGCGCTGGACAGAACACGGAATAAGAATGTAAAACTGGCAACTACACAAAATACACTTCTCGGCTACAGAAGAAGAACAAGAACATGAACTGGAACTTAGAGAAAAATAAGGATGAGGAAGAAAATGAAGGAGGAAGAGACTAAAGTATTGGTGGTAAAGGTAAAGAAAAAAAAAAGATGAAGAGTAAGGAAATAAAAATACATGATGTATTAAAAAGTAAGAGTAGGAGTGTAGCAACAATGATGGTATCGCCATTTATAACATCTGTAACAAAAACACCTCCTATAATACAATAGCTACATTAACAACACAGAAATATAAACAGTAGCATCTTCCGCAATAAAGTCGTCATCAAAATCACAAGCAACAGTAATTCGAGCAAAAAGAGACGGGTCAAAACAGAAGTAATTGAAGCATTGTTTAAGGACGCACAACCGTTGTGCTCTGTCTCGACATCGGCTATTGATAACAGTTTTCAATTTGATAAACTTTCTATAAGACAACGTTATCACTTTGAGATGTGTATATAATTTAATCTGTGATATCTTTATCATAAAGGGCAGAGATCTAGGCTAGCAGGTCTACACACTGCGCATGAGACCAGGATAAAGATGATACTTTGCTTCAGACGACAAAATGGTTCAGCTATATGTGCGATCAATAATCTACAGTTTCGCCGTTTTTTCGTGGGGTTCATATGTCTCAGCAGGTAATCAAGAATTTTCTTTTAACCTTGTTTCTATGCAAGATAGGCTTTGCAATATAACGTTCTCTATTTATAAACCTGTCTTAAACCAGTATATCCTCTGTTGGCTTTTCATGTCTCATAGACCGTAAAAAGATAGTCGTTGGTCGAAAATCATATCGATTTTATCATAAGATTCCTTTTCTCAACGACGGGGTTTAATCGCTATATTTCGCCTGTAAATGAATCTATCAGGCCACTTTCAACAAAGAGCACTGCCTCTACCTTATAACAATCTTGCGCTTGCATCGATCTCGATGACGCGTATTATCTTGTTTTTCTACAGATTTCTATTGCAAGGTTGTTAAACCATATTTATATTGCAAGGTTGTTAAACCATATTTATATTGCAAGGTTGTTAAACCATATTTATATTGCAAGGTTGTTAAACCATATTTATATTGCAAGGTTGTTAAACCATATTTATATTGCAAGGTTGTTAAACCATATTTATATTGCAAGGTTGTTAAACCATATCATGTACTTCTTCTTTTGGAATCGATATACTGCAGTATTATTTTTTTAAACATTTATTTTTTTTTATTTTTCTTCATGTCCAATCATTCCATGTCATTATATTATGCGAAAATGGGTACGTTCTTGACCAAATGGAAAAATACCGTCTCAAACACTTCATTTTTTTCCACTTTATCCTAGCTTGTCATGAATTCCTTTATACCGCAATAAGAGATTACTATAGCAAACTTCAAACATAAAAGTATTCGTGGTTTATGTTATAAGTGCTTTCAAGTTGAACAGTGTAGAAAAACGCTTGACCTGAGATTTTCAGAGTTCTCCGTCTCGCCTTGTCAGCTCTACACTGAAAGTCGCGCAAGTGATGTGACAGAAAAAAACTATTGGAAATCACATAAGACTATATATGTATTTAAAATATTACACATCGAGCAAACAATAATCCCAGGCGACCTAATTTCCCTGAATCTGACACTACCTAAGAAGACTCTATGTCTAAATTGTTGAGACTATCCAACCTTCTGTCCAGATTTTTCTAGACTACCCCACCTAATTTCCCAGTCTCTGACACTACCTAAGATGACTCTATGACTAAATTGTTGAGACTATCCAACCTTCTGTCCAGATTTTTCTAGACTACCCCAGATGACTTGATATTTTCAAGTTAATCTCTTTTTGCTCTATGACTTCTGAATATCTCAGTTGTATCCCAGCTCTCGCTTCTATACTACAACCGTCTCCCCAGATAACAGCGGAGCTCTCACTAGAGGTCTTATCGTGCCGTTCTGTACAGATCTGACCTCTCTAGCTTCAGGCAGCGGACATGTCGTGTCGCCAAAGTTTCGAGATGGTGGCCCGTATCCTGCGCCAATGTTTTTATGGTTTGTTTCACTTAATTTTGCCACCTATTTAAGCTACACTTAGATTAGATTCAAATGATAATAAAAACAGGCTTTGTTTATGTTCATGCCCTAAAAACAAGGGGAAAAAACCGTAAACTAATAACCTTACTTCTTTCACAAGTATAATGTCTGGATTTGAAATCAACATGAATTGAGTACATACCTTAAACATCAGATATTATGTTCTACTAGAGATGGTCATTCTATAATCATATTCACTAAAGAAAAAGGTTTTCTAGAGATCACAGATTTATCTTTTTAAAATTTTTGGAGAGGCCTATCAACAAAATTTAAAGGATCATATTTTGGAAAGGTATTCTGAATAAAGTATTATGAACAGAGATAAAACATTCTATCAATATTTTTAACCCAAATTATGCTGAAGATGTATTTATGTCCATTACTGTTTCAATCAATCTTTGAAATTAAGGTATTTGACGCATATCTTTGGATCGTCACATGACTTAGGTTAGAGGAATTCCTGATTTGATATATTTTTAAGCATCCAAACCTTTTATGCATTTTCCTCCATCAGCTGGCGTATACAAGTGCAACAAGGATATTCGGTAGCCTTTGAATTCGGGCACTTAGACGTGGGTCTCATATCAGGTCAAGGATGCTTGGATGGCTCGGTCAAACTTTACGATGGCCCATCAGACCAGTCCCCCTTGATTGGTCAGTACTGTGGGTCAACCATCCTGCCGGGTCAACTGATGAGCACAGGCACCACCATGTACGTAGAGATTTACGTTACCAGTAACAGGAACAACCAGAGAGGATTCAACGCGCAGTTTTTTGCTGTTAGAACGGGTAATCAACAACTTTGAAAATCCTTCCGGAACCGTAACTAAAATACTGTACAGTGAGCTTTAGCTAAACAACAATCTAACTTATCTACCTGTCCATTTTGTACCATGGGGAGCATAAGATCTCAACTTCAACATTTATTTTGCTCTGCTGCAGCAACGGTTTTTGCCTGACTCCAAGTCTTCCATCCAATAAGTTATATTTCTTTTTCAACCGTTCAAGTCTACATGGTTTTCTGTCTTCAAAATTCCTTTTTTTCCCCTCGGTGGTTCACCTCAAAGCTGTGACACATTCTTTGCTCGGGTCTTTTCACAAGATATGCCAGTATATAGTCATCATCTCGTTTCGTTTTTTAACTCTCTTTATGACATCAAGTTTAGATCGGTCTTACGATCTTTGTCATCTTATCTTCAGCGAATTCTTAGACATTTATATCGAAACATGTGCACTTTAAAAAAAATCTCCTTTTTTCATTTTCTAAGTCGCACATCCATATATAGCAGGTTGCTTGGTTTCTAATCATGCATTTTCTTTAGAGTATTAGCCTTTTAGGTTCTCAACTGGTGCGTAAAGCAGGGTAATGCATGTTTAGCCCCAGATAAGCTAGAACCAAAGTCGTTGTAACCGTAACAGTCACAGAGATTGTTAGACCCGTCAAGCCTTAGAGCCGATACGAAGAGATCCTACCTACCACCATTATTATCCAAGCCATAATCCATAAACCCCTGACCTCCGTACTGTCAGTCCGGCGTATTACTGCTGGGGTATCTGGCACCTCTACATCCAGTCATCAAGACCAAGGAGAGAAATAGCCTGAGTTTAATAAAGAGGCTCCTGCTTATAGAGGATCAAATAATTTTAACACTGATGAAAATAGCTTGGTCAGGTTCATCTGACATATACCAAAATCTGACACAATGCCTCCCAAATATTCTAATTTAAAGACATCTTCTATTGGTTCTTTTCACCATTAGTTACAGTTCCAGTGTTTCTGTTGTTGATCTTCAATATCTTACATTTATTTTTCTCTGTTGATTTTGAGTGTTACTGGGTGTCTCTAATGTAGTAATCTTCTCTTGGATTTTAATTTCTAGATGTTTTTTTAGTCTCTTTCGTATGCTTTTTACCCTTTTATCACAGTTATTCTTACTTAAGACAGATCAGTAAGATAAAAAAAACCCAGACATATTGTACACTTACTTAATTTAAAATATTTATGTCTTTCTTGTTTGACAGACTATTTGAATTTATGATATACTGGTTTTGAATCAATTTTTGGATTGTCTTACGAAGGATGCCATACATTTTCATTATTTTCCATAAACTTTCTCGGTGGATCAAATAAAAAATTCTCTACACCCCCCCCCCCCCACCCCCCCCCCCCAAAAAAAAAAAAAAAGAAAAAAAATTCGTTTCATTGCTCAATTATATTTCTAAGATTGAATATTTGACTAGTCTTGCTCTTCTCTTCTCTATATCTCTCTTAGGTTCTTTTTTTTTTTATCGTAAATTAGATTTTGAAGTCTACTGCATTTATTATTCTATTAATGAAAGGAACATTATTTCTCTCCAATCTGTAGGGTATTTCAAATTTCTTTTCTTGGGCAATTTAATATCAAATCCTTCTCGGCAAGCACCGAGGTAGTTTTTCCACAGTTCATTCAGAATAATTTTCTCAAAGTTTCTCGCCAGTAAAATGTTATGTACTTTTAGCAATTCTTCTTGAATACACTGATCTCTAGGTGCTTCATTAGTTTACAGTGATTTTGGTTGCTTTTTGAATTCCATTTAAAGTTCGGGGATCAATATTGATGTCTGCAATGTCTATTTTTGTTTCCTTATTATTTATCATATAGTTTGACGTTCATTTCTGTTGAAAGTTAAATATTCTTTGTATCTTCTTTTTATAGTTTATCTTATGGTTGCATGATTGCTATCTTTATCTTTGCGGCATAGTGCCTTTTTCTTACTATTTTCTCTAAACCATACATTGGTTTTATTTTTTGTAACTATAATGCATGGCATTTGCTTCTTCTGCCTTCAGGGTAATGTAGATCGACTCTTTCTTGATTCTTTTGTTTCTATTTATTTCTTGGTGGTCTCTTGTAATTCCTAGGATTTCTTTGTTTAAACCTCTCCAATCTTGAAATTATGACTTATAGGTCGATATCTTTATTTTGGTTTCCAAGTTGTTTGACTTTTTCCTTGTATACTTTGACTTCTTCAGCTGTTTTGCGTATCTTAATGCAATGTTATAATTAATATTTTCACCATGGTTTATTTCCACTTCTTTTTTGCTTGATTTTTCTCTGAGGCTTAGAAGCGGGTAGTGGGTTCCGCGCACAATTTTTTTATGTATATCTACTTTTATAGTTTGTTTCTCATATTTTAATATGGTAGTGATGTTTAATAAGTTTATATTATAACGAATATTGTGACTTATAGTCGTAGTGGCAATAATATCAGTAGAAACTTTATATCGATGATCATTTTTTTTTTTATTCATAATTATCAAAATCGCAGTAAATGTCAAAGATAGTAAAAAAAAAAAACGCGAAGAACGACAACTTTCTAGAGTGATAGTAATTATGTTTTATTATTCACCGTAAATTGAGTGTGTTTACGTTTACCCTAAAGGCAGTGCTAGTGTCATGACATGACCTACTTGAAGAATAAGCATGACACATTTTGTTGATCAGAGCAGGCGAGAGTCAGTCACGATCTTGTGCAAGTGATCTTCGTTTTAGAGACAGTTCAAAAATGTTTTGCAGGGGAGTTTTTTTTTTTTTTTTTATTGACTTCGTCTTATGTTCGAAATATTAATGGCTTCCCTCTAAATCTCTTACCAAAGCAATTATAACTTTGTAAATATCAAAAGACTAGTTAAGTTATAATAGGGCAACTAAAAATGAGTTTCAATCATTTCAACTACTTGTAATTAAGTGAATGGAAAATGGAATAATAATAGAACTAGAGGGATATTAAACAGAAAAGGAATTTAATGAGTTGGAACATTTCTTATCAAATCAAATTTTGACAAAGCGGATACAGCAAACACCTCACATATATCTGTTTCTATAATGGATAGAGATGCTTTGAAAAGTGATTTGTTTAAACTAGTTCCATTCTAAGACTAGTGTCTATAGTTCATACTGAGTGTTTGAATCTGGTGAAACTGACAGTATTATGTGCCAACACGAAAGGTTTAATCTAATCTTTGTCTTTTTAAATTTTCTTCGAACATGTTTCAATAGTTGAGTTTCAATTTAACAGACATTTCAAGCAGGTGATATGGTGATCACTTGGCGCGTTCGCACATCTATACAGCCGGTGTTTTGTACCGATGTCTTGAAATTTCTGTTGTCAGTTTGATTTTTTTTTTTTATTGGTTCGTAAGGTGACATCCAAATGAATGTGTGAATCCTTTTGCGTGGACGAAGGTTCCTTCCTGTTACAAAAAATTCAATTCTGTGCATGAAAACAGCATCAGCTTTCACCTTTTTGTATTGATATTATCTTCATCATGATTTCAAATGAAGTTTGGATGTAGGTGTTGTTGTCTACATATTTCGTTGATGTTTTACCTTGACTGTTTCGGTCATTTTTTCCTTTAAAAAAATCCCGCAAACTTTTAAGCAGAACCTTGCGTTGATGATCCTAGCACTGACTGCTGACCAGTTAATATATGCTGTCTCTTTTTCGGATAGACCATGAATGATTCTGCCATCATCCCTTACAAAATTAATGGTTCCATCTGCAACTTTTTTTTCCATATTCTTTCCACTTGCTTTCTCTAATTCTAATTTTAAGAACACTGATCTTGGTCTTACCCCTCTACTTTGCCATTTGAGCAGTTTTTCCTGGAATATGCATTGTTATTACTACCCATGCTTCTATCTCGAACTTACCTTTTTAGATTGGTATATGGCGAGATCTACCCTTCAAATTTTCTTCAGCTTTCTCTAAACAGCTTCATTGTTCCAGTCCGTGAAAGTCTGGATCAGCCCTTCAAGCTTTCCTGCGGCTTTCTCTCAACAGCTTCATTGTTCCGGTCCGTGAAGGTCTGGATCGGCCCTTCAAGCTTTCTTGCGGCTTTCTCTCAACAGTTTTATTGTTCCGGTCCGTGAAGGTCTGGATCATCCCTTCAAGCTTTCCTGCGGCTTTCTCTCAACAGTTTTATTGTTCCGGTCCGTGAAGGTCTGGATCGGCCCTTCAAGCTTTCCTGCGGCTTTCTCTCAACAGTTTTATTGTTCCGGTCCGTGAAGGTCTGGATCGGCCCTTCAAGCTTTCCTGCGGCTTTCTCTCAACAGCTTCATTGTTCTGGTCCGTGAAGGTCTGGATCGGTCCCTTTTTCACCGGCTTTGTGTTACTTCGTTTTGACCGACCTATTGCAGACATATCAAAGCTTAAGGTCTGAGAGTCAAATCTGTTTTCTGTCAGGTTGTTCCTTGATTAACATTCGTTTGTTTGTTGTAAATGTTGTTCCTTGACTAACCTTGCTTCTTCTTCTTATTTCTTTTTTTTTTTTGTTTACTGCGGGCTCAAGTTCTTCTTTCTTGTTTACTAGCATGGGCGAAAAATTCTTATTGTTTTTGGAAAGTTTGAGTTTTTTTAAGGAAGAGGTTATTGGTCTTCTTAACAAATTTTGAGTAGATAGGCAAAGGGAATATTTTGTGTTTTCTTTGACGTTATCAAACCCATCGCAAATTAGCTCCTTCTGGCGAAATTAACATTCTAAGTTTTTCTTCCTTTAATTAGATTGTCAATTAAGGCTAATCATCAAGTTTTCATTTTTTTTATGAATATATTGGTATTTATCGATCTTTCTTTCTGTCAGGGATCAATCCTTTGTATACCTCACCCACGACGTAAGCTTTGCACGGATCAGATCTAATGGTTGCCCTGTTTATTTGTCTATACCTCCTTAAGTGCATCAAGCTCATTTTCGTCTGTCACTCTCAACTGACCACCACGGCTGACCCTGCTGAGAGATTAATCTCCCAGTGACCACGACAGCGTATTGATTCCTGCGGTGGAGATTTATCTCATTGTCCTTCTATTTATTTATGGCTTTTCCCTTGAGACTTTGATAATTAGGTGCCAAGAATGAATTCTCATAGATCCTAATGAAATCATTTTGTTGATTTTTCATATTGTTTCATATATCTTCAAACATCTTTAAATTAAGCTACAATCATATTGTATAATATATTAACACTGCTTGCCTTTATTGAATCAACATACAGCAAGCTGAGACATAACAATTTAGTCAAACTTGTAAATAATTGAGCTCAGACATATTAAGAAAACATCTTCCAAGTCCTTACATTTTGATAGGTCATAACTTCTTTCATGATAACTGAAAACTGTAAAAATGCTGGCTTGCTCACTTAAATCTAATCTACAAGACAGCATCCCTTGTCCCTTAATTTAGTTTTCTCACATTTTGCTTTGGCAAAGATGAGGGTGAACTATATTTTCTTTGCTTTTGCTAAGGTAAGGGTGAACTCTATTTTCAACGTAGTGGCATAATTTCTAAACCAAATTAGAGAACCATACTTCTTAAAACTCTTTTTGCTTTGATCGACTTCATAGCTTTTGCATGCTAGACTAGACAGACTTCCTTCCTTGACGGCCTCAAAGGAGAGACTGGGATATAATGTATTTTAATCATAAATAAAATTGTTTATGTCACAGAATCTGTATATCGGTCATTGCCGTGAAAGACATTATTTTCACACAGTACATAAAAATATTTAAAATTTTTGTAGTATCTTAGAGAAATCATATCATTTTTCTTTTTGGTATGAGAAATAAAAAAAAAAATTTCTATTGATTTTTTTCTTCTTTTTTGAATTTATGGATTATGAATATATTTCATAACCCAGAAAATAATTCTGAAAAATGTTATTGATTTTTTTTTATTTTCCTCTCAAGTCCGCCACTTAAAACGTTTTCCCTTGTCTTTTTAAAGTGACCACCACCACAACAAGAGGTCCACCAGTTCCGGGATGCGATGGGGAGCCTATGGTGAGAACTTCAGAGAGTGGTCAGTTAACCAGTCCGGGGTTTGCCGATGGCCAGTTTTACCGAACTAACCTTCTCTGTGAATGGATTTTACTTGGTGATCCCGGGGAAGTCTTCAAGATCAGTTTCAGCAGCTTCATGCTCGAGCAATCCCCAACATGCGAGTACGATTATTTTACCGTCTCTGATGTCGTCGTTTTCGAGGAGCCTCTGAGCGACGGCTTCACAAATGTTACGGCACTGAATACCACTTCAGAAGACATAAAGAGAGACAACGCTGCATCTATAGCAAAACTAACGTTATATGAGAGTCGTAGACTTAACGAAACGGAGATTTTGCTCACTGCCTGTGGCTACCATCTGCCCTACGATGTGGAGACAAAGAGCCACATGGTGCTGCTGGCATTCCACAGTGACGAACAGGTCGGAGGGCGAGGTTTTAACTTAACCTTCTCCAGAGTCAAACCGACATGTAAGGGGATCTACAGTTAAACACGTATAGATGAAGATAATGTTATTTTGTAACTACTACTGCAGCTGGAGCGGCTTTGTCCGGTACTTTTATGTTGGCGATGATTTGAAAGTAGTTGTATTAGTAGTACAGCAATAGCAGCAGAAAATGAGTAGTAGTAGCACCAGCATCATCATCACCATCATCATCATCAGCAGCAGCAGTGGTAGTAGTAGTAGTAGTAGTAGTAGTAGTAGTAGTAGTAGTAGTAGTAGTAGTAGTAGTAGTAGTAGTAGTAGTAGTAGTAGTAGTAGTTAGTTAGTTAGTTAGTTAGTTGGTAGTAGTAGTAGTAGTAGTAGTAGTAGTAGTAGTAGTAGTAGTAGTAGTAGTAGTAGCAGTAGTAGTAGTAGTAGTAGCAGCAGCAGCAGCAGCAGTAGTAGTAACAGTAGCATTAGTTACTGTAGTAGAGCATTACTAGCAGTAAAACTCTTACTGTAGCAGTAGCAATAGCAGCAGTATCAGTAGTAGTAGTAGTAGTAGTAGTAGTAGTAGTAGTAGTAGTAGCAGCAGCAGCATCAGCAGCAGTAGCAGCAGTAGTAGTTGTAGTAGTAGTAGTAGTAGCAGCAGCAGCAGCAGCAGCAACAGCAGTAGTAGTAGTAGTAGTAGTAGTCGTAGTAGTAGTAGTAGTAGTAGTAGTAGTAGTAGTAGTAGTAGTATTAGTAGTAGTAGTAGTAGTAGTAGTAGTAGTAGTAGTAGTAGTAGTAGTTGTAGTAGTAGTAGTTGTAGTAGTATTAGTAGTAGTAGTAGTAGTAGTAGTAGTAGTAGTAGTAGTAGTAGTAGTAGTAGTAGTAGTAGTAGTAGTAGTAGTAGTAGTAGTAGTTGTAAAAGAAGTAACCGTAGTGATAGTTGTTGTTACTGTAGTTATAGTCTAAGTCCTCAGTTTTATTCGTGTGTTTCAACAGTAAGATGCAGTGAGGAAGAGTTTAAATGTGGTAATGAAAAGTGCATCAACTGGACCAAGGTCTGTGACCAGACAAAAGACTGCTCAGATGGCAGTGATGAGATGATATGTCGTAAGTAGCAAGACTTTGACAGAATTTGTGGAAATCAACCAAATTTGAAAAAGAAGGAGCGTGTATAGTATAGCAGAGTTTGTTCTTCGAGAATCTTAAAAAATTATTTCTCATTTCATAATTCAAAGATTTCGATAGCTGTTACAAAGAATAAAATCTGTTGCTGACATCCATTTTGGTATTAAAAGATTTTTGTCTTTTTTATTAGATGCAAAACATTTATTTAAATTTGGGTTCATGCGTGCTGCGATATCTACACTTATTATAATCGAAAGAGGCAATTAATTTTAATAGAAACATTGAAACAATATCTTTAAGTCTGGAAATGTCTCTACACAAATCATTCTTTAAGCCTGATAATCATACATCTCATCAACCTTTGTTAACTCGATGTGCCATTGGTTACAATATGGTTTATCTTTTTCACCTCCTAATACTCAATTTTGAAGAAAGGAAAGAAATAAGATCTACAGAGAGCGCTGTCAGAATTAAAAGAAAAATAAACGTGAAAAATCAGATTGTCACAAGGAACTCTCAGTGCATTCCTTCCATTGCCAAGTATAACTTGACCTTAATTATTCTTTGATTTCTTCGTTCTATGCAACTAACAGCGTCCTCCAGTAGCTGCGGTCTACCGGCCATCTTGCCCATCGGATCTCGAGTTGTAGGGGGCAGCGAGGCGATCAGGGGCGCCTGGCCCTGGACAGTGTCCATCTTGGACTCTCATAAACAGGCACACATGTGTGGGGCCACCTTGGTGCTGCCTCAGTGGGTGATATCTGCTGCTCACTGCTTCACCAGGTTGGTTGATGGTTGGTTGATCGGTTGGTTAGTTGATTGGGTCGTTGGTTGATTGGTTGGTTGGTTGGTTAGTTGATTGGTAGTTTAGTTGATTGGGAGGTTGGTTGAATAATTGGTTGGTTGATTGGCTGGTTGGTGTTTGGTTGTTTGGTTGATTGGTTGGTTGGTTGGTTAGTTGATTAGTAGGTTGGTTAAATAATTGGTTGGTTGATTGGCTGGTTGGGTAGTTGGTTGATTGGTTGATTGCTTTGCTTTTGATCATGCAGCATCTCTAGGCGATTAACCTTTTGGGCCGCAACTGGTGCGTTAAGTAGGGAACACAACTGGTTTTTTTTTCAGCCCCAGAGTCAGGCAATGACCGAAAGCAATGTCCAATAATCTCTATCTATAGCCACAGAGACAATAAGGCTCCTTTCAGGTTTTATTATAGGTGGCTGGATAAATGAGATGCAACCCATCCACCAGATAGCCTATGCCAGGACTCGAAGCTGTATAATGATCTTCATTTAGATCCTATTTTCATGGCCAGTTTCCATTGTTCTTGATAGTGATCATCAACATAATTATTTGCGTATGTAATGAAATTCGAGGCGCCACTAACTGTGATGTTAGAAGATCCGCCTTAATATCCTCGGGGATTTTCTTTGCGGGTTCGAGCCTTACCACCAACGGTAGGGGAGTTAAGAGTCTCATCCCTTCAGTTCTGTCCTGCCTAAAGGAGGCTAAGGTTCGTAATGTCAAGAAACTTGAGATCACCGTGATGTGGATGGTTTATATCAAACCGTAATCGAACAAGCGCATAGTAATTATTCTTTCCGATCCTGGTGGTTCCATTCTTATTAAAAAAAAAACATCTTTATGATGATTTTTACATTGTTAGGGACATTAGTCGTCAATATGGTGACATTTTTATGGAAAGTCATTTTTACCTTGGTATTTTTGTCATTGAAAATAGTTATCACCACAAATGGTAATCCCGCCCATTGTTATTTTATTGATAGGTCACGGTGATTTAATCATCATTGGCAGTCGTCTAAAACATTGTTATGGCTATTATTTACAATATGATGATTTTGTTACTGTAAATTATCAGCTTGGTGATCATGACATCTGCGTCATTAGAAAACCTGGTTAGCAGCAGCAACGCCATGGCGATAATCTTACAATCATTATGATATCATCAATATTTTTTTACATTAAGATTTTCATCATACGTTTCATCACCGTCATCGTCGGATTCGTTTTCTGCTTTACCAATTATCTCATGATCCGGTTTAATCGATGTCACTCAAAATAAAGTCACGATTATTTTTTTTTCCACTAGTTATGTTCGCCATATTTAGTAGTTTTCCTTTTAAATTTCATTGTTTTCAATGGTTTGGTCTAAAACACGTGTTAGCTACTCGATCGCTAAAATGCTCAATTGTTTCAGAAATGATATCAAATACACAAAGTGCTGTTCGTAGTTTATTCTCTTCGCATGTAGAGCTGTTATAGCGAAATATCGCTTGCTGGTATAAAACGCCCATCAAGAAGGGATGCGGTGGAGGGGGAGGGAGGAATTTTGGGGGGGAAAGAGGGGGTGCGACGTAACAAATTAGACGTCATGGCCGACATGTTTAACGTTCCTCGATCCCCAGGGAATACGATCGTGACTACACAGGTTACTCTGTACGAGCCGGTCGACACAACCTCAAGATGGCGGACAGGAACGAGCAGACGGTTGGGATAGCAGAAGTGATTTCCCGCCGAGACTACGTGGAGCAGTGGTCTTTTAACGACATTGCTTTGATCCGATTAAAGGCCAGTATAGGTTTTGGGAATTTTTATGGAGAGGATGGGGTATTTGTTTATTTTTGTTTATTGTCTTGTCAATATCCAGTATCCAGTCTTATTTTATAAGTGTTCTTTTTTCCTTTTTGTTCTTTTGGGTTTATTTTTTTTTTGTTTCAGTCCATTCAACTCGTGGAAGTAGAGCCTTTCTTTAAAATAATGTTGCAAAAGCGGTCTTGAAATAATAGATTTCAATTTTCCTCGTAGGACTTGAATATAGTTTGGTCTCATTGTGGCATCAGGTCTATTAGATTTGCATGTCATTTACGGAAACATTTTACCTGAAAGACTTACTTATATTTTTTTAATTTGAAATTTGAAAAAGAAAAAAAAAACAATCTTCAGTTCCCGCCCTATACCTAGTAGAATTATATTGACCTAATCGCCGCTTCTACACTGTCCCACCACGGTTCTGGAATTATCTATCTGGGATTTCTTTCTGAATCCCTGAAAATACCGAATGTGAGTATCTTACCAAGAAATATGGTTGAAAGGGCAATTGTGATATCGATAATCTTATAGGGAATCTTGGAGATGAAATTATATTAACATAAGACTTCACAACAAAACGGCCAGAAGGTGAAAGTGTTTTATCTCTCTATTTCGTTTTATTTTTTTTTTTTAACAGGATCCTTTCGTGATGACAAATTATGTGAGGCCCGTATGTCTTCCCAGTTCACCAGCATCAGCCGGAAGTCAGTGCTACCTAACAGGATGGGGTGAAACTCTCAGTGAGCAATGCATTGTGGGTGTCCAGAAGGTTTGAAGTGTGCCACATTTTAGGGATAATGTGTTTGGGTAAATAAATGGAGAGATTAGAGCCATTGTTGATTTTTTTTTTGTTTTGTCTTTTTCGTCCTTCGAATCAAAGAATGTATTAATAATATATTTTTTTTCATTATAATGTTTAAGGTTTTTTTACACATTGAAGATAAACACATGCAATTTAAAACTCTTTTCAAACAGATTCATTCAAGAGTGCTGAAGTCATTAAGCGCAATCAAAAGTTGAAAAAAGTTTGATTTGATGGAAGATAAAGAAGAATAAATAAATTTTTATTATGTCTATATATATATAAATTTTGAATTTGTTATCAGAACCATACTAAGATGTGGTATAAACACTGACGTTGTGGGTGTGTTTTTTTTTGTTTTTTTTTTTAAGTTCTGGAAACAGTGTTTGAAGTATGCAAGGCTTTATTTTTGTAAGTTTGACACCACCACACCCCCTCCCCCGAAAAACAACAAAAAAATTTAAAAAAAAAAAAAAAAAAAGCAAATACAACGTGCAGATCTTTCATTTCCAGATTCTTGCTGCCCGAACGTCTTGAAACAGGCACTTCTGCCTGTCATCAATAACACGGTGTGCGCAGGCGCAGATTATTATGGCTCCAGGCTCAGGGAACATATGTTTTGCGCCGGGTACCCGGATGGAGGAATCGATGCTTGTGGGGTGAGTGGCCTATACTTATTCATTAGTTGATTGGACACAAGTTGGTTTTATTTTTCGCTCTTTAACCACTTGCAGTTTTTTACGGAGCCCTGCAATCGGTGAGCCAGAGTACAGCGTGACATTTGGAAATGTTCTTATAATGTTGATCTAATGGGGCACCGTGTTCTAAGGGTATTTTTTTTATCTACACTCAGTTCTGATTGAGAGGTTTGTATTCTATTCCTGGCTTGGGATGTGCGATGTTGAACCCTCTGAAAAGGTTCTTAACGCACGTTTATTACCTCACTCAGGTGCAACTTCAGTTCCCGGATTAATTAGCGCTAGAGTGATGTCCCTTTCTCATTAAAATAGTAGCTCCTTTATGAGTTAATAAAGGTTTATATGTTGGCAATAGATTAAAAGCTTTAAAAATGCTCTTGGAGCCCTTAAGCTGGACAGCGCTTACTCGAAAATACTGATTTATTTATTTCATACATTTGAACACAAACGCCAGAGATGACGTAACAATGAGCCAATGATAAAGATCAGCACATATCACAGGAAGCTACTGACACCAATTATCATGAGGACATTAAAAATGTACCTAAGACTAACTACGTTAACAGTAATGATATCCTTCTCATTTCGGTGACATCTACCTGACTGCATCGTGCAATTTTGAAAAAAGTAATAAAAGGAGTAAATTAAAACAAAAAAAAAAAACAAAAAATTTGAAAAAAAAAATAGTAAAAAAGTAAAATAAAAACAAAAAAACCAACATAGTAAACAGTAAAGTGTTTACAGTTAATCAGAAATTTTTTCCTTTTCTCTCCGTCTGCATGTCTGCTGTCTGTCTGTCTCCTTCTCTGTCTCTGTCTTATCTCTCTCTCTCTCTCTCTCTCTCTCTCTCTCTCTCTCTCTCTCTCTCTCTCTCTCTCTCTCTCTCTCTCTCCCTAAACCTCTCCTATTTCTTTCTCTCTCTCTCTTCCTCTATTTATCTGTCTATATCTATCAAATTTTATCTATCTATCTATCTATCTATCTGTCTGTCTAAGTATCTACCTATCCATCTTTTCTTTATTTAGTAAAAACTGAAAAAAGTTCGTACATGTTCGACGAATTGGCAAGATCAAATTAATTATAATGCTATAATCAACAATCAAACATGATGCTAAGTTTCCTTTTTTTTGTTTTCGTTAAAAAAAAACCGTTATTGGTAACACCAATTCTCTGCTGTGTCAGAACACCTAAGAATCAGGAAAAATGATTTCCAGCCTTGTTTTGGTAAAATAAAGGAGGCGAGGTTGTCTGCCGATTGTTTATTAGTAATTTTGATAATGGTATCTCTACACAAGTTATCCAAAGTACAAACTTCATGTGGCTTCCCAACCCTGACCAACTTTTCGATATTCCTGTATCAGAAAAATCAGACTCTCTGACCCGACAAGTAAAGCCAAGGGAAAAAAAATAAAGATCGGAAACAGAGAAAAGGCAGGACTTTCAAAAATATTGTAAGTCAAGAACGCTTGTGAAATGTAATATCGTAAAGATTACAATAGTTATGTCAACAAAATTCAACTCTCAAAATTAACACAGGCTCTTCATTATATATTTACAAAATCTTGATTGGAGTGATCAAATTAATGTAACTTTTAAAGAAACTTGCTCGACAGCAAAAATTATTAAAAATTATTTTTAAAAAAATTCCCAAAACTTAAAAAACACTCTCAAGATTATTTCTGCTTGGATTTCTTCCAAATTTGGACAGACTTTCTATTTATGTAAATAGGTGAATTTTTTGCATCAAAATTGTTCAAATCTATCAATAAAATAAGAAACCAAAAGCTTTAAAGTTAAGGCTTTGATCGGCTGCGCGATCATCCGTATCTCAGTTCGTTAATTAAACAATTCGTTTGTTTAGAAAAAAAAAGATAATTTCGCTTATCTTTTTTTTTTTTTAAAGTGTCAACTTTTGAAACCGACTGGATTAAATGGTGAAAACAATAGCTATAAATTTGCCTTCAAAACATAACATTTCATTTCATAGCCTACATTTAAGCCGACGTCCGGTAGATTAATGCATTATTTTTTTTTGGAGGGGGCGGGGGGGGGGGGGTTATAGCACCCTCCCCTCTAACCAGCTAGATTTAAAACTAGACTTCGTTACACAATAATTTACTTCAAAACATTGTCTACTTAAGTCGATTAATCAGTGCATTTTCTAACCCGTTTTCTCACTTCTCTCTGCTCGGTAAAAGCTGTAGAGCTCTGATCATAGTAACCTCCCCCCCTCACCCCAAGGACTTTTTGAAACTTCTTTAGTGCAACAAATAGGTGGTGTCGACGAAATCTCCCCACAGTCTTACACGAGGATTCATCTTAAATCTCCTTATTTAATTCGATGCAAATAAAAAACCATTTATGAGTTTCATACTTTGCGTTTGAAACTTCGTTTACAAAAATGTTACAGTTTTATAGAATCATATAACGCGTTGGATTTATGATGTTGGTGGTTACAAAACATAAAAAGTTATGACCATATCAGTTTCTTGAATGCCGTTCTTTCCACTGAACTTGTAGAAATATGATAAAAAAATTGATGAAAAATAGGATTTTTGCGTTTAAGTAAACTACAATCTATCTTAATACCTGTTCTCATAAAGCTTATTATCCTATCATATGTTCTGATAATGATCTTGGATCAAGCGACCTTGTTTCAATTAGAAACCAAGCAACGAAATTTAATTCCATCTGGGATTGTTTGCCATGAGAAATGTTGATTTCAAAGCGTTAAGATTATTTTCATCATACAACAACAAAACAAATTTTATAGATTAATGGAGAATTCTCGTCGCCTATTGAGGAAGCTCTAGGTCTAATGACTCAATCCCTAGTGGTGGACTGATTAAATGCTTCGATGCTACTATTAAGGCTTGATGATTAGCAGTTAATGAGTTCTTCAAGCGTGCTTGTTTGTTATGTCTCTAGACTGTAAACACATGGATTTATGGTACCCGTATCCAAGAACTTAAGTGACAAAGAATTCTTGTGATCACAATTATATAAAACTATGTCCATCATTTCAACGATTTATAGTATATGAGTGGTGATAATAGTAGTAACTCATGTTTTAGTTCACTGTTACTACTACCAGTAGTAATAGTAGTAGTAGAAGTAGTAGTAGTAGTAGTAGTACTAGTAGTAGTAGTAGTAGTAGTAGTAGTAGTAGTAGTAGTAGTAGTAGTAGTAGTAGTAGTAGTAGTAGTAGTAATAGTAGTAGTAGTAGTAGCAGTAGTAGTAGTTCTTCTTCTTTTTTTTTTTCTTCTTCTTCTTCTTCTTCTTCTTCTTCTTCTTCTTCTTCTTCTTCTTCTTCTTCTTCTTCTTCTTCTTCTTCTTCTTCTTCTTCTTCATCTTCTACCATATTATTATTATTATTATTATTATTATTATTATTATTATTATTATTATTATTATTATTATTGTTGTTGTTGTTGTTGTTGTTGTTGTTGTTGTTGTTGTTGTTGTTGTTATTATTCGTTTTAAATCCGCCAGGGTGATTCTGGAGGCCCACTGGTGTGTCCGGTCGAGTCCTCTAGCCTTGGTGACCCGAGGCCTCGACACTGGGAGATCCAGGGAGTTACATCCTGGGGTCTGCTGTGTGCAGGTCAGTTCGTGTGTATTTTCCCTTTGTCTTAATAGTTATAACAATATTTAAAGCGAGGGAATGTTTAAAGAAGAGGTAAGAGATCAATAGAGAGAGGAAAAACAAATACATGCATCAAACCAATCTGTAATGTGAGGGTTAGAGCTAGATGTAAGAAATAAAGGTACACTTGTTAAACCTTTTTAGTTGAATCATATGGCTTTTAAGGGAGTAGATTGTGCCTAAGTACAAAGCCACTTTATAGAGAATCGATATAGATCTATAACTAGTTTATTGAACAACGCCTATACTAAATATAATAAAACCAAACGTATTTTTTGGGGTTTTGTCGTATTTTTCCGTATTTAAAACATAGCACCTCATAAATTTGACCTTAATTTCTGACAACCTCGTAATTAAAACAGCTGTAACTTCGAGGGAAACAATAACCATCTCTTAACAGTTCTTTTTTTCGTTTATTGTTTTCAAACATCAGATTCTGTTAGGCTTCAAGGAAGTCGATAGTTAGAAACCTGTAAAGCTTCCTCCGTTAATTATCGCAAGTTTTGTTGACCCTAGGGCATGCCCCCAGCATCAACATTTCTGCGTCATAATAGAGAATAAAAAGGGAGGGGCGGTGCTCTGACTAGAGGGCAAATTATTGGAGGGCGTGCAATACGAGCAAGTTGCTCCGAGACTGTCAACAACAGTGGGAGTCAGAGAAACCTGTCTGAGCCAATAGGCTAAAGCAAAAAAATATAATTAATCACAAAGCGCTTTATCAAATGCTTTCTCACATAGAGTAAAGAAAACACGCCTTAGAAACAAATTGCTAAAGATTTCTCAAGTATCAGCAATAATTAATATTATTTAAAGTTGATTGAAATGTTTAGATGGTTGGGTTCATTGTAGAAATTAATAAGCGATTATTATTAATTTTTTGACAAACTTCATCATAGTTTATAACGACTTTTCAAGACATAATATTTTGGATTTGATTTGGCTCGGTAGTGTTGAAAAAATGATACGAAAATATAATTTGGAAGAGTTCCTTTTTGTGTTTTGCTTGATGATTTTCAGTTTATCTATCGCCTGTAATCAAACCTGCGGGAAAGATGTGAGCGTGCAGTTGTTAGAGAATTTGGAAGAACCATATGGATTAATGCTGAACTTGTTGGGAAAACAAAGTGAATAAGCTCTAACTAGAGTTAAAAACCTTTGATAGTTTTTGTGATAAAAGTGATTCAAATTTTTGTCTCTCTGACACATGAAGAACATGGCTAGAACCACTCGCTGAGTGACTATGTGAGAAATGGGATTTATTGATCAGCGTATGGTGTCGAGATCTTAATGGGGCTAACACTTTAATTTCTGACATTTAATTTATTATAAGTTGGAATCGGACAAGAAATGGCTTTGTCTTCAAATTATCCGATTACTGTGAAATTTTACAGTCTAAATTTATAAAAGATATTATTGTGGGTGTTGTTGTTGCAGTGGTAGCAGCAGCAGCAGCAGCAGCAGCAGCAGCAGCAGCAGTAGTAGTAGTAGTAGTAGTAGTAGTAGTAGTAGTAGTAGTAGTAGTAGTAGTAGCAGTGCTGCAGCAGCAGCAGCAGTAGTAGTAGTAGTAGTAGTAGTAGTAGTAGTAGTAGTAGTAGTCGTAGTAGTAGTCGTAGTAGTAGTAGTAGTAGTAGTAGTAGTAGTAGTAGTAGTAGTAGTAGTAGTAGTAGTAGTAGTAGTAGTAGTAGTAGTAATAGTAGTAGTAGTAGTGGTGGTGGTGGTGGTGATTGTGGTAGTTGTAGTAGTAGTAGTAGAGGTAGTAGTAGTAGTAGTAGTAGTAGTAGTAGTAGTAGTAGTAGTAGTAGTAGTAGTAGTAGTAGTAGTAGTAGTAGTAGTAGTAGTAGTAGTAGTAGTAGTAGTAGTAGTAGTAGTAGTAGTAGTAGTAGTAGTAGTAGTAGTAGTAGTGTGGAAGAACGCAGTTGTTCTCCTTTAAGAGATTTTCTAATCATGTTATTTCAGAAGGGCGTCTTCTTGAATTCGTCCTGTTTCTTTTGTTTTCTCTCTGCGTTAATGTGTTCATGATTTAATCATTCTGTGCTCAGTTGTTAAAATGCCGTCTACGATAAAAGCATTAAATGAACTTAATTTTGTTTTTTATGAGGATGTAATTTGTTCATTTTGTTAATAAAGCTTAAAGTGCATTGTGTCTTTCGAAAAAAAAAAGAGATTATGTCTAACATGTATTTAAAACATTCTCTGACAAATTAAACGCAGATTGCGTAAACAGTCTCCCTTTTCTATTCAAAAGAGAGAAAATTCATGATACCACCACTTCCTCCTTCGTGACAGTTGGCCGTTACACCAAGATAGACGCAGCGTATCAGATAGCTTTCGCAATTTATTTGATAACGTAGGTGATTAAATAAACAGTTGTCTCCCTTTTCTTTCTTATTGCAGCTGCCAAGAAACCAGGGGTGTATACCGCCGTGTATGACTTTGTAGGGTGGATACAGCAGACAATCGCCCTACATACACCATGAGAGGCGAATGTCTCCTCGGCGGTGGAATACGATCTCGTGCCATTTTTTTCAACTACTTTAGCTTAGGCCGATACAATGTAAAGACATATTATTCAGATGCTTATGTAGGAATAAAAAACAGTGCTAACTCCGCCTGTAGAGTTGTGTCTCACTTGTTTTACTGTATCAACTCAGACGGTAGGAGTTTAGGAACTTAATTATGTAGTCCTGAGAATATTACATTTTATAGAGAGCATGATATAAAAAGAGCTGCCTTGTGAAGAAAAAACAAAACAAAACAAAAATAAATAAATCACTTAATAGATAAATTAAAGAATTAACTTCTACCAAAACCACAAGCCGGTCAGATTATAAACTCTGGAATTCTTGATGAAACTGTAAACAAAGTCATCCCTTCATTTTCTGTGCTCTTATCAAACTGATCATGATGAGATTATGCAAATCTGTGTCATATTCTCAACCTAAACAAGAGCATTTGAAGTGTTTGCAAATACAGATTCAAAGATTGGTGAAGAAAAAAAAATGTAAAATTTATCCTGTCTTCCCCATAAGACTGTAAGAGATAAGTAACATCTGTTAAAAATCCTAGAATATTCATTTCAAACAGAAAAAACAAAACAAAAAAGAACTGATTTGATTGAGTTATATTTATTGTCCTCTTTAATTTTACATATTATATTATACTATATGCAATTTAATAAAATGACCTTTTTAAATACAATTTTTAAAAATAGCGAACGTATTGACAAAAAAAAAATGATGTCTGTGCACACAAAGGTCCAAGCATTCTTCTTTAACAGAATCTGCCCAACCAGTAATGTCACCAGTTTGAATGTAAACGATTGTATATAATTTTCTATAATTATGTAATGATAAATATCTGCATATATAAACATATCATGAGCATATATAAGTATTTATAATGTATATACATAATAAAAATGTTTTCAAATAACAACATGTGAGCAGAATTCCCTCAGATACAGTTGTGGTCCCAGTCAGCTAGGTGCTGAGGCATAATGCAGAATAAAAAAAAAGTAGAGCAACATGGTATAATATTGATTCGCTGAGGAATGGTTACTATCTACCGTGAAAAAGCATTTTGAAACATGAGATTTGGCTTCAACGACTTGTAATCCTGAAAAGTATATGGAGATATCACCCTGCAGTTCTTACTTAAGTAGATGGTCAAAAACAGATTTTCACGAGCTTGAGAACAATCAGAGCATATTTCTCACACACAGCCATCAGAATGTAGAAGCTCGGCAAAAACTAATGAGCTATCTATCATTTAAAAACAAAATGCAGTTTTAAAATACTTATATATAGAAACATACATTGCCATTAAGTGCTCAAGTGGTCTGTTTTTTTTAGGAAAGGCAGTCAAATGCAAAGGTAAGTAAAAGCTGCACTGACTAAATAACAATGGGTTTAAGACACTAAGCCCCCTACAATCAATACAATTAGTTGTGCTATACTTTTCTTCCCAAATGTGCTGATATCAGTGGGTAAAAATCCATGTGCAATATGACAATGGAACAATATAAAAGCACAATGTAACCCTCGCAAACCAAAATTCTATGGACTGCACAAATATTTTTAATTTAAAAATAATTTGGAAATTATATAGAAAGGATGAATTTAGGTTTAAAAATCATCTTGATTAAGCAGTGTACTGTCTTTCAAACGTTTTTGCTTCAACTGCCGATTTTCATTTGATACAGTTAAATTCTGACCTAAAACATTAAAACCACACAAACAAGAGAATCCCCTAAGGCCCTTTCATCTAAATACCAAGTCATGGAAGACAATGTATCAAGTCAAGGCAGTTTAACTTTCCAGTTTCACTTTTTCAAGTCACAGGAAAATACCTTTATAAAAAGGATAATTCACAAATTTCACGGTTCACTTTTAGTATAGAAAACCAATAGGTTTGTAATGTGATCATAGTCCGAGTAACCCCTAAAAAGCGATATAAAATTAGGAAGCTGTGCATTCAGATGGTTGACCTGAGCAAAATTCTAGTTTGAAACAAAACAATAAGAAAAGGTGACAGACTATCCCTGTAACAACCATTTGAAAAACTAACACACTTCAAGACCAAGAGGCTGACTCTATGTACAATCCTCCTGCAACACTACCCAATGTGAAGAACAGGCTCTTAAAAAAACCCAGGGAAATATGCTTTTGGTTCTTAATTGAACACCTAAGGCAACTGCTAAATGTTTTGTAGATTCACATGCTTTATAAATTACTTCACTTCATAGGAAATTTCAAGAGTCTCCTATAAAATTGCAATCACAGTAGCAAATACCAGTTGTACCAATGTCAAAGAAAGCTATTCCTCATCTCATTTACACTTATCAGTAGTCAATGTCAGTTGTGACAATATCAATTAAAGCTATTCCTCATCTCATTTACACATGTCAGTAGCCAATGTCAGTTGCAGCTATTCTTCATCTCATGAACACATGTGAGAAGCCAATATCAGTTGTAACAATGTCAATTAAAGCTATTCCTCATCTCATTTACACTTGTCAGAAGTCAATGTCAGTTGTAGCAATTCACTTAAAGCTATTCCTCATCTCATTTACACTTATACTGTCGGAGTCTCTCTGTTCATCTCCGTCTGATCCAACCTCTTGCTATTCGTCCATCTCTCAATCTCTCTCTGACTCCCTCAAGCAAGCTTAGTATAATTACAGACTGCATGATGTCTCTCGATTTCATGGCATTGCATAAAAAATTTTTCAAATCTCTGTCATGATGTTTTTTTTTTTTAAAAAAGGAAGTCTAACAAAACATAGAAAGATACAATAAAAAGGAAAGGCTTCTTTAATTTCTCAGACAAATCGCATGTCACCAAGTGATTTGATTTTGTCCATAACTTGTCTATTCAAGTTGTACTTTGAGCAGAAAAGTATGATGTATTTTTTTAGTTTGAGTAAATCCACCACAACTTTCCAATTATTGACCTGAACAATTTAGAACTTTAAGGGAAAAAATTGGCTGTACAATAATTACTTCTTGAAATAAAAGAATATCAAGAGAAAATAATGTGTCAAGTCATAAGCATCTCTGGTGCTAGGAATGTACCTTCTTGTCACATTTTTAGAATCATATTATGGTATCTTAAAACGGTTTTGATTGCATATTTCATTTGGTCTGGTAAGTTGTGCAGTGTCTATGCATGCAATATCACAATTACAATATTAAGAGCAAAGAAAAAAATGTTCAAAAGACATAAAAAAAAAAGTTCTCTTCTTTCACATACTTAAATTCAGTTCCTAAGATGCAAACTTAAATGCTGAGAAATAAATATGTAGCTTTAAAAAGATCCCTCATAAATAAATAGCTCTAAAGGCCCTCTTCATCTTGCAACTTAGTCAGAAATTTTGTGTTCCCCTTCCTCAAATTATAAACCAACTGTCCTAATGCAATTCACACACACACACACATCCCATTTGTTTATTTGATAAACATTTTACATAATGAGCTTCCATATCACACACACACACAAATTACCAAGTGTCCTTTCCTCTTACATTTATCCTTTCAATAATGCTCAAATTGTATATTATGTACAAATGTTACAGGATTGGATAGTTGTTTTTATTTTTAGTGGATGTCTTTTTCTATCCCTGAATAGCAATGATTAAACTGTGTGCATATACAAGATGAATCATTTAAGTCACAACAAACATTTTATGGCAGATATCACTCTACTTTACATATTGGATTTGCGCAGGAGGTTAAAACAAATTGCAGATAAAAAAAGGTCTGCATACAAACTTATTCAAAGTAAAATGTAATTATAATTTTCATGTATTTAATCATAATAAGATCCATTTCCTTTTCTTTCAAAACTATGATATGTAATTTCTAGGACAGTAAAAGCTTGCAAGTGCTGGTTTGAAGCTAAAAATATCGCCCTAAAAATCTACCATATTCTTACTATATTTCCTATTCCTATGAATTAGATAATTGAAGATAACCACAGTATACAACAGACATTTTTTCTTACTTTTCCTTTCATAAATAAAAATTGTGAAACTCAATATTTTTTAAAACAAATACTTTTAAGAATTTTTTAAACTGACAAGGTAAACAATTATAAAACAGATATAGAAGTATATTTTTCATAGAAGCCTTGCATAAATTGCAGTTAAGAAAACCCTGAAAACTAAGGGCTGTATATCCTCACATTAGTGTGACCAACATAAATCAACTTCATTGAACTCTGTGGCCCAGAGTATGAAAGCTTACTTAAAACACATTCATGTCTATCAGGCATAGTGTAATATTTTTTTGCACTATCTCAGTCCAGCCCGTAGGTGTACACAGGGAGCATTTTCACCGGAACACTCAATATTTATGCAGAATCACATTGTAAATCAACCAATAATCAAGATGAATAAGCAAATTATACGAAAATTAAAAAAAAAAAGATGTAAATCACATTACGATTATGGCTTGAAGGAGACAAAAATTATATAAATAAGTATTTTTATAACACATAACAAAAACAGCAGTGAATGCAAGCAAGTACCGTTACTAACTACTCAGCCGGATATCCCTAGGGGTGATTGGTGGGTTTTTAAATGCAATTCAACTGGTCATGATTACAGCAGGGCAGGCAATATTAGAGCTCATAGAGCAGTGTGTTTATTAGGCACAATGGGTACAGACTGCAGAAAAATCACAGCTGAATCAGGAATCTGAGTAAGATCGCTGTGACCATCCTCAGTGCTGGGTTAGGACGAGCGCCCTCTATTTTGTTATGTGGTTTGAGTCTTCCTATTTTAAGTGTCACAAAGAGGCAATAGAAGATGAAGGCATCACAGTCTGCTGATGAAAGGGTCTGCCTCCTCTCCATTCACAGCAACATCGTCAACTGCTGAGAATGCAGACGAAAAATAGATCACAATTTTATTTTCAACTCACAGAAACTGAAAGTTTGTTTTTTTAGTTTGTTCAATTTCCTCCCTTGTGTATTTTTTGCAGGCAGACGGTCACGGATATCATTTAAGTTTAGCAATACCAAACAGCCATATTTTGCTTTGTAAGTTAAAGACAAAACCAGGATATACACACTTAAAAGGCCTGGAGAGTTCCGCTTTTTAAAAAAAATTGCAACAGGGATTTTGTGCTATAATTTTATGGAATAATTATTTTGATAAGTCAGTGAATCTGCTTATTTGGAACACGAAATGCATTTCTTCACAATTTATTTCATCTTTTCTTTCATTTTTGTATTAGGTCAGATGATTTATCTCAGAAGTTGGACAGGACACACATTTTTTTCATGTACATTAAATTATAGTGGGTATAAGTTTAACAGAAAGAAATGAAATTTTCAGAACAAAAGTAAGGGTAGAGAAAAAATTTTTTTCATAAGCAGAATGAAAAAACTCCAATAAAATCAAAAGTGAAACAAAAGTTTTTCTGAGGCACTTTTAAATTAAACTGTATAGTAACCCATGACTCACGTCTGAAATGTCAATGGAATATACTGAGCTTGTGGGTGAACCTATAATGTTCATTTAAATTTAGATTTTAATATGTGAACATACACAATTATAATCAAAACTACCTAAAAAATAAAGATAAACACTTCATTTCATTAATGTGACTCAAACTATTAATTTGCCGTAGTTCTACAAATATTTCGGATTTAGGGTTACTGTCCTTCGCATTTTTAAACAAAAATTTTCTACCTGAAACCCCAAACAACTAGCATGTTACTTTAAGTTTGAAGGGCATTCAATATCAAACTCTTTGCTCCGTTACACTCTGATAAGACAACTAAACTCAATCCTACAAAGAAAATAGTCCACTTATAGTTTAATTAGCAAGTTCTGTATAACTCTTTAGTGCCAAGACAATCTCTCCAGACTTCCTTGACAGTTTGTCTGGGCTTGATCATTAAATTTTAATATTTAGCCATAATTACAATCTGTTAATCTGTCTTGCCTGAATGATACTAATGATGAGTTGTGTTTAACGGCTTGAAGATTAATATTTTGAGAGTATTAAACATTGAACGAAAATGGCCTCTGCAAGCATCAGCAATGATTTTAAAACAACTATGCGTTTTGCGACCATATCAAACAAGTCATAAATCTATGAAATAACAAATATTATTATCAATATTTTGAGGCAAAAAACTTTTAACTGCATTTGCTGATGAAGTGAAAATAACTAACTGAAATATTGAATTTTATTTTTTTTTTTTTCATTGACCTATTGGACTGGTTGCAAACTTGTTGAGACTGGCCATGAATGCTGAAGTTAAAAGAAAAAGTATTTCAACTTCTCTCAGTTGACTGACCTTGTATACTCAGCTCACTTAAGGCATCATTGACAGAGTCAACTAGAACCAAGTTCTTTACGTTGGCAGTCTGCAACTTTTCTCTCACACTAATCTAAAGGATAAATGAGAAGAAAAGGATAACAAAGCATAACATAATTTAAAGATAAGTTTATAATTTACAGTCTAGATAAGAGAAACGTTGTTTACATAAGTATAAGTAATGAATATATTTTAATTTTTTAAGGAGTAATATCAGTTTTGCTTCTCTCAGTCCACATAAAATAAATAAAAACTGCTTCAAACTGTATAACATTAATCAGATTCAGGATTTTGCTCTACACAGTTGTTGTTTAAACCAAACTCTTTGATTAATCACATCAACGACTTTTGTCAAGTATAAATCATGCACAACAGACGGAGTAGATCAGACACTTACCATTCCACCCGCCAAGATAAGTCGCATCCCTGCGAGCTCACAGTCCGCCATCAGGGACTTGATGGACTGAATTGCTGTGTAGTCCAGGTCCGATAGATGCTCCATGTTCAAGATGATGTGACGCATTTTACCATCTAGAAAGAGAGAGAAAAAAAAATGATAGTTTTAATAACCTTTTTGCTTTTTCTGTTTTTAATCTTATACCTCACCTTTTTTATCCTTTTGGTTTAATCATTTTAAACAAAACTATATCATACATTTTGTTTCTATATTTTTCTCATTTTTCTCTTTGATATTTACAACACGCAAATATATAATTTAACGAAGTAAATAAATTACCTTTGAGATTCAAATTTTGCTTATGCATTCATTTTTTCTCATTTCAAATTAAGATAAGCACGCAAACTGGTATTGAATAAAGGAAGCGATAATTACAAGTTTGTAATACGGGGGGATCCAAACCACACATCGCTGGACATAACACTTACCAACTTTTGCCTTCTCCATCGCTTTCAGCTCAATGTGCTCAGCTGCTGGGAAGTTAACCCCTTGGGCAGGTGTGACAACCAAGGCACCACTGGTGAGAGTGTACTGTGAAAACATCATTAAGACATGAGCTTCAAATTTCTAGAGATTTACTCACTTTGAACTTATACATTTGTGTGTCTAGCCCATATTGTTTTTACACTAGTTCTTTTTCATGAAAATATAGACAATATTTTGTCTAAATTGTAGCCAGTTAACTTTATCAATAGGTAGTAAATAAAAAGAAATATAGAATGAATAGAAAAATACAAAGACGGAAATAGTTATAAAAAGTTATAAAAGATCATGTGAACATTATAGCAGTTATTGCTATTTGAGTTTGCTTTCTTCCACATGAAGACCAAAATGTGGAAATTTTGTAGAATTATGTTGATTTTACCTTCACTTTGGGTCTTGCAATGGGATAAAGCAGCATTAGAAGAGACACACCAATACCAACAAGGATTCCATACTGATGGAGAACAAATCAAAATAGATTACTTAAAATGAAATAAGACAGAAAAGAATAAAAGCGTTTGTAAAAATTACAACACCAACAACATCAATAAAACAACAGCAACAACAACAACAACAACAACAACAATAATGATAATAATAATAATAATAATAATAATAATAATAATAATAATAATAATAATAATAATAATAATAATAATAATAATAATAATAATAATAATAATAATAATAATAATAATAATAATTATAATTATTATTATAATAGTAGTAATAATAACAACAACAATAATAATAATAATAAATAATTCAAAAGACTTTCAACCATAAAATAGTAATGATACCCATCATCATGTACAATCACAAAGCATAATTCATCCATTTACGAGAGAATAAACTCAGGTTCCTATTGTTTTAATCTAATATTGGCAGTTATGGAAAATACCACAAGAAGCCTATCAAAATACCCAAACTTGCATTGGTTCTTTGTCTTGATGTTCAGTGAAGGTGAATCAGTTGGCTTTTAACGTGTATATTATGATAGTAAAAAATGGACACGACTTTGCATAATCTCTATTTACAAAAAAAAATTCATCTTAAAAAATGCTTAAGAATTATAGAAAAAAAATGTTTTTTTCTTTACATATAGAGAGACATGACTCTTTCAATTGAAAGACAATTCATTTGTCGAATTAATAGAAAAAAAACAAATAAAAAAAAAAACTTTATGAGAGTTCCAATGAGAAAGAAATGGAATTTCTTGCCAAAATTTTACATAACTTTAATGGATGAAAGATGAAATCAATAGGAGGCCTCTCCTGTCATACTACCACCTTTGAGGCCCGATCAAAAGATTTGGATCACTTCTCAGTGACTTTATCTTTATGATCAAGAAGAAAAGAAGGACAAATTTTAAAAAAAATTCTGACCAAAGATATTAATTTACTGGAGATTACAAAAATGTCACAGCTAACTGTTAAATCTTTTATAACTCTTCACCTCTCCAAATTACTTTTTCCTTCTATCATAAGCCATTGATAAGCCATATAATGGTCCATTGCAGATTATATAGAATTATTTGTGTGATTCTAATAGTATCATAGCTTTATTTGATCCATTTATTGCTATTAGAATGGACAACAAAATAAACAAACTTTACCTCAATGCCAATAGTCAAGGAACCGATGAAAGTAACAAACAGTGGGATGAGATCAAGTTCTGATGAAGATAATAGAGAACACGACTATGATTACTTGAAAATCAGTTCAAATTTGAGCTTTTGGTGCATTATCATTACCAATAAAACCTAATCATATCAATATAAAATCTTAAAATGCAGTGAAAATTTAGGTTACAGTTTAGTCTATTTAACAATTTAGGAGCATGGAGTTCATCACTTTCAACTCAAGAAAGCACAATTTACAAGAGTTGCAGGTTATCAACTTGTTATTTAAAACATAAGGTTCCAAAGCTAGGAAAAAAAATTTTTAAATGATCAAACTTCAGTTTTCTTCTGTGTAAAATTGAGGGGGAAGGAAGGAATTTGAGGATCTTTTACTTTTAAAGAAGCCTTTCTGTCTTTTCACATAACTTACTGTTGGCATGCCAGAGCTTTCTGACAATCTCATAGTCAACCATTTGAACCACAGCAGCAATGATGACGCCGGCAAGTGCAGCCTTGGGAATGTAGTAGAAGTATGGGGTGAGCACGATGAGGGCCAGGATGACCAACGCCCCAGTCCAGACTCCACCCAGTGGAGTTCGCACTCCACTCTGAGAGTTTACGGCAGTCCTGTGAGGAAGAGCTCATCATGTTATTGTGGTTAATCAAAAAATTTTCATTTGATTCAATGCTTATTGCTTGTATTTATCTGTAAGTACAGTGAACTTTAACCATTTAAGTTCAAAGATGCCTATGCTTTTCAATAACTATCATGTCATCTTTCTCTCTCTTTTTTTTTCCATAATTTGATGGAATAAATTGGCAATGATAATCATAGACAAGGCCCAGATCACCGCATTATTAACTGGCAGATAAAGAAAGACATAGAAACAAAGAGAAAACATTTTTCTACTTCTCCCTCATCCATACCACTATCATCTTTCTTCTCTTTCACAATTTCTGGTTTCTCTCAACAAGCTCTTACCTTGAAAAACTGCCTGTGATCGGATAGGATGATACAAATGAGCTTACAATGTTGGCTGTGCCGATTGCCAGCAGTTCCTGGGTAGGTTGGATCTTGTAGTTGTTGGCACGAGCTGAGGCAAGCAAGAGAAAAGTCTAAAAGCCAAGTCTGAAGAATCTTTTAAAGTTTTCCCTTTTAGCTTTCTTGAGAGAATTTTTTAATACTAATAACCAGACCTTAAAGTCTGAAATACAATATCTCAATACCATGAGCACAAAAGAAGGATCGTTTTCTACAGCTCCATTTTCAAACATCTAAAAGGTTACGCTTGAATTTATAGGGAATAAGGTGCTTGGGTGTAATTTTATTCACATAAAACTGAGAGTTTATTTGTGCTGTTCAATTAATTTGGATTGGTGACATCTTAAATATCATCAAACTAATATCCTTAAGACATTAAGATCAAATACATTAGTAAATATTTTAATGTGTCATTGATAAACAAGCATAAATGAAGTGAAATACAAACATGCTCTTAAGTGTCAATTCTTCAAGAAGTAATTTTAGTGAATGATAATGCAAGAGCATTATGATTCAACAGCGACTTTCAACAGGGCACAAAAGAATCATTCAAGGCACTCACCGAAAGCTTTACCAATCGCCATAGTTTCAACCAACGCCAACAAAGGAACAATTCCAATGCCAGCCCCAAGAGTCTGTAGATGATAAAGAAAAATTTAGAATGGTATAACTTTTCATGTATGAGTCATTCAAGCTACTGGCAAAACGTAGAAAAAAAAAAAAAAATTTACTATAAAATAAAATTTGCAGCAAAGCTTTCATCAGAAATGTAAGTAAAATTATTAGAAAAAAAACTTTATAAAGCTCATAGAAAGATCAAAATTGTTAAGTTATTGTTAAACTACATGTGAATCTATTCAGAATATTCTAGGAAGAACATGGACTAAGCTAAAAAAAACAGCTGATGTCACAAACTCACAGAAAAGACTTCATTTGTAGACATGGTTTCGTTTAAATTTTCAGAGTGGATCTCAAAGGCTGGTGGTCTGAAAGGAGGCATGCCTCCCGTGATGTTTCCTGTCACAGTGACATGTTCCTCGATGTCAAATCCCTGACTGTCAACAATAGCTATCACAGCCGCAGAGATAATCACCACAATAGCATTTGCCCCTTGAAATTAAAAAAAAAAAATCAGTCAACTACAAACACATCTTTACATCAATATTGGTGAACTCTGACAAGATGGGTCGTCTACTTTAAAAGGATTATAAGTATATTTCAATCTCTGTAAGCTGATAGTTTGGTGAAACAAGATGTTAATGTCACACTGACAGAATTTCTCAGATCACTGACTTTGAGATATCTAAGCAAGTCGCATGCTAAGGGGACACATGCGAATTCTGATTTTAGGCAAGATCCAAAGGACACTATCATCTTTGCTTTTAACAAAACTCGATGTGGGCATCCTCACTCTTATTCTTTTCTAAATAAACTTAAAGAACTTTATAGAATCTATTTTAATTTCAGTCATGAAGTTCAAAAGACACAACCAATGACATCGAATAGTCCCGCGAGGCTTTTGAGTGACTACATTTAAGTTGAAATATTAAAAGAATAATTTATTTTAGTAAGTAATCCAAATATTTTTTCTTTCACCAATCGCCATATGTAATACTTCACTGTTGTGTTCTGACTTAATTTTAGAGCAGCCAAAACAAGGGAAAAAATCTAGACATATACAGTATTGTTAATCCCACACACAAAAGAATTATGTATCACCAGCTTTCATTTTGAAAAATTAGCTCTAGACAAATTTCATTTATCTTTAGCCTGAATTCTCTACATGAAATATCTAAACAAAATAATGAAATACACAGCATATTTTTTTTCTTCACAAAAAAAGAACTTGAAAATCGCTGTGGTGACAAAATTATGAAATGAAAATAAAAGGTTAACCCTTTGCCAGATAAAGGTTAAAACAAAGGCAGAAATGTTTTGGTTGGTTGATGTCATAATAGTTTACCTGTGCCACATAGCCAGACAAACTTGCGTAGAATTTTCACCGGGAGAGAGACTTCAACGTTGGGATCATCTTCCCCACGCCATTTGACTGTACGAAGTTTCTTGAGCAGAATGCATGCAATGATTGCAATGATCCCCATAGTCATGTCCCATACTCTGTTCATAATGGACATTGATGTTTATTTGTTTCACTCATTTGGGGAAAATGATTATAGCATCTTTGAAAAATAAAATGAAATTAAACCAAACATTAAAACAATTGTCCCTATACTGACTCAGTACGTTTGGTTCTACTTTGCTACTTAAATTTGTTTTTTTATGTTGAACAAAATTTTTCAACTATAGAAATAGGAAATTAGTATTCAGGAAAAAAAAGTTGAAGCCTGCCAACTTGAGTACCCAAGAACAGTAACAATTTATAAAAGAAGGGAAAAAAACAACAACAAAACAAGATGGACATGAGAGTGCATTCATAGTTGTATTAGCCATAACAAAAAAATAGAGTCCACAAATAATAATGACCAAGACTGAAGAAGATGCAAGGCAAAAATGAGAGCAGAGCTAAAGTAATGTAACAAGATCAATATGATTTACCTAATTTTTCCAAGACAAGCAAGTGTGCAGGAATTTAAAGAACTATATACATAATTGACCAATTCTAAAATTTCTAGTACAATCTGATCAATATCCATTAAACGGAATAATACGAAGCATCTAAGGGCTGTGTTATGACAACTTTATTGTATTTCCATCATTCTAATTTATTGAACTTCTATTAATTGCTTAAAAACACTTTCAACAGTGCTTTCCTTCAGTGACAATGCTATGGCCTGATTAAAAAAAAGGAAAAAACCAAAAAAAAACAAATAAACTTTAACAACACGAAAAAGAACTACACTCAATGAGACTTTTTTTTTTTTTTAATGAAATTGAATATAAAGAAGTAGTAAAACTTACCGAGTCTCGGGAATCTTCCTACATATATCGTAGACTTGATGGAGAAATTCCCTGCTCACGTCTTTGAGACCAAGGACAGTCTGTGTAAACCAAAGAGAGTTGGGTTTTTTTTTTATATAATTATGTGAATATACTGGTCCATATAGCTGGTTAAACCTGAATGCGGTTTAAAACATAACCACTAATATATATTATAAGTCATTTACTAAGGCTGACTCATTTAAAAAATTGACTAAAGCTATTATAACTCTCTAACTTTTCTCCACTTATCAATCAATTCAAAGTTTTATAGCAACAAGACATGATAAATTTTTTTTTTCCATTTGATCTCCATACCTCTACAATACTTATTTTACAAATGCTTTTCTTTTGTTAATTTAGTTTTATTCAAGGCAAAGTAGCAGCTATTTAATCAAGTAAAAAAAAAAACCACCTTGAGCTGCCCTACTGCGATACTGATGGCAGCTGCTGACGTGAAAGCATTAATCACTGGATATGATATATAGTTCACCAAGATACCTGTGGAAAAGGGGGATAACCATGAATAATTGTCATTAGTGCCATGCAACTTCATGCAATATTTTTCATAATAAAAGAATATCACTTATTGGAGAACTATTACTGCTAGTGCTCTGACTAGAGCTAATGCTACAACTGGTGCTACTGCTGCTACATAGTTCCAAGCTGATTGCTTTTGGTTGTTTAGAATTACTCATCCACAAGGAGCTTATCTTAAGACTTTTCTACCTCATCACACAGACCTGGTTCTGAGGTTCTCCGAAGATATAAAGACTCACTCAATCAGGAGCCAGTTATCCTGCATCTCCTACCATAAGTGCAATTAGTTTCACAAAAACTAACTATGAACATCCCGTCACTGATTAATAATGAAGTTTTACCATCTTTGCTCCATATTGCTATGTATACCATCCCTCTCACCCTCTATTTTTTCCTCTAAGTTAATATAGCATGTTCCTAAACATATTTCCTAGGCGCTTCGGTTCCATTTTTTATTATATTAAGCGCATTTTGATAGGCTCACCGAGCTGAAGAACGCCCATGGTGAGCTCTATAACTCCTGACAACAGC